>JACEFO010001098.1:0-580610 GCA_015342445.1 Digitaria exilis
TGATGGCGGCGGAGCCGTTGCCCGCCGCCGCCGCCGTGCAGCGGGCGCGGCGGGCCGTCGACAAGTTGCCCGACGACCCGTGGACGGTGCCGATGCGGCCTGAGGACGGGTACGTGAGCTTCGTGAGTGACCCTTGATTTTTGCTTTTGCTTTTTTGGTTTTGTTTTTGTGTTTCTGACCCTTCGAATGGTGCCTTGTAGGGCGTCTCGCGCGGCAATTACTCCAAACCCCCTGTCCCTGAGGACAAGGCTGTCAACCGCGCCCTCGCCGAGAAGGCGAAGGAGGCCAAGGCTCGGAGGGAGGCCCGGTCGCAGCGGAAGGAGCGGAAGCGGAAGAAGCTTGAGGCGGAGAACCGCGAGCGGGCGAGGCGGGGGCTCTCACCGCTCCCTGCGCCAGAATCCTCCACGGATCCCGAGGGATCTGATGGAGATGGCGGGGCGAGGAGCCCGTCTCCGTTCGAGCTTCGCATCGGTGGGCCCGCCCCCGCTGCGATGTCTGGGGGTGGTGGCGAGGAGGTCATCGACCTTGGGACACCGCCATCGACTGCGGTGCCCTCCGTCGAGCGTCCGTCGGGGGCGGCCGCGGCTGTTCCCGAGGGAACCCAGGGCCAAGGCGAGGCCCCTCCGTCGACTGCGGGGCCTTCCTTTGAGGGTCCATCGGGGGCAGCACCGGCTGCCCTCGAGGAACCTCGGGGTGGAGGCGAGGCGCCCGAGCGGCCGAGGGCCGTCGAGGAGGCCCCGGCCCGTGGGGCGGAAGCGGAAGTCCCCCAAGTAGAGCCCGTCGACTCTACGAGGGGCGAGGAGGCCTCGAGGGTAACCCCCCAAGGGGAAACCGTCATCTCCGCGGGAGACGAGGCCTCGAGGACGGCTCCTCAAGGGGAAACCGTCGCGGCCACAGGAGGCGAGGTCCCGGGGGCAGCTCCCGTTCCGGCCTTGAGGCCAAAACGGAAACTCCCCTTCGTGCGGTAAGTTTTCTTTGTTGCTTGCTTGTCGTTGATGTTTCGTTTTTGTCTCTAACCGAGCTCTTTTCGTGTCGCAGTCGATCTGGAGGGCGGAGCACGCCTTCCCTCGCGCCAACCAAGGCCCTCAAGATCGGGCCTAGCTCGTCGCCGCACTCGTCCTCGCCGCTCCTGGGCCCGACGAACGAAGTCGTGCGGGACTTCGTTACGTTTTTCGACACTCAGGCGGAGCTGCAGGCCGGGCAGCGGCCGCGCGAGGAGGCGCCTCCGGTCCTCGAGGGGCCAAGGCCGCCTCAGCTCCTCGAGGGCGCGATCGAGCCCCACGTCGAGGCAGCTCGGCCCGAGGAAGCCAACCCCGCGCCTGGGGAGGCTCTTCGCGTCGAGGAGCCGTCTGCGGCGCCCGCGGAGGCGGACGCCGCGGTGGTCCCTCCGCATGAGGGGGGAGAGAGGCGGACCCACGGTGGTGGATTCCCCCACTTGACGGAGCTGGCAGAGGCTCTGGGGGTTGGAGCCCCCGTGACGCAGGGGCGCGAGAGTGGCGGGGCCGCGCCGTCGACTCTCATCACGGTTCAGCCAGGGCCAGCGGCGGCTTGGTCCTACGAGGCGCACGCCCGTGGAAGCGCGGAGATGTGGCAAGCCCGCAGCGTGCTTCCCCAGCGGTTCGTCGACGAAGCCGTGGCAGAGGAGACTCTGTGGGAGGTCCAGTCGTCACACGGCTTGGACGTTCGCAGGGCGCTGCAGGACATCCTCCGTCTTCACGACGATGCCGGCAAGGTCCACCAGGTACGTCTCGGTGTAAGTGATGTTTTTGCCATGCCTTATTTTTTTCAAATAAGGCTTATCTCTTTTTCTTTTCGCAGGAACTCCGCAAACAGGCGTTCGCGAAGAACGACCAGATTGCGGAGTTATCGCTGGAGCTCCGTCGCTTGTCCGGGGCGCTCGAGGCTCGAGACCGCCAGCTGGACGACCTTCGAGGTGCTCGGGACCAGGCCCTTGCCCAGGGTCGGGAGAAGGGCGAGGTCATCGCTTGCCTCGAAGGCTCGGCCAGCGCCCTCCGCGAGCAGCTCGCGAACCGCAATGACTGGCTGAAAAACGAGCGGGCTGCGCGTCGCGCGGCGGAGCTGGCGGTCGAGGAGGAGCGGCGTCTCGCGGTCGAGGCTCGAGACCGGCTTGAGCAGGAGCAGACTGCTCGGGCCACGGCGGAGCGGGTAGGCGCGAGAGGTGGAGCAGCGGGCCCAGGAGGCGGAGAGGGCCCTCGAGGCTGCTCAGGGACAGGTCGAGGGTAAGCTGATTTGGCTCGAGCTCTGACCCTTTCGTTTTGCTGCTTTTTGGCTGACTCTTGTTGGTGCAGCATTGAAGCAGGCGCTTCAGGCCGAGACCGAGTCGAAGGAGGCCGTGCTGGTGGCGCAGACGGAGACCCAGCGTGAGCTCGACGAGCTGGTGCAGGCAGCCTCGGCCGCCTGCAACGAGATTGCCGGTCCTGGCCTGCGGTCCGGGAGCTCCCTCGTTAGTCGCCTTCGAGCGCTTGGGGGCGACTTCACTTCACGCGTGAAGGAAGCCCTTCTGCTCGGAGTTCGGAAGGCGCTTGGAGTGGTTACGACCCACTACCAAGCGGACCTCTCGAAGCTCGCCGCTGGGTACGTCGTCGCCGACAACCTCAACGACGAGGAGGCGGTGGCGGCGATGGACGAGGCCGATGCTGCTGCTGACGGGACGGCGCGAGTGCGTGCCGGCTACTTTGAGGGCGCCCTCTTTCCTGGCGAGGACGGCGGCGGCTGGGACGACCTTGGCGGCGGGGGCGGTCCCTGAAAATCTCGGGCCATCGAGCCCGATTGTAAAGAAGTAGATTAGGATTTCGAACTCCTTTTTTGTAAGACTGGTTTGCTCGTATCTTACTGAACGTCGTCTATTTTGCTTTAAACGTGATGTTATTTTTATGCGGTGCCTTCGCGACATGCATTAGTCCGATGCTTGTGCCTCGAGGGGAGAGCGTTGCTAGGATCGTTCGTACGTGAATGACTTGGGCGGAGGGAAGTGAGGTGTTGCCGTAGCCTCGAGGCGTAAGCGAACACTCGGCTCAGGCGACCCTGCCCTTGTCCGTTTCACGCCTAGCGTGTCTCCTTCGAGGTTTCGCAAAGGATTTTTCTTTTGAAAAGCGACGATTTTTTCGAGGGTTAGCCCCATGTAGCCCCCGAGGGAGGGATGGCTCTACCGAGGGTAGAGCCAAACCTCCCTCGAAGCTTGAAAAGAATAAAAGTCCGTTTTATTTTCTTCCAAACTGTGGGGGTAAAAGCGTCGACACTTAATTCAAAAGAACTTGCACAAAACTAGAGTATGTACAAAGATTTCGAGGGCCGCGGGGCCACTCTAGGGATAGAAACGACGTAGCTGTTGGATGTTCCAGGCGTTCGTGAGGACGTGCCCGTCCTCGTCAGCTAGCTTGTACGTTCCGGGCTTGAGAACTTCGGCGACGATGTATGGCCCCTCCCACGGGGGTGAGAGCTTGTGCCGCCCTCGGTTGTCCTGTCGAAGCCTCAACACGAGGTCTCCTTTGCAGAGATCTCGGTGTCGGATCCTTCGAGCCTGTTGTCGACGCAGGCTCTGCTGGTACCTCGCCGAGTGGAGTAAAGCCACATCTCGAGCCTCGTCGACCTGGTCGAGCGAGTCCTCTCGAGCCTGGCAATTTCGCTGCTCTTGGTACGCTCGGAGCCTAGGGGACCCATATTCCAGATCCGTAGGGAGGATGGCCTCTGCCCCAAAGACGAGGAAGTATGGGGAGAACCCTGTTGCTCTGCTTGGGGTCGTTCTCAGACTCCAAATCACCGATGGTAGCTCTTGCACCCACTTGTGTCCGAACTTCTTCAGTTTGTTGTGAATTCTGGGCTTTAGGCCTTGTAGAATCATGCCATTGGCACGTTCTACTTGGCCATTCGTCTGTGGGTGAGCCACTGCTGACCAATCCACTCGGATATGGAAATCGTCGCAGAACTTTAAGAACTTCTTTCCTGTGAATTGCGTACCATTGTCGGTGATGATGGAGTTGGGAACCCCGAACCGATGGACTATATCGGTGAAGAAGAGCACCGCCTGCTCAGACTTGATCCTGCTGATGGGTCGAGCCTCGATCCATTTGGAGAATTTGTCGATAGCCACCAGCAGGTGCGTGAAGCCCCCGGGTGCCTTCGCCATTGGCCCGACAAGGTCGAGGCCCCATACGGCAAAAGGCCACGTAATGGGGATGGTTTGCAACGCCTGAGCGGGTAGGTGCGTCTTGCGCGCGTAGAACTGGCACCCTTCGCAGGTCCGTACCACCTCCGTGGCGTCCGCCACGGCAGTGGGCCAGTAGAAGCCTTGTCGAAAGGCGTTACCCACGAGCGTTCGTGGAGCGGCGTGATGCCCGCACACGCCTGCATGAATGTCAAGGATAAGCTCTTTTCCTTCGGGTATCGGGATGCAGCGTTGCAGGACCCCCGAGGCTCCCCGTCGGTACAGCTCCCCCTCGATGATAAGGAACCGCTTAGCTTTCCTCGCTACGCGCCTTGCCTCCGTTCGATCGCTAGGCAAGACGCCTCCGTCGAGCCATTCGAGGTACGGGCTCCGCCAATCTCGAGGTGCCGAAACCTCGTCAATTTCCATTGCCTCCGCCTCGTCCTCATCTCCCGAGCAGGCTTCGTATCCCATAGGCTCGTCCTCGTCCGCCAAGAGCTCCGCGCCCGTGGGGTCGAGGGCGGACGTTTGAGCGTCGGGTACGGTCGAGGCTTGGGTCGAGGCGGTGAGGGTAATCGAGGGTACGTCGATGTCTTTGGCAAAGACGTTCGGGGGAACGGGGGCTCGCCCCGACGCGATCTTCGCCAATTCATCGGCTTCCTCGTTGTACCTTCGTGCGATGTGTTGAAGCTCGAGGCCGTCGAACTTGTCTTCGAGCTTACGTACCGCCTGGCAGTACGCCGCCATTTTTTCGTCGTAGCAGCTCGATTCCTTCATCACCTGATCGACGACCAGTTGCGAGTCGCCGCGAATGTCGAGGCGCTTAATGCCGAGCTCGAGTGCGATTTTCAAGCCAGCAAGAAGCGCTTCATATTCCGCCATGTTGTTGGACGCAGGGAAGTTGAGCCGCACAACGTATTGAACGTGCTCCCCGCGGGGTGAGATGAAGAGTAGGCCGGCGCCGGCGCCGGTCTTCATCACCGACCCATCGAAGTACATTTCCCAGCAGTCGAGGCTGGACTTCGAGGGAGGGAGCTGAGTGTCGGTCCACTCAGCCACGAAGTCAGCCAAAGTCTGGGACTTGATTGCTTTCCTCGGTGCGTAAGCGAGGGTTTCCCCCATCAGCTCTGTCGACCATTTCGAGATTCGCCCAGAGACCTCGCGGTTCTGGATGATTTCGCCCAGCGGAAAGGACGACACGACGGTCACCGGGTGGGCCTCGAAATAGTGTCGCAGCTTGCGTCGAGCCAACACGATGGCGTAGACCAGCTTCTGGATGTGGGGATACCTCGTTTTGGTCTCAGCTAGGACCTCACTAATGTAGTACACCGGTCGCTGGACTGGCAGAGAGTGTCCTTCCTCGTTCCTTTCTACTACTATGACCGTGCTGACGACTTGAGTCGTTGCTGCGACATAGAGGAGGAGAGGTTCGCCCTCTTTCGGTGAGGTAAGGATCGGCATGTTTGTTAACGCAGTTTTGAGTCGGTCAAGAGCTTCCTGAGCCTCCGCAGTCCAGGTGAAGTGCTCTGACTTCCTCAAAAGTCGATACAGAGGCAACCCCTTCTCTCTGAGACGAGAGATGAAGCGGCTTAGGGACGCTAGGCACCCCATCACCCTCTGTACGCCCTTCAGGTCACGGATCGGTTCCATCTGTTGGATGGCCGTGACCTTCTCGGGGTTGGGCTCGATGCCTCGTTCGGAGACAATGAAACCCAGGAGCATGCCTCGAGGCACACCGAAGACGCACTTCTCGGGGTTGAGTCTTACTCCGTGCGTCCTGAGGCAGCCAAAGACGACCTCGAGGTCGCGCACCAGGTCGTTCGCCTTCCTGGTTTTTATGACAATGTCGTCGACATATGCTTCTACGATACGACCTATATGATCCCCGAAGACGTGGAGCATACAGCGTTGATACGTGGCCCCGGCGTTTCGAAGGCCGAAGGGCATCGTAACGTAGCAGTACATGCCGAAAGGAGTGATGAAGGAAGTCGCGAGCTGGTCGGACTCCTTCATCTTGATCTGATGGTAACCGGAATACGCATCAAGGAAACATAAAAGTTCGCATCCCGTCGTGGAATCCACAATTTGGTCTATTCGTGGTAAAGGAAATGGGACTTTTGGGCACGCTTTATTCAAGCTGGTGTAGTCTACACACATTCTCCACTTCCCACTTTTCTTTTTTACAAGCACAGGATTTGCTAGCCACTCGGGGTAAAACACTTCCTTGATGAATCCGGCCTCCAACAGCTTGCGTACCTCCTCACCGATGGCCCGCCGTTTCACTTCGTCGAAACGGCGGAGACGTTGCTTGACCGGCTTGGAGTGGGGGCGGATATCAAGAGAGTGCTCGGCGACCTCCCTCGGAATGCCTGGCATGTCCGAGGGGCTCCACGCGAAGATGTCTGCGTGGGCGCGGAGGCAGTCGACGAGCACCACTTCCTATTTGTCACTGAGGGAAGAGCTGATCCTCAACACCCTGCCGTCGGAGCTATCGGGGTCGAGGGGAACAGTCTTGGTGTCCTCAGTGGGCGCGAAACTCCCCTGCTGCCGTTCGTTGGCATCAGGGAGCGTGTTGACGATCGCTTCCAGATCCGCCACGAGGGTCTCATCGAGGGCAAGAGCCTCTGCGAGCTCGATGCTCTCGATGTCGCACACGTAGACGTGCTCGACCGTCGGACCGACCGTGATGACTCCGTGAGGCCCTGGCATCTTCATCTTGAGGTAGGTGTAGTTGGGGATGGCCATGAACTTGGCGTAGCATGGCCTTCCCAAGATGGCGTGATAGGCTCCCATGAAGCCCACTACCTCGAAGGTGAGTACTTCCTTGCGGAAGTTTCCCGGGGTTCCAAAGCAGACAGGCAGATCGATCTGCCCGAGGGTTTGGACGCGCTTTCCGGGCGCGACCCCATGGAAGGAGGACTTGTTGGGCCGCAGCTCGTTGGTGCTGATCCCCATAAGCTCCAAAGTTGGAGCGTACAGGATGTTGAGGCTGCTGCCGCCATCCATGAGCACCTTGGAGAAGCGCGTGTTGCCGATGACGGGGTCGACGACGAGAGGATACTGCCCGGGGTTCGGGATATGGTCGGGATGGTCTTCGCGACCGAACGAGATGGTCTCCGATGACCAGTCGAGGTACGAGGGGGTCGCTGGGCGGACCAGCATGACTTCCCTACGTTCCCTCCTCCGCTGTCGAGGCTTCAAGTTAGCCGCGGGACCTCCCGTGATGAAGAACACGTGTTCCACCTCGGGGTATCCGTCGTCATCCTTGGCTCCACCATCCCTGGGCGGACCGCCATCCTTTCGAGGGATGCGGTTGTAGAACTTCCGCAGCATCTCACACTGCTCGAGGGTGTGAGCGACCGCGGTTTTGTGGTAAGGGCACGGCTTCTTGAGGAGGTCGTCGAAAACGCCGCCACCACGCGGGGGACCTCGAGGTCCCCTGTGGTTAGGGTCGACCGCGAGGGCCTCGTCCTCGACGTCGCCCATCCCGCGGGGGGCCCGGGGCTTCTTTCCCTTCTTGCCGTGTTTTCGCTTTTTCGAGGGGCCCTTCGCCTTGTCGTCCTCCGCGGACGCTTCCTCGGGGCGTTTCCCCTTTTTGTCGTTGAAGATGGCGTTGGCCGCCTCTTCCCCCGAGGCGTACTTCGAGGCTATCTCGAATAGCCGGTTCGCGTCGGGGGGTGGGCTCCTCCCCAACTTGCACACCAAGCTATAGCAGGTGGTGCTTTCGAGGAAAGCGTGGATGATTTGGTGGTCGGAGATGTTGGGGAGCTCGGTGCAGCGCTTGGAGAAGCGCCGGATGAAATCCCTCAACGACTCGCCAGGTTTTTGCCTGCACCCCCGAAGGTCCCACGTGTTTCCGGGGCGCACGTAGGTGCCCTGGAAATTTCCCACGAAGATCTCGACCAGGTCGTCCCAGTCGCGGATCCGGTTCGGGGGCAGGTGCTCGAGCCATGTCCGCGCGGAATCTGCCAGGTGGAGTGGCAGATTTCGGATGATCATGGCGTCGTCCGTGGCGCCGCCGAGCTGGCACGCTAGACGGTAGTCATTGAGCCATACCCTGGGGTCCGTTTCCCCAGAGTACTTGGTGATGGTTGTAGGCTGTCGGAAACGGGGGGAATCGGGGCAGTGCGGATGTTGTAGCTGAACACCCGCATGCCTGCTGGCTCTGGGGCCGCATCCCGGTTCCGCCCTACGTCGGTGCGCCCGCCCTGGTGGGTCCGGGCTCGATCTCGCCGCCTGATTTCGTTCAGGGTATTGCGAGCGTCGCCATCATCGTCCGTGCCACGGGTGTCTCGGAGGCGTGACCTCGCGGGTTCCCTTGCTGGAAACGTTCGTGTTTCGAGCGCACGTGGTTCGCTGGCGTGGCGTCGCGCCGTGTCGCGGCGGGAGTTGCCCCGGGATTGTGCTCGCGCCCTGCCGTTGGGTCGGGGTGAGCGTACCGAGGATTCCCCTCCTCGTTCGCCCTTCGAGGCTGAGGAGCGTCGAAGGCGGGAGGCCGAGCTCTCGGCATGCTGTCGGGCAGCATGCTCGACCAGCTTTTGAGCCTCGAGGTGCAGTTTTCGCCCTTCGGGGGTGGCTGCCTCCGGCATGGCTCGGAGTAGCGCGGCCGCCGCGATGAGCTTCTGGCTCGTTCTGGGGGCGAGATCGTCGTCTTTGCCCTCAGCGAGGATGCGGGCCTGAGCCACTCGTCCCGCGTGTCGGGCGTTCATGCCGCGTTCGTCGTCTTGCTTGGTTGGTTCGCGGTCGGAGCGCGCTGGTGGCGAAACGTCACCACTAGCTCGTGGCCGGTGGCGCGGATCCCGCTCGTCCTCGGAAGGAGAGCGATCTGATGGGTCCGATGGCTGCGCGCCTATCGGATCCATGCCATCGTTGTCCCCCTGGTCGTCACCTCCGCCGTCGTCGTCGGACGTCGTTCCCTCGCTGAGTTGTCCGTCGTTGATGACGAAACACTCCTTGGTTGGGTCATACTCATCATCGGAATACCCGAAGCAGTAATCCGCCGCTGTTTGAAAGGCAATAAAGGCCTCTGGGTCGCGGAGACCCGAGTAGTCCCAACCAAGGTGTGTACGCGTAAATGCGTGTCTATCATCGGACTCCGTGCGGGAATCGCCGGGCAACAGATCGGTGAAATCTTGCTCGAAGACTGGGTGGCAACCAGGCTGGTTGTCATACGCGCTCATGGTAGCGCGGATGGAGGAGGCGTACGCGTCCGCGGAGTTGCGTAGCCCGTAGGGATAGGAATGCGCTGTCGTAGCGCGTGGTGCAGACATGGGCTCTGGGAGGAAGGGAGCAGCCCTCTCCTGTGACCCTGACTGCAGGACGTCCCCTTCCCTCGCGGGAGGGGGAACGTCGACGCCGGCGGCGCGCCTCGCGGCGCGCGCTCGTCGTGCGCGAGGTCCGGGACGACTCCGTCGTCGTGGTGTCGCTTGAGGCTCCGGTTGGTCGCTTGGATCCTGCTGGAGGATGCGCATGTGGTAATCGTCGCCACATGTCTGGAACCGCAGGCTCCCGAACCGGATCTCCTGCCCCGCTGGGAGCAGATTGCTCTCGCCCAGCGGAGGCCGTCCTTTGCCGAAGTTCGCCATCGGGAATGGGAGTAGCGCAGCGCTGGTCCCCTACCTGGCGCGCCAACTGTCGGTGCCTGATTTGGTCGCACCGGCACCGACGAGTGATTGCGGTGCTAACCACTCGTTTTCCTGATGGCGAGAGTGAGAGACGAGGTTTTATCCTGGTTCCGGCCACGGGGCCGTACGTCCAGCAGGGGTGCGATGCACCTGGTTACGTGTTGCTTGTAGTAGGGGTTTACAAGCAAGATGGGAGAAGGAGATAAGCTCCTAAGTCCCAGGCTATGGTGTGTGTGTTCTAGAGTGTGTATGAACTCGTGTGTTTGTGTCGCTTGGCCCTTTGCATGAGCTTCCCTCCCCCTTTTATAGACCAAGGAGGAGGGATCGGATACATGCGTTCGTGTCGTGACGTGGTCGTGGCGCTGACGTCGTTTGGTGCACTGTGCTGCCCATGCCGTGTACCACGCGAGCGGGAATCGAGCCTTCCTACTCCGGCTGACGGCATGGCGACAGTTGACGTAACGTCCTCGAGTGACGGTCCACGGCTTCGAGGGTAGAGGTCTTCGTACGGCCGCCTGGGTCGGGGTTCGGTAGCTTCCTTCGAGAGTTGCTTTCGAGGGTAGTGGCGCATCCGAGGCGGGCGGAGTCAAAGGAGTGGTTGGCACAGTGTTACTGCCAGGGTTAGGTCTGGCGCGCAGTATGGCGCTCAGAGTTCACTGTGCGATTGGATTTGACCGATGTCTTCTCCGTGGCGTGGGCGGTGACATGACGCAGCTATTCCCCCGCTTTTTGACCGTGGAGGGACGACATCATGTCTTGAAGTGATAGATCGCGGAGCGAGGGCGTCGTTCCCGGCGTGGCGGGCTCGAGCATGGACCGCATGCTCGAGCTAGCCGACCCTCGTACGAGACGGAGATCCCCGCTCGAGGGTAGTTGTAAACCTCGAGCTCGGTTAGGCTCGATCGTCACGGACATCCCTGCTCGAGGGTGGTCGTCTACCTCGAGCGGTATGGGTTCCAAGGAAGGAGTTGTCGTGACGGGCCTTTGCCGGGCTGCGGAGCCAGGCCGACGTCGTCGTAGGCCTTGTTGCTAAGTAGTTTAGGGCCCAAGTTAGGGTACCCCTTTTCCAGGGTCCTGACAAGTTGTATATAATACTAAAAAGTATTTGTACATACTAATTTTTTAAAAATAACATAATGAAATTACAAGTAATAATGCTTAATATATAATAATACTTTAGTGCCTGACAAGAGAAAAAAATACATTGAGCATTTTTTATTGCAAAAATCATTCAGGTCATATCGAATAATGTTGTCCAACAAATTAAGTTTTAGAATCTGAAGATTTAAGAATCTAGTAGTCTAATTGTCTAACACGGTACGCAAAAGCGAATGGAAGAGCAATTGACTGATCAGCACTTAACTAACTCTTAGCTAATCGATCGATGCGGCCATGCGGAGGATGCCGATTTCTTATCTTGATGGCTCATGGTTGATGCAACACAAAGCACAAGCTAAGCAACATGTGACCGGAAGAGATGATGAGCTGACGATTGGATGAGATGAGGGTGTGATTATGTGAGTGACCGATTGCTTTCGTGAGCGCCATCACCATGATGCCATGCCGTCGGCCCTGATTGACGAGACGAGATGAGCTAATTAACCTGGTCGACGTTTGTACGTGGGCGAGTATAAGTGACAACACATATTTGTTGGGCCCCTCTATGGCCGGGGCCCCGGCGGTCGCCTCTCCCGCCTAGGGCCAGAGCCGGCCCTCAGATGTGGCAGGGTCATCGGAGGCGCCGGCGGATGAGATCCGAAGGAGAGCGGGCCGGCATCGCTAGTGTTTGGGTTGGGCTGGGAAGGAAAGATAATAGTGCCGTATCGCTTAGCCGTCAAGGCCCCACCTCGTTTAAAAGGCCGAACGGGCCCTGAGCTATCGCCTTCCCGGCAAGGGAATGGCACCCGAAACGAAACGAACGATCGAAACATAAGCCGTATGGCAACCAAAAAAAAAAAAAGACCCAGGAAGGAGGACCTCCTGGTCATGTTGTACATATACATACATGTATATATATGTACACTAATGTAAAAATAACGAACGGAACGGTGCTATACATTAGCACCTAATGTAAAAATAACGAACGGAACGGAACGGTGCTATACATTAGCACCTAGCTCTTTTAAAAACAAATGAACTTTTCTTTTCTTCAAACGATATTTTCTACCGTTCACTAAAAATAATGTTTTTGGTAATTGATACATGATACAGCTGCACACACGACACGATCTTCTGTACGGGGCAAGCAAAGCAACCGTGATGGTTAGCAAGTTCCCGTGGATCGGAGAAGAGACACAGCACCACCACCAAAGCCGCCGAAGCTTTCCACATCGGCTGCCAATATCTCGAGGCTGCGCACGATATCCCGCGCTTCATCTCTTCCGAGACCGCACTGCGCCGCCGGCTCGTCGTCGTCGTTGAAGTCGGTGTACCTGCCGAGATGGCGGCGCGCGGGTGTCGATCAGGGCGGTCTTCGCCAGTTCGTCGGCTTCCCTGAGGACGGCCGCTCACTGCGCCAGCGACGCTACCTGTGGACTTGTGGTTAAGTACCCACATAGCTCTTGATCTTATTTGATCAAGAGCTTCCCCCTCAGCTCTACTTTCCATAAATTCTGAATAGCCTCATGTTGACATCTGGTTGGGAAGGGCAACATATGAATGTTAGTAACATATGACCTTGAGGCGAATTCATTTCGTTATTGTTGATTGACCTCTTTAATTTCCTGCACAAATTCCTGCATCAAGTGAAGCAGAAGCATTTACCTTTCAGAGTCTTCATAACAAGCTCACCTGTGGAATGCATATTATTCATCAAGGACATGCTGGTACGTCTTCTATAGATAAACTCTTTGATCCAGATGAAGACCTACGAGAAGTCATCGGCAGATGCTTAGAGGGTTCTGCTTTTACCTATGAATCTCCCACATCTGCAGATAACTTCTCGTGTGTCAGCAGCTGCATTTCTCATCATTGCTGTATCATCGTGTCAGACCTTAATCGAAGATAGGTCACATAGGCCTTTGTCCTCACCAAGAAAGAAATGTTGTGTGGGAGTGTGTGTGCCTTGCCATCAATCCCCAGCGTCTATTTGAATGGTGATCTTGTGAAAGAGTTAAGGTAATGAAATTGGAAACGAAAAGGGCAAATAAATGAACCAAGGATAAAAGGACGCTGAGAGAGTAAAATAAGAAATCATGGCCGGATAGACTACATGAAAAGTACAATCTGATTTGTGCCGGCATCGTTTTAGTCATCCTGAAGGCCGGCATGGCACAGAGCAGTTGGGAAACAGACAAGTACATATGATTGGAATCTCGATTAGACTTAGAAGGCATCTTTAGATATTTTCGAGGAGGAGGACCATTTGGATACCTTCCTTTATGTCTTACTAGAAGCTTTGAGTCTTAGAAACCCTTGACCATTTCATTTATTCGCCATCAGATAATTGCCTGAGCTTTCATGCCTGAATCTGCAAGTTTTAGATTTCTTCTGTACAGAAGTGCGATCCAGCATGTAGAAAAAGATTGGGATGATCAACAGGATAGGCAATTACAGATACAAACAGCCCTGATATGAATTTCTTTTAACGAAATACAGCTGCCTTTATGATGTGTGAAAGACTGACAACACAACGCTATCCATAAAAAGGATGCATGATTACACAATCCAAAATGAAAAGAATCTGATACGCATTGCCCTTTTGACGCTCTCTACCATCTTAGTGGAGTCAAGTATAGAGTCCAATGGCCTCTTCCTATTCGAAGGTTGATACTCGTCCTGATGCAAATGCAATGCTGAGCTGTTGCAAATAACTGGATTCTTCTCTTTTGTAAGTGTATTCTCTTCCTCTATGACGACTTCAAGCGCAACCAACTTTAAGAACTCCTCAATATCTGCCGATAACTTCTCTAATTTGTTCACAGTGCTGTTGAGCTTCTCCACGTCCTCATCTAATGAGAGTAGAATCTTGGCAGCATCATGAAAGTACTCTGCCATACTGAAGATAGCAATCTTTGTGTAAGCCAGAGGTCCAGACGTGCCAATCTGATTGTCGTGGTTCCTACTGGCTTCATTCAAGGCTCGCCAACGGAAGGTGAAGAGGACCTCATCTCCATCTGCAGCGGCTTCTTTCAGTGTCTCCTGCCACTTGAGCAGATAGTCGTTGGTGATCAGGTACTTCTCAGATGCCTCGACCGAGCTATGGATTCTTGTGCACAGCATATTTAGCTTCCACAGCTTATCATTGACAGCCGCCTTCTTGTTGCAGTTACACCTTTCAGTCACCTTGGAGATGACCCTACTCGTGATGTCATTGACAACTGCACAACAAATCACTCCTGCCATTGATGAAGTAACTTGTATGAATAGTCCGAGCAACCCCCAAAGGAAGGGTGTATAGTGATCAGGTGTTTCTCTGCACCCTCATCCACGGATTTAACTGAGTTGTTGCAGAAAAAGGACAATAAAAACGGGTGGAGCAAAAGAGGTTCCAAGCGAGGGAAACCGAGAGCTACAAAGTACACCAAGTTGTGTGATTGGGAGGAGTCAGAGACACATAGTTTTAATCTGTCGTCCACTCATCATAGAGCACTGCTTATGAGGAACAAGGCACTGCTTCTGCTTAGTTTACATCGAGTAAAGGTCTGCATCGATAGAATATTAGTATCATTTCTCAGGTGTCAGTTGTTATTGTTGTTACAATTGTCCGGTGTACTGATCCCTGTTTTTGTATCAATTGTCAGTTATTGTTGTTCATTGTTCACCGGACTGAATTGATCTCGAACCGCAGTTCAAGCTGGGTAGTAGATTTTCTGAACACACGCACGGCTATCTAACCCTGAACCTGACGTGGAGGGTGACTAGAGCACATTGTTATCGTCTAGTAGGCTGCAGTAGCCTTGGTCGTGGGGTTACCGTCAGTTTTGGTGAAGAATGACCGGCCATGCGATTAAAGACAATCACACCTACGGGGTTATAGGATGGACCTGTGCATAACACCTATCAGGTACCGTCAATATTCTACGAAATTAGTTCATCTTTTAACCAACTTGTCCTAAATGACATATATTTAAGAACGGGTGGAGTATAAGAACGGCTTAATGTGCCACTGAAAAACAAACTGCATGTACAGAAAGAATTGTTAAATTTGGAGTAATTTTCTTTTTGGAGGAACCCAGCTACTGGTCTACTACTTTAGTGAGCAGCATCTACTCGCTCCCAGGAAACTGGAATCACTTTTGATTTACTTTTTTTTAAAAAAAAAAAGAACAAGAACCGTAGTTGATTATAACACGAGTACACGGACATTCTCTACCTTGTCATAAAAAAAACAAAAGTGACTGCAGCATGTCAGCTCTAAACATATATTCATCTAGTATTATACAGCAAACAAAGCTCTCATTCATTGGCCAAACACGCTGAACTCGGCAAGATCCCTGAATACATCGTAGCAGGATCCAGAAGTACTCCGAAGTCCGAACACATGTTGGAAATGACATGCCAGAAAACATAGTAACTTAGCATCCTACAGAATATTACAACCAGAATGACCGTTCATTGCACTGTGTAATGTTCTTGCTTGCCAGCACCTTTGTTCAGAACCAAAGAAGTCCGCATGGCTGTTGGAATTGTTGACCCGATTCCAAGATGAATCCGGTCTGATCACCTCACAGCAAGCTGATGTCTCGATTCTGCAACATCAAGATACATTAAAGGCTTTGGCTCCACAGCATCTGCAAAAAGAGTCCTCAGCTTCCCAGATCCAATCAGTTCTTCATTGGTTAACGAGTGTTTTCCACAAGCCATATCCTCGAAATCCCATTTTTGCCCATGGTATGACCCCAGGGATGGATGCACAATTTTGTTCCCAGCACACTCACAATGAAAGCAGCGACCTTTCCTCAAAAGCAAAACATAACACAAAAAAAGGTCAGCGATCTGACATAATTATCACACTAACAGGTAAATCAACAACATATGAATAGATAGTACAGTCTGCATTATTCAGAAATCAAGAACAATGCACCTGCAGTAAAGTTGCGAGAATACAGTACATTGCTATTGCAAGCAACAATAAGGAGGGTCGAAGGTTGCTCGGTTGTTAATGCAACTCCGCAGTCTAGGAGGTGTCTATCAGGATGGGATGTCAATTATCATGTACCCTTATAAAAAAAATCATTTACAGGGAAACACACAAATCAAACTTTATGTTTCTTTTCTATTTCCTTTTGCATCTTTGACAAGTCAGTGCAATTTCTTGCATGCCTAAATCTCAACCCTCTTATTTCCAGTTTGTTACTGATACGAGAGATGTAACATCTGCTGCTTATGTATTCTGTTTGCCAAAATCTCACATTGAAAAAAAAAAATAATGGAGTAGTTTCTAAACCTTTAGAGTCTATATTTTTGTAAAGGGCATGAATCAATAGGTCATCTCACAGTCATAGGATTTGGATTCAGGGTCACATGAAGTCATCACGCTCCCCACCCCCAGTATACCTAATCCAATGGGGACGACCAGAGTCAACACCCACATTCCAATGGGATCTTTAGTAACATGTCGTAGAAACTAAGGTTGATGTAGGTTAGGCAATATCTTATTCATAACCAGCAAAAGAACTGACGCTATAGTTTATCCCTATATCAAACAATTTTCTTTGTGGTACTTGAGCGAACATATGTAGGCTTGTTTCATACTGATGATCATGCAGAATGGGCAACCAAACCATGAGTAAAAACTATCACTTGATGGGGAAACAGAACAATGGAATTTAATGCAGATATGGGTTCTGAGAGCATACCGGCATCTTCTGATGACTCTGATACGACATGGCACAGAAACGGTGCGTGCTTCATGTCTTTACATTTATAGGCACACTCGATGAACAAGAGTGTTGGAACTTCATCAGTGTAATGTGAGTCTCTCCGTGTCACCCAGGCATTGATATGCAAGAATGGGTATCCATTGTGGTTAAGAAAGTAACCAAATTTGCCATCATGGGGTATTTTCGTGTTCACCGCACAGATGGAATGAAGCTCATAATCATCACCCTGCAGTTAGTTGAAGCATTGGACCAGAAAGGTTAATAATGACATAGTAGTATGCAACATAGGAAGGAAAGAAGAGAACAGGAAACTTGCCTTTCTCCGTGCATGTTCCCGCAATGCAGCTTCAACCCTTCGGCAAATAAAACTCTGATGAGCCTCAAATTCCTTACAGCTGTCTGAGATGCTCTGGGAATCAAGCTTAGACCACTCAAGCTGGCTCACAGACCCAACATGTGGACGATTACCCAACAAAGACTTGATGACATTGACATCATCAACAGAGAGCGTATGCTTAGCGTGTAACAACTGCATTACGGTCTCCTCTATCTTTGGTAACCCTGATAAAAAGCTCGCTTGTGCATCAGGGTAAGGGTGGCATGCGCTGGTAGCGGCGGTATAGCAGTCACAAGGAGAGGCACAGACGGGTAAGGGGAAGTTTTCTCCTACATTCTTGATCATTCCATAAAAAGAGCTATATTTCAGGAGGTGCCGCAAAATATCATTCATTGCCAATGCAGGAAATACTCTGAGCATGGATGCAACAAGGCCACGGAGGGAACGGGACTCGACAATGCCAAGACTCTCCATGAGGATGACGTCCATCTTTAACTCATGCTGTGCCGGGAATGTGGTATCATACCAGATTGTGTTGAGAAGGATGTTGGAGACAGGATCGAATGGACCATAGCAGTAACCAGCCTTCAGGAGGGCCCGGTGGAGGCGGGAGCGCAGAAGAGTCGCCGGTAGGCGAGAAATTGCCTCAAGGTAGAACCCATGAATCTTATCCAGAAGCAACCTCTTCATGGAGAGCTCATGGTCAATCCCAACAGGAGGAGACACTGTCACTCCAAGTCCACAGAACCTCTTTGCTGCATTGCGCAAAGGTTCCCCTGGGTCTGCTCCAAAACGCATGCCTTCTGAACATATCTTAGAGAGATTCACAACGGGTGCCTGCAGGAGGGTGTGAACCTCTTCCAGACGAGACGCCAGGACTAGTGAGCTGGACACAAATGCGTCGGGCTGGGGATGGTTTGCAGATAGCGCAGCACAGGGTGCTGTGGTTGGCGGTGAAGGTGCAGCTGGCACAACGATGCTCCTCGATAAGGTACACAGCGACGAGGAGATCAGCATTGGATCTGCTCAGGTAGTACAGGGCATCCCGGGTGTGAAGGTAGCGGAAGTAGCTGGTAAGAAAAGTGACGAGGCCTTGAACCGATCTAGCGGCGATGCTGGTGAAATCCGAAGTAGAAACCCCCTCCTCGCTGCTAGTGCCGGGGGGCTATGATCTGTTCCTCTTCTTCCCACGCCTTCCTTGCTCCTCCTGGTCGGCCTCGGCCTCTATCACATCCGACGACGAGGCCGCCTCGCATAGGAGGGTGTTGACGATGATGTTAGAGACGGGATCGAGGAATCCGAAGCAGAAGCCGGCCTCGTGGATGCACGGAATCAGTGAGGTCGGCAGCCGATCGCGCGCCGACTCGTAGCACTCGAGGATAGTCTCGCAAAGGCTTCGCCGTTGTTCAGCCACCGAGGACCCCATTTGTCCTGCGGCCCGGGGTGGCGGTGGGCGGCCGCCGGCGGGCAGAGTACTAGGGCTTGCTGTCTCGGCGAGGAAGGGGATTGAGATGGCCGGCGGTTTTGCATGGGCTGGGCTGGGCCCAAATAAAGGCCGTCAGAATTGAAGACAGACTTGAAGCCGGGTTTGTGTCCGACAACGATCCGATGTGGTAGGCCCGCAAGCTGGGTTTCCATCTATAGCTTGTGCTTAAACCCTTTTTTTGTGATTTTTTTTTTCGAATGCGCTTGTGCTTAAACCTTGAACGGCTACGTTTCGCTGCTTATAGATTTTAACAAAAATAGATTACAGTGCCACTAGCAGAATTTAAAAGTTAGCCACATGTCCCCTAAGTATCTCGTTCTCGAATCTAAAGCGGCTAGGTTGCCGGGAGCTGGATCATCATCCTTTTGTTGGCATTTTGCCAAGCTTATGTTTGGTTTCCCAACTGCCCCGCCTCAATGTAGTGAAATTTGACTAGCTTAGATAGCTGTTTGACTGCAGCTACACACGTCAATGCCCATTGACCAGAAAAAAAGATGTGGTGATATTTTCTTATGAAAGAACAAAAAAAAACAAGACAAACAGTAGCAATAAATGAGGTCGTCGACTGCAATCTCCTTACAGATGCAAACTCTTGCGTAACTAGCTCAGGTTCGGATGAAATTTTGCATAGGCCCTCCTCCGATAGGTGGTGAGTACCCTAGATACCCTACCTCCTCTGGCCCGACGAGATTTGAGAACATCACCTCCTCAAAAAAAAAAAATGAAGATTTGCCAGCTCTAACAGAAAGTCGGTAACAATCATATTGATGGGCAAAGTAGCACCAAGGTGATGAAGCACTCCACGTCCAGAGCCAAGTTTTCCATTATGTGCACGGCATTGCAGAGCTGATGTGTTTCGTGTTCTCCCCCATGAGCCTGCAGTTTACCATCCTTCGAGTCACTATAGATGCAGGTGGCAATGGCTTGGCCTTGTTGCGTTGCATCGTGGAGGATAGATGCCCATGTTTCCATCCATTTCATGCCTTTGAGGTCTCGGCCACTTACGATTTCCTCAGCTCTGCTGATTTCGGCCAATGCAGCTTGGAACCTCACCACAACCGATGGCATCGCCCTTGCCGCCGCCGCCGCAGCAACTCCACCTGCTCCTTCTCCTCTGTGTCCGGATGACGACGACGATGAAGGTGATGGTGACGACGACGATGGAAACGATGATGACAGCGATGGTGATGACGATGACAAAGGAAATAATAAACGAGTTGACCTTCTTCTTGTTCTTTCCTCAATGTCCAACATCTCTTCAGCGGTCACCGCCACCTCATCGACATCCTCCTCCTCCCCAACCAAAATTCTCCGGATCCAATCTTCTGATGGTGATGAAATGAAACTTCCATCTCTACTCCCGAAACATTCCTTTTCTTTTGATGATGATGATGATAATGATGAAAATAAACCTGTTAATCTTCTCTTTGTCCTACCGCTTCTAGAACAATCTTCTGATGATGACGACGACGACGATGATGAAACAAAACTTCTTCTCCTCGTCCTCCTCCTTCTGTTACTGTCGTCCTCTCTTGAAATAGAACTATCTTGAAGTAGTACCATGTTTTCAGAAACATCCGTCTTATCGTTGTGTTCTAGCGCCGTTTGAAATTTTGATTTCTTCCTTTTGGTAGTCATGTGCACTGACTCCACTCGCGAGGCCTCAACTTGGAGCAATTTTATGAAGTCTCCTAGATCGTCTGCACTAACCTTCTCAAGCCTATCCACAGTGCTATTCAGGTAATTCAGCTTCATAGCAACCTCACCGTCGAAGAGTGACTCTGTGGTGACAATCTCGACGCCTTTCGCCATGCCCAGCAGTGCCTTTGTTATAAAGGCCACGATGACAGATTTTCCTCCGGCGCCCCGGTGCTCCTTGATCCCACCAGCAGTGGCCGCATCGGCTCCCATGACTCGCCGTTGGAAGCTAAGAAGCACCTGATGCCCCTTGGAGGCAGCCTCCCTGAGCTTGTCCCGCCATTGGAGCAACGATGACGTGGTCTCGGCACCGAGCATCTCAGACACCTCCAGCGTGCTGCGGAGCTTGACCACCAGCATCTCCAACCGTTGCAGCTTCTTGTCGACGCCTAGCAGTTTCAATTCTTTTGAGATCACAACACTAGCCTTGGCGTTGCTATTAACGATGGCGCGCCTGTCCAACCGTTGCAGCTTCTTGTCGACGCCTGGCATTTTCACTTCTTTTGAGACCACAACACTAGCCTTGGCGTTGTTATTATCGATGGCGCACGTGTCCTCTCGCAGGGCCTCTGCCAATTCTACCAGCCATTCAAGATCAGCGAGGCCTAAGCCGTCTGCCCTTGCCACGGCCCTAGAAATCTCAGCCAACGCATCCTGTAGCCTCTGCACAGCCGTTGACATCGCCAGTGCATCAGCCAACGCGCCTTGATCAGCCGCTGCTGCGTCCAGAGGCAATGCATCCTCTTCGCCATGGCGGTTCTTCTCCTTGACCTCCATCTTCTTCTCATTCCCAGCGACCCCCACATTCTGGATGGTCGATTTGATCGGCGCCGTTCTCTTTCTTTTCGTAGGCCTGTCAAGTGCATTTGCTTGGGAGGCTTCAACTTGGAGCAGTTTTATAAACTCTCCCATGTCCGTGCACGTCTTCTCGAGCCTTTCCACCGTGCAATTCAGCTTCACCACGTGCTCGCCGCTACAGGAGAGCGTCATGGTGGTGGCGCTCCGGAAGCCTCTCGCCATGGCGAGCAGCGTGTTCCTCGTGAAGGTCACCGCGCACTCGCTGCAGGAGAGCAACGCCGCGGTGGCGCTCCGGACGCCTCTCGCCATGCCCAGCACCGTGTCCCTCGCCAAGGAAACGACGGCCGACGATTCGGCTCCACGCTCACAAGCAGCGGCGTCGCCGGCTCGCCGCTGGTGGAAGCTGAGGAGCACCTGGTGGCCCGTGGAGGCGGCCTCTCTGAGCTTGCCTCGCCACTGGAGCAGCGACGCGGTCTCGGCCCCGACCCTCTCCGACATCTCCACCGTGCCGCGGAGCTTGATCACCAGCATCTCCAGCCGCTGCAGCTTGTCGTCGACGCTCGGCCGGCGCTTGGCGAGCGCGTTGATCATCTTGGAGACGGCCTTGCCCGCGACCTCGCCGATCACCGCGGCGTAGACGTGTTCTCCCATTGCCGCAGCAAAAAGCTCCGTGTCAGAGAGGAGCTAGAGAGAGCAGCAGTGCTGCACGATCGGACTGGCTGGACGTGTCATGGGCTCATGGCTATCGCTCACCATCGTCTCCTAAAATAATAGAGACCCGGACAAGATTGGAAAGTTAGATACGTTTACTCGAGCGATTGAATCAAGATAACCTCCATAGGTGAATTCACCCGTCTTGGAAATCTACACTTGCTTGATATTCCAGATCCAATGTTTTGGTTCGACTTCTTTTTTTTTGTTTTTTTTTTTGGAGGAGGGCGAAACGAACAACGACGTTATGATCAGGCCCAATCAGCATACTTTTGGCCCATATCGCTGGCTGACTCCGGCCCCACACTGGCCCATGCCCAAGGCGAAGAGAACGGCGCGTCAATCAAAGGGCACGCACCGCACGCGCACGTACACCGGCGCAGCGTCGACAGCCGAATCGGGACGCGGAAAGTCACGGAGGTTGAGGCCTGGGAGCAGCCACCGTCGGTCGCCGGCGATCGTCAGGCTGGCCGCCCAGGTCTGTCAAACGCGGCCCGTACGGGCGACGAGCAGCGCCAGCGCCGAGAGCGACGCTTCCCCTGCCGTTTCGGGCGGGCGCCGCGACTCGCTTCGTCCCAAATCCGGGTGGGAATGCCAACTGAGCAGCGCGTTCTCGAATTCCTCAAGTGGCAGAGGGGGAACACGCTCTCTCCTCTCCTCTCCTCTCCTCTCCTCTCCTCTCCTCTCCTGCGAAATGGATTCGAAGAAGAAAACAACATGGCACGAGTCAAAGAAGGCGCTCGCCTCGCCTCGCCTGGTGTTCGTCATCGGGTTCTAGGGGAATGGCTCTGGAAACCTTAACCCGCAAGCAAAAAGATCGGCGGATCCGCCAGTCAAATCCCATGAAAAAAGAACAGCCGGGTTGAGGTGGTGGCGGCGTATGAAAAATTCGAAAGCTTCCCATGGCTGTGGGCTGACTTTCGAAGCTCCAGCTCTCTGACTGAGTGCGTGCCCGAAACTCAGCTCTGCTTGTTACATGGATTCGTTTGTTCTAGAAGATGGCACACACTGACATGGATTTCCAGCCGTGATGATGATGATGCCCAGCTCTGTGGAGCAAATTCTGCTTGCTCTGGCACGGAAGTCGGAAGGTACCGGTTGACATTTTGGTGAGAGATCTTGCTAATGATCAGTGGGGTCTGGTCGTCAGTCGATGCTTCTCAAGAGGCTTGGGCTGGGATAAAAAGTCAGAGCGTACTTTCAGCAACCTCCGGTTACGTAGGCTGTGTTTAGTTGATGAAGGGAAAAGATCTTTTGTTTCTGGGATGCGTGTTATGTGAGGGGGATGAATAGGAAAGGTGAAAAAGGAATTTTTAGGGATGCGTGTTCTGTGAGGGGAATGAATAGTAAGTGCAAAAGATCTTTTGCATCTAAACACAGCCGTAGTGTGTGGTTCAACCTCCCTCCTCCGTCGGTCCATCCGTCGACTCATCATCTTTGAACACAGTTTGGTCAAACAACTCACCCATCCTCCTCCCATCCACTAGTATGTGTGTGTGGTAGGATCAGATGCGTGTGAAATATATATAGATTTCTTTGCAGCTAACGCCCGTTTGCGTCTCCTGAATTTTCAGCCGGTCATGCGCTTTAAAATGTTCGCATAAACAAGTGTTGAATCAGATAAAACCTTGGAGCCAATCCATATTTCTTCAGGCGTCTTGGTTTCTAAAATTTGATAGCTACCTGCACATGTTACACACTTGATGTCCATTTAGTAGTAGTACCCAAGTAGGAACCGGTTGATCAGTAGCTGGTTCTACGGACAACGATAAGATTTTAAAATAATTTTCCCTCCATATGCCTCTGACCACGAAGAACCTCAATATAAACAAAAAACTGCGAAACATAGTGCATGATAACATTGAGTCGGTAGCCTATGCAAGACTTGCATTTGCGTTTAATAAAAACGCACCCTATTTTAAACTAATTTCTTCAGCATTTGATTTTGCATGCCTACGTGAGGATCAACCTAATCCATGTTAGCACGGTGTGTAGTGGGTGCGTACCAGCATTCGCTTATTTTCTTTTTATAGGCCACAGTCCAAAGACCACTGCATTTTTCTCGCCTCCATTATTTTGGAACAAGTGTGGCGTCAACTGGCAATAATTTTAGGATGGCAGCACACTAGGCCCTTGACTTGTGCTCCTGCACCTGCATTTGTTTTGATCTAGTGGTACTGCAATTATAGTTTTCAAAATCACTTAGTTTTAGTACGGTTATTTTGAAACTGGGAGAAGGGCTATAAATTTTACGAGTTGGTGAGCAGATTCAGATTAATTGCATTTTATTTTCTAGTAGATTATTATCCTGCACGCAACAAAAAGTCAAAACGATGTGACGATAATGTTTAATGCACCAATACCCTACCCTTTCCATTAAAGTTGAGACCAAATACAGGTACATCTACTCTACAAGAGAGTGACGCACCATCTCATATCATTCCTCATTGCATACGGATTTTAAAAGAACTTTGCAAAGAAATGCTTGTATTTTTTTAGACTTGTATTAAAGAATTATGCAATCCTCAAACGAGGACCGAAAACTGTGAAACCTAGTTTGTACCAATGTCGATGGAGCTTTGAAGATTGGAGAACTGGATATATGCATAACGCCACGATCTGGTTATTTGCTAGGTTGGCTCCCAGCATCTGGGCTTTGACTGGGAGCAGGGCATCAATCAAAAAAAGGTTCATGAAGTAAGTGACCTTCTGCTTAAAATCACATGGCGCTGAACTTCATCAGCAGGGATGCATCTGCAACCCAATCTTGCACATGTTAGGTTGAGTCTGTCTGCTGCACTGTAAAGTGCCCAAGGAGTTTTTATTCCATCTCTCGGTCAGTACTTGTCAGTAACACGACAAGGAACTAATAACACATGTGATTTATTCTACTGCCACTGCAAAACTTTGTTTTTTTTAAAAAATGAATGGTGTCCACGACTTTTCACCGAGCCTGCCTCTGTAATTTCCTACGTGCCGCCTAACAACTTTGCTGTCACTATCACTACCAGCAGTGTTCACAGTAATAAAGGTATACACAAGGAAAGGAAATAGACCGGATCTGCCACGTTGACTCGCCTCTTTGTCAGCAGATCGAGCTGAATTAAGAAGAAACAACGAAAGGACACTGAAGAACTCAAACGAAACCATCCTGCCTCCTCCAGCTAGCCTGATGGCGAAGCTCTCCTGCCCCCTTTTTGCGTTTATTTTTCTTTTTCAATGCATAGCTAGCATTGATCCTGCACGAGCAGGGAGTTGGTTGATCGTTGGGGTGTAGCACTGGGACCTGCAGCGAAGATGGCGACTGAAAGGGAGGTGACCTCAAAGTCCATCCACGCACGCTCCTACTACTGCCGATCCGCGAGTCAACGGCAAAGGCCCGCACGGGGGACCCTCCCTCACGGCGATGTGATGCCGCGCGCCATCGGCAAGCTTCCATCGGCGAAACCTCCGTCGGAGCTGAGCGTCGCCGAATCCGATTCGATCTGTTGCGGAGGCGTGAGAGATTCCTACGCCGGCGCGCGTGCAGTTTCTTTTCTGCGGCAATTTCGATCGTCTTCTCGGTTGGTAAGGCTGTGTTCAGATTGGAGGTAGAAAGTCCTTTTTCTAGATGAATTGTGCACAGGAAAGCGTGTTCTGTGAGTGGGATGAATAGAAAAAAACTTGTTGGAGAAGTATTTTTTTAATTCTGAACACAGCCGCCTTGCTTTCCCGTGATCCGGGACGAAGGGCACCTCTCCCCCCACGACCAAAAAGATTCGGCAGATCTCGCCGCCGGCGCTGCGCCACTGGATTTTGTCACGGCTCCTGTCCGCACACACGTCTGGTAGAGAGACGAGGACCGGGCAATCTTTCTCGTGAGCTTGTCTGGCATGTACTACTCTGAAGCCATGTTCGGTGTCAAAGTACTGACCATAGCAGTGTCAAACTACGTGCGAGTGTGTGATTATTTGAGTGGGTGATGATATCTTGAAACACGACGAAACACATAACCTATCATTAATCGAACAAGGCTCACGAGAGATACGACATGAACCACCGATGGTAAAAGCAAAGTGTACGTATCACTCACTGGTCGATCAGTGGTCACTGCTGACGACGGCCGGCCGGCCGGCGAGGCGACGATTAATGTAGCAGTTTGGCCGCCGCCGGCCCCAGCCTGGGAGCCACACGTACGAGGACGAAGCCGACGAACACGAGCCACAGCCGCGCTGCTCCTACCATCTGTAGAGGGGCCTTTTCTCATCAGCAAGCGCAGCTCGGTGCGCCACAAGATGCATGAGGCGTCGTCTGGGAGCGCCTTTCGTTTGGCGCCGTGCAGTGCAGTGTTTCCCTCTGACCCGGGGAAGCTGCACTGTTGTTTTGTTTCGATGTTCAGAAGTCTCAGCTCACCAGCGTCCCTTGTGCTGGACGATTCTTGTGTTTGTTTTGATTTGTCGTCGTCAGGTATCTATCTGCGTAGAATAGACACAACACAAAAATACCCCGGAACAAAAATACACCCCGTTTTTTTCTCCACGGGGTCGACGACGATAACGATGAGATGATCTTCGGCGCCTCAGGGTTTCTACTCGGCAAGCGTGGACGCGCCGGTATCGCGAAAGGGAAGCGAAGGACCAGCATTTTTGTCATGCGCGCATACAATAAATCGCATCCGCCAAGACGACTGACTTGGATCGGATGCCTCGCCTCGCACCCCTTTGGAAAGAAGATGGGACTCGCAGGGGCCCAAACCAAAAGCAGCCGAATCCATATGGGAGTTAGCTAGCTCATGTGTAGTATAAGTAGTACGTTCAAGCCCCCCGGGCCCGATCTACTCCTAGATGCTGTGCTAATGCTACGATCCGACGGTCGTAACCAAAGCCAATCGAATCTCCCCGCACCCAAATGTGGAAAGACGGAGCACACGCGACGACGCAAAAAGCAGGAGCTCAGATGAGGCGCCGGAAAAGTCAGTGAGGTCTCGGAAGCTCCGGCGCAACGGCAGCCACACACGCGCGCGCGACCGGCGACCAACTCAAACGCCGGACCTTGTCACCTTGCCTACATCTACATGTGGACCAGACCTCCAAAGCCGAGACCCACGGCGGCCTCCACCAGTTTGTAGTACAAGCCGCAGCCGGCCGCCCCGCTGACCTCCATGGCTGGTTGGTTGGGCCGCGGTGTGGAGTGTGTGGTCGGCTTCGTCACCTGCCCGCGCGCTCACGCTTGTTCCGTGCGGTTTCGGCTTGACATGGCTCGGGTTGGGTCACGCGGTGCGCGTCGCGGCGAGGTCCACGGCTTGCAGCGTCTGCGTGCGGCCGAGCCGCCGTTTCCAGACTGCCGTGCCGAGCGCGTCGTGGAGAACTGGAACAGTGGACAACAGCCACCGTTTAATCTCCTATACGTGGCCTTCACACGTGGCCTGCTTTGACTTTTATTTTGTTCCCTCCTTTGGTTCCATTGCAACAATGCAACCGTGCACCGAGCCACCCAGTAGCAGATGCCCGATACACTGAAAACCCACGCCTGTTGACCTGACGGAGTCGTAAACTGTATGATTAACAACCCAAAAGGAAAACCCATTTGTAATTTGTCGTACGCACAAAAGGAAAAAAAAAAAAAGGGACACACAGAGGTGGCCACACGGACGCGGACGCAGAAGGTTTCCGCACCGAGGCCCGGCGGGGCCCACACCCACCACGGCGAGAAGAGGGCCCAGTGGCCCAGCGGCTCCCTCCCTCTTGGCTGGCGGGCTCGGACGCCCACACACGAGTCAACGCCTAGAGGTGGAAACCAACTTGAAAATTATTCGGGCATTTCAACCCCACACCCACTCTCCTTTCTCTCTCTCTTCCGCACCACAAGTCAACTCTGCTCCAAGCTTAATGCTCCCTCCATTATAACCACCCAACCCTTCTCCCTTCCCCCACCCTCTTCTTCCCCTCCCCTCCTCTCCGCCTCCGCCTCCTCGCTCCCTCCATGGGGAACTCGCTCGCCTGCTTCTGCTGCGCCGGCGGCGGCGCAGCCGGCCGCCGCCGACACGTGGCGCCCGCCGCGCTCCCGTCCGACCCGGCCTACGATGAGGGGCTCGGCCACTCCTTCTGCTACGTCAGGCCGGATAAGGTGCTCGTGCCCTTCTCCGCGGACGACGACCTGGTCGCCGACGCCAAGGCGGCCACCGCCGCCGCCGAGGAGGCCACCACGTTCCGGGCCATCTCGGGGGCCGCGCTCAGCGCCAACGTCTCCACGCCGCTCTCGACATCCGTGCTCCTCCTGCTGCCAGACGACTCCGCGGCGTCCTCGGCCGCCGCCGCCTCGTCCGGGTTCGAGAGCTCCGAGTCCTTCGCCGCCGTGCCGCTGCAGCCGGTCCCGAGGTTCCCGTCGGGTCCGATCTGCGCGCCCGCGGGGGGAGGCTTCCTATCCGGGCCCATCGAGAGGGGGTTCCTCTCGGGACCCCTCGACGCCGCGCTCATGTCCGGGCCCCTCCCCAGCGCCGCCACCTCCGGCCGCATGGGGGGCACCGTGCCTGCGCTCCGCCGGAGCCTCTCCCACGGCGGCCGCCGCCTGCGGAATTTCACGCGCGCGCTCCTCGCGCGGGCGGAGAAGTTCCAGGATTCGATGGATCTCGGCTTGCCGGATGCCGCCGCCGCCGTGGCCGCCTGCGGCGCCGATTCCGCCGGGCTGCAGTGGGCGCAGGGGAAGGCCGGCGAGGACCGCGTCCACCTCGTCGTGTCCGAGGAGCGGGGCTGGGTGTTCGTCGGTATCTACGACGGATTCAACGGACCCGATGCCACGGATTTCCTCGTCTCCCACCTCTACGCCGCCGTGCACCGCGAGCTCCGCGGCCTGCTCTGGGATCAGTGCGACCAAGAGGACCAGCACGACCAGTACGCCGACCAGCCGACCAGCACAACGGCCTCAGATAGCCAGGATCAGTCTGCCAATCGCCGCCGCGCCCGCCGATCAAGACCCCCTCGCGGCGCCGACGATGACCATCGCCGGTGGAGGTGCGAGTGGGAGCGCGACTGCTCCAGCCTGAAGCCGCCAGCTCAGCGGGCCCCTAGGAGCAACAGCGAGAACGACCACCTCGCCGTGCTCAAGGCGCTTGCACGCGCGCTTCGCAAGACGGAAGAGGCCTACCTGGACGTCGCCGACAAGATGGTCGGCGAGTTCCCGGAGCTTGCGCTAATGGGCTCTTGCGTCCTGGCCATGCTTATGAAAGGAGATGACATGTACCTCATGAATGTAGGCGACAGCCGGGCTGTCCTGGGCACAATGGACAGTGTCGATCTCGAGCAGATCAGTGAGGGTTCGTTCGACGGATTGGCTGGGGATTTCTCCCCACTCTTGTCAGCTGTGCAGCTTACATCAGAACATAGCACGTCGGCGCGAGAGGTAATTGAATTGGTTCACAGTTTGATTAGCTTAATTGAGTCATTCAGTGGTGGTTCTGGTGATGATCAGATCTGGGTGGCAGCTGCTCATATGTTGTGTGCCCATTTGCAGGAAATTTGCAGAATACGAAACGAGCATCCTGATGACCCGTCCGCAATCTCCAAGGGCCGTGTGAAGGGCTCGCTTAAGGTGACAAGAGCGTTCGGAGCTGGTTTCTTGAAACAGGTTAGCCTATGTTCGATTTGTTTAGTTGGATTTGATTATGCAATTAGCATAGTTATGAGTGGTTTCTTTCACCAAGAAAGAAGATCTGAAATTGAAATTTCTATGGTTGAGAGAGCGTAAAGTCTAACCTCATTATATCAGGTGCATAATAAGACACTTTTGCTGCAATTCCTGGTCAGCAAATAATTATTAAGATATTGATTAATCAAGGTCAAAAAAGGAAAGCAACGATTGTTATAATTGGTCCAAAGTTTGAAAAAAAGATTAAACCACTCCCGGTTCCAATTCCGTGGAGTGGAAATTATGACCATCTTACACTGAAACAGACTGTCTTGACTTTGACTTAAAAGCATATGGTCACCTGTACCAATTTTTCAATGAGTGAATAAATTATTTCAGTTTCACAGTCACCATGTGTATAGCTAGTCTGAATAAGTGTAGGAGAAGCTGCCCCAAGAGAAAACGAAGTTTCTTTTGCTTCTGTCCAAGTGCAAAGAATGTGCTTGTGCAGTACTGAAATGTGGCCAGCAAGTAAGCGAGTGGAGTGGCTTTGAAGGCAGGCACGTTTCTCCTAGCAAGCGAAAATACTGTCGGTTCTAGTAAAACCCTTTTGTTATAACAATTTTGCAAATCAATCATGACACCAAGCAATAGGAAGGTCTCTTTCTCGAAGCTGAAGTGAGATATAACTTATAGGGAAGAAAATTCAATGATAATCATGAAGTTACGCCACCCAAATTTTTCTAATGTGATGAATAATTGAGTCAAGATGTCTTCGTTTTGACTTTCTGCATCTATTAACACTTAAGTTTGTATTATATCTGTGCTGCATCTTGTATCATACATTCATACGCATGTTTTCTTTCCTGAACAATTTTTTTTTTCTACTTTTTACAGCCCAAATGGAATGATGCACTGCTGGAGATGTTCAGGATAGATTATGTTGGGTCGTCCCCATACATCACGTGCAATCCTTCGCTCTTCCACCATAAACTTAGCACAAGGGACAGATTCTTGATACTATCTTCAGACGGGCTTTACCAATATTTCACCAACGAGGAGGCAGTTGCTCAGGTAGAAACGTTCATCGCAACAACCCCTGAAGGCGACCCTGCCCAGCATCTGGTGGAGGAAGTTCTTTTCCGAGCAGCAAACAAAGCAGGTAAGCTGAAGTCATATCGTGTTTGTTTGGTAGTCATTGTGCAATACCCTTTGAACTTCTGGAAGGTCAAACTGAATTAGCAAGGATCGATCACTGATCTTATTTTTCACATGGCCTTGTGGTTGCAGGCATGGACTTCCACGAATTGATCGAGATACCGCACGGCGATCGTCGTCGATACCACGATGATGTATCTGTAATCGTAATATCTTTGGAGGGTAGGATCTGGAGATCATGTGTGTAAATAGGTCAGCCATCATACTAGATTAGGGAAAGAAACGTATAGAGAAAGAGAGGTTCTTGCAGACCGTGAGCAGTTCTTGCGGCTGTTCCACTCCTCCCCAGCTGCCACTGTACAATATCAATGAAGCACTGGGATGGCCTTGGGATCTCGGTGCATCCAGCTGAATCACGATGAATTGCCGTATGAGATGTTCATGTAAAAGAGGATTTGTTCAATCATTAATAACTAAAATCACGACCAATTGGTCAAGTTTCTTTGACTTTCTTGGCATCTTATGTGTTCATACATAACAGTACATGTGCATGGGAGACCGATTCCAACTTGGGCTTCTAGATTCTGAACATTAGAATCTGATCCCAAAATTAAAAAAAGGGGGTTATTTGGTCAGAAATCATTCGTGCTGTTGACCTCTTAACTGATAGCCCTTTCCAGAGCCACCCCATATTGAACAATTCAGCAGGCACTGCCAGGTTGCCGGCCTTATCTGCTGCGATAAACCATGGGTTATCCACGGGTTCATGCCATGAATGAACCTAAGTTGACCTCTGGTCTAGCATGCATGCCCTACTCACAATCAATCAGACCTTATGGAGGTAGCTTTATCTCTTGGATTCAGCACTTTCTGAATTTCAAAGATCAGATGGGCTCGATTTCTGCTTCACCAATAATTGTAGCTGCCTTTGTTAGAATACTAGTACTGTAATTCGAGTCTACAACCACTTGCTGTATAATTTCAAGCAAGGAACATATACTACTTTTGCTTGCATAAAAGGAGAGCATAGATTTTCTAGCATATTCATTTATTTTTTTCTGCCAAGTAGTGAGAGTGAGACACAGCTATCTTTAAACGTTTGTTTCCTGCGACAGATAACACTATTCTGAAGCAATGGAAAGCAGGAGCAGGCGCTTTCCCGTATGAAATGCATTCTTTTTCGGGCGAGTGGTTGCTAGTGCGAAGAGAAAGCCCATCGTGCCGGGTCATTTCCCCGTTATATTTCTCCCACTACGCGCGCGCACTGACGATGGGCGTCATTTCCTGTCGCGTGGCTGTGAATTGGTTTCCAAGCAAACGAACCCTTTTATACTGTTGCTTTTAAGGTACAGAGTCAGAGTGTTAGAGGGGGCAGCTCCTGCCTTAAGAAATCATCTCTCTTTTTCAGCGAGTGTTGTTCACTGCTACTGTATTTTCTTTTGTGCTGCTCCCGAGTTTTAAATTTTAACCACTAGCAATTCTAAATTCAAATAAGCATCTTCAGGTATTTGTTACAAGACTCGAGAGCTAGTATTGGGCCCGCATCGTTGCCACGACGACATCTGAAGAAGACCAATGGGCTTTTGAAGATCAGAGCATCTGCCATTTGGGTTGTTGGCTTTCCCGATGATGGCGCTCGTCCATAAGAAAGATGTCGCGATTTCACGCCGTAGGGCTGTGTGGGCCAAGTAATGTTACGGGCCAGGCTTCGACAGCCCAGTCAGTGTACATGCCTGGCCCATGGCCACCCGACGCCGGCGCAAATTTTTTTCTAATACTAACCCGCCTCGAAACCTAGCACTGTCGCCGACGATCCACCACCGCCGTGCCGCCATTTCCTCCCGGAGAGATCAAAGGTACCCCTGTGATGTCAGGCCGCGTATCTTTCGCTACATGAGCGTAGTTAACGTTTGGTTATTTCGCAGTTGACTATGATTAATGACGCCGCCGGCGAAGACGTACGGGGCTGTTCGTCGGGCCGAACAAGCAGGGCCACGTCACGTCGTCACCAAGCGCGACCTCCCGCCTCGCCCTTCCGGCCGCAAAGGAGTAAGCCTCGTGACGCAACGCTCCACACCGGTTCAATTCTTCTGTTGCTTCTGCGTAGATGCATATGGTTGCTTGGCGTCCGTGTCGTAGCAGACTCGTAGTGCTGCGCTGTGCGTGCTCTTGCACATCACGTGCAAGTTGCAACCTAAGCCTTACACTGACTTAGCTCTAAAGATGTCATTTTGAGAAGTCTGTCCATTTACTCAGAAGTTGATTTGAACTTGTTATTGAGAACCCATCCTTGAAGCCTGAAGGGATTAAATTAAAGGTGAATCTCCTAGATTTCTGCGTATAGAGAAGGCTTTCACGCCAGCTTCAACTGAAATTCTTGCGTATGCAATCTCCACACTAGTAAGGTTTCGGTGTGAAACTGCTGCACCAGTCATCAGTCCAGGAAATTTATTCCACTAGTGTCAAATTAGCTTACAAATAATTTCCTATGTCTTGTCTTGCCTTGTTTATTAATCTGCGTCACACAATTGCCGTGCAAAATTAGCACAACCTTCTCATGCCATTATGATTAACTAACTAGACAACAGATGAAATGATTGGACGTGAATTTGATGTAATCAGCCTATGCCCTTCTCCTTCATTAAATAAGTTACGGAGTCATTTCATCACTGTATTCTGATGGGGTACACATTTGTAATGAGACTATCTTATATGTCGTGTTTTATGATGTTTCCGAACACATTGTTTGTTTTTTATTACCTCCGTCTCAATTTATAAGTCGTTTGACTTTTTTGACCCCAACTTTGACCACTCGTCTTATTCAAAAAATTTGTGCAAATATAGTCAAATTTAAGCCATTCTTCAATAATATTCATTAATAAAGCAAGTCATAACAAAAAAATTTGATATTTCACATAATTTTTTGAATAAGACGAGTGGTCAAAGTTGGAGCCAAAAAAGTCAAACGACTTATAAATTGGGATGGAGGGAGTATTTCAGAAACTTGTCAACAGGGCCTGGTTTGTAGCACGTGATTAGGGAAGTAACCGGATTGGCACCATATGAGAAGCGCATCATTGAGCTTCTGAGGGTTTGTAAGGACACAAGCGTGCTCTTAAGTTGGCAAAAAGAAAGATCGGGACGCACACGAGAGCTAAGAAGAAGCGTGAGAAGATGATCGATATTCTTAGGAGGATGAGGTACGCGTCTACTTTTCATTCTTGTATATTTGGAGAGAATATTACCAAAATTCGAAAGCTTTCCTTTTGTTGATGGAGATAAAACTTTTGTGTATCAAATCATGCCGTGACCAAAACCAATTATATATCTAACGGTTGCTCCAAGTTGAAAGCAAGCCACCTTTTGATAAGATCCTTTCACTACAAGGTTAAGGGACGTCTTTAAATTGAGCGATGTCCCCACCGTTATCCTTTTACTTTTAGAAGAATGCTCATTTATGGAGAAAGTATGCTCTGAACATGGTTACTTTGTGAATTATATTATAGCGTTACCTAGTAGTTATTAGCTGGAAGATCAACATCACTTAGGGCTTGTTTATTTGGCAGAGCTCCCATAGCATTCTTGGCTGAATCCAAGAGGAGTCTGTCAAACAATGTTTTGCAAAGAAGTGATTCAAGGCTGATTCTATAAAGTGATTATTCGGAATTAATGAACTAAGGGGTTATGAGGTGAAAAAGTAGATTATCCTGTTTCACCTCTCGCTATGTATCACTTTGTACTTAAAATTAAATTAACTTGGAGAATCATGAAGAATCGTTTTTAGACACAATCACTTCTTATAGTATATCGGAGTCAGGTGGATCTCTACCAAAGAGGTCCGTTTTATTTTAAATTGTGACACATAAACTTTGCAAGTAGTCTCTCTTCAAGGTTCATAGCCAGTATGCATGTTTCATAATTGCATAAGTACACATGACTCTTATAATACTATTATAAGTTATTTTCCCCTCGTTGATTTAGTTTAATTGTTTCTGCTTTGCATGCCTTCAAATCATTGTCCTTGATTGTTCCACCCTTTCATTTACCAACAACTCAGTCATATTAATTATGGTTGCATCAGATTGAGAATATATATTATGGATTTTAGCTGCTAAGTTAGGATAATATCAAGTATCTAGGTGTAAGATGATCACATAGTAGATCATATGTAATTGTGGAAGCAATTATCAAACACAGAACAAGAAAGTATCGACTGGGCGCCACATACCTTTCATTCAGTTGAATGCATCATTGTGTACAAAAGAAAAGTGAGTCTGGGAACAAATAACTAAAGTATAAAAAGGTTACCTAACCAGCTACCCTCAACTGTTGTCATACGTTTCACCACAAATGGAGGCTTAGGTCATGAGTTGTGTACCTATTGTTTCATGACATCACGTAATCCACACAGCTCCTGTCCTTATCTGCTCGATCTGGCAATCCATCACAAGAACCACAGCAGTGCCAGACGTTGATGGGGGCTATCACAAGTATCTGGAGAGATGCTTGCATACGGGAGGATATGGATGAAGGCAAAGGTGGAGCTAACTTTGGAACAAATGTTGAGCTGAATTATTCCAGTCCAAATCTGGTAGCAGTAGTCCTAGTTTGATTCAGTTTCCTAAAGTTGTTAGCAACTTTACTTGACTCTGTGTTGAAAATAATAATACGCGATCTAGCGATTTTGACTAATCTTGTTTATATTTATAATCTTACAGTGCAGCTAACAGCTGCTTTCCATCATGTCTGCAGATCTGCAAGGACAAGTGGCGCGATTTGATGAGAAGTGCTGCATTACATTTGTGTTCAGAAATAGATATCGAGTTCTGACAGACAGAATTTTGCAGAACGTTTATCCAATGACGAAGGAATTCGAGCTCATACCAATTAAGTTAGCACACGGATCGATACACTCGTTTTCTTTTTATTTGATTTGACTGAAACTCTGAAAGTGATAGCTTGCACGTGGTTTTCTAAAACCAGCTGTATGGATTTAGTCTGCTTTCATCTGTGATTAGTTTGCCTGGAGAAGTAAACTACTGCTGGAATTTGGAAAAGCTCCAAAAATCTGAGATCAAAAGTCTCCCTCAGAGGAATCACAGCGTACGTGCAGACGGGATCAATGTCAATCTCCTGTCCATGCACATACAGCTAGCTAGCATGCGTGTGGACGTGTGGTACGCTCACAAACTGAACCACGCCCGCCTCTTGTGTTGTCTAGCGACGTCGATCGCCACTTTCTGTTCATCGCACGAGACGATGGCAGTACGTGTGAGAATAGATTCCAGCCGCTTCCCTAAATAGTTCCAGACGGAGCAGGTCGTCTTACATGTATTTGGTGTTTTCCCCCATTGCAGCAGGAGCTGATAGCGAGCCAGCAAGCGCCAAATAAACACGGTACACTGGCCACGTCCGTTCTGTCCTCCGTCATCGTCCAGGGTCCAGGACTCCCAGGCCTGCAAACCCCTGCCACGGCGCCGTCGCGGCGCGCTTGGCCGCTCGCTCGCGGCGCCATCCAATCCATCCACACGGTGACACACGGACACGGGCCAGGCCTAGCCTAGCCTAGTGCGCGCGCGACACCTGCCCGTGAACGGCCGCGCCGCGCGCGCGGGCACAGCACGCCGCGGAACGGCGGCGGCGCGTGTGGCGCACGTTGGTGGTGTTGACGGCTGCATGCACGTAGGCCGCGCGCGGGTGTGGTGCACGTTGCTGTTGCTTTTGCATGGTTAATTAGCCACACCCTGCAGATGACGGCAATGATTGCGGCCGGTCCGGCGGGCGGGATGGCGCGACACGGCACGGCACGGCACACGATCGACGTGATCGATAGATGGGCACACGACGACGATCGAGTCGACGACGGCTACCGCGCGCGCGACGTCACGCTCGCTGGCGTCGTAGGCTCACCAGCCTAGGTACGCTAGCTAGGTACCGACGTGTGCGCGCATGTTGTTCGCATGTTGGAGCGCGCCTTACGTCGTGATCGATCGGGCTGCAGGACACGGCCACCTGCTGATACACGAGGATGTGGGCGCCGCGCGCAAAGAGATCGAAGGTGACGGCCCCACACGACGACCGGGACATGCATGGCGATGATGCATGCAATGCATGGTGACGCGCGTACACCACCGGAATTGAAAGTGGCAGGCCGGGGCAAAGGCATCGGCCGGCCAGGGGGGGCTCCCGTTATCTACGGGGGGTGGTGGCCAGGGCCAGGCCAGCAGTGCGTGGGCGGGGATCGAGGCAGAGGCCGGCAGACCAGGACAGGGACGATCCGAATCTGGGTGCTGGGCGCCTAAAGGCAGCGCGGCGGAGGCTTCTCCATGACGCCTCTCCTGAGATATCCTGGGCCGGTGTCGAGGTCGACGACAAAGCGAGAGGGGCGCCACGAGTGACATGCATGATGCATGTGACGACGGAGCGCGACCGGGAGATTCCACGGTCAAGTCGTGCGCGGCCGGACGGATCGACAGCAGGGAGAGAGAGAGCAACGGGCTAGCTAGCTGGGACAACACAGGACGGCAGCAAAGCGGACCTTATCCCTCACCACACCGCACCACAGCCCAACAACGCATAAAGCTACACTACCCCCACGTCCGTCCTAGCTAGTACCTCCATACATTCCCAGCGATCTGATCCGATCCGATACATGTCATATACTCGTATATGTAGTCATATTCTTAGTTTCTTCACAAACCGTATTGATTCTCATGCAAAAAAGGGGATTCATTCTCATTTCCGTTTCTTCATATATCTCACTCGAACGGGTGTTTGCGGGATTGTGTTAAATGAATACTCAGTCGGTTTACAAACATAAAGATTTCAGGACAAACTAACTAATGTTTGTTCTTTCCTAAATCCCGTACATTTAAAACGCGCGCGCGCGCGCACACACACATATATAGAGAGAGAAGCAATACATTTAGGACGAGCTAATTATTTTATTCCTATTAAATGTCATATATTTAAAACTATTTGAAATACGGGGAGCATATGTGTGAGTTGGACAGTAGTAGGAAGGGTCAAATAAGTTTGTCTTAAAACTAGGGAAGAACGCACACATTTATTCACAAAATTTGGAAGTATAAGCATCATTCCTTTTTTTTTTTTGCGGGGGGAGGGGTGTCTATTTATTTGTCGACATATTTTAAGGGGTAAACTCTCTGCCGATTTTTATGATACTTGCATTATTGTTCTCTAACGCTACAGGTCTTATTTTCCCATGTTACATATGTAACGTAAGATAAATTACTATGCAACATGTTAGAACAATAGTTAAAATATAGTAAAAATGGTATATTCAACATCAAACAATCTGCATATTTCCTCCCCTAAAAACGTGAAATGACATCAAAGAATAATGTCTGCAATACTACATAACAACATTTTGTACATAAAAAATTTGACAGGATTTCTCACAAAAACCTGACGATTGATAAATAGCAAAAAATAAAACATTTCAAGGTGTCGTTAACATATTCAGAATTTTTCGGTAAGTCGATATAATTAACCCATCTAGCTAGTTTCGAGTTATAGACTTGTCAAGGACATTTATCTTTCACCCGATTTTATATTATTTACCACACATAAACATCTATCTATCCCTCTTATTATGTTTATCATAGGTTACTAAACACATGCTTGTTACTGTAAGAATGTGCTGATAATGGATTATCAATCCATTTTATTTCTCAAACCAAACAAAAAATAGAGGTTATATGAGATGTTTCACCTATTGTTGTCGTCTCAGCTCGCTGCATGCATGCCGCCTGCAGGCTACGCAAGGGAAAGCAGCAGCTGACCAATGTGATGAGCACAGCTTGCAAGCTGAAAGCCTGAAACAGACAGGGGGAAAAACAAACTGTGCGAGCTTGAGCAAGCGACAAACCTAACCCGGACGGCTGGCCGTACGAGCGCACATACTACGCTCCCCTAGCTAGCTACTAGTAGTCCCTTCTGCACACTCATGCAATGCACGTCACTACCCCATCGTGTCAGCACCTTCACGCACCACGCACTGCATGCATGCATGGACGACGCAGGAGGTGCATAACGGCGTCGGGGACTACTCGGATTTCCTGCCCCAAACCCCATGCACGTACGTTCAGACACGCAGCGTTTTGCTGGGCATCATGCTTGCACGGCACACACACGAGACATATATATGCTACGTGACTGTGACCTCGCTCGTCCGTGTGTCGTGTTGCCTGACCTGGCCGCGACGGATGGGCATGGGCTGGCCATGGCCATGACCCGCTGCTGGGAATAAGAATCCTGCCTCTTGTGGGTTGTTGTGGCTAGTCGCTGGGCAGCACAAGAGTCCGGGAGAGCCCGGACAAACCACTACCGGCCGGGCTGCCTGCAGGTACTTATTGCAGAAATGCAGGGTAAGTGAGTCTCGTCGTTCAGAGTTCATTCTGATCTGACGTGGTGAGCGAGACGAGACGACGAACTCTTCCTTCCGTCGAGCTCTGCCGCTGCGATAGACTGGACGTGTATGTGTCCTCGTCAGGCCAGTCGGCCGGGGCCGCATGAGTGGTTGTCAGTTGTGTCCATGCATGAGCACGTCGACCTGCGTACGCGCACGGACGGACGGGTAGATGAGGACAGCGCGTCCCCGGCCCCTCGTCCGGACAGGATCATGCAGCTCTCTGTTTCTGTGTCCTCGCTCGGACAATGGTATCTTTGACACGCAGCAAGCTGGGATACCACGACCGCACGATCGACGTACAGGCGCGCGCAATATATGTATAGTTCGTACAATTCTTAGGTGCAGACAACTGTGTTTTTTTGGACAAGAGATGCAGCAGTGATGTACTCTGATGTGTCCACGTAAGCTATCGCAGCAGTGCTTGACGAATGATGACCACCTGATCGACACAACTGCTCGTCAGGATCTTACACTAGCTAGCTTGGACGAGGATCGTCGTCCGAGAGTGTGCAACTGTGCATCGATGCATTCGCGAAAAAAAGTTAGATGAGGCAAATAATACTGTGCGAGAGAGAGAGAGAGAGATCACGGCAACAGCATGTACCAGTGACCAGTACACGCACACCACACGGTGTACATGTTAGTAAACAACAGTGGTACGTCCAATCAGGCTACTGTGCTAATCATCGGTACGTGCATGCCTCCCCTGCAGTAGAGATAGTATCAGTACGTAGCTAGCAACACTATACATCGATATAACCACTGGTGAACAACAACACGATCCTACACATAGTATATATGGTGGGGCCGCCGTCAGGCCGGAACAACAACACGATCCTACAAATATGGTGTGGGGCCGGCCATCCTCCTGTCGTTTCGCACGCAATTGGGTTGGCCTACGTGCAGTGCTGCAGGTCCGTGCACACACCAAGCTAAAGAGAAGACACACATGGGCATGAGATCGATTGATCTCTGTGTTATATGCATGTCGATCTACGGCCTGATAGGTGTCGGGCATTGTTGTTGCAAGCCAAGCATGCTACTATGCAGGCATGCAGCAAGCAATGACGACTGCCAGCTACATCATGTGTTGTTGTGATGATGATATGATGTTTGGAACGAATTCTTCCAATCTTGTCATGTATCAGCTGTTGCAAGTTAGAGTTATTGTATTGTTGCATGGTCGATCGACACGAGTTCACAGTGCACGCCTAAAGCTAGCTAGCTCTATAGACTATAGGGCAGTAAGCCAGCAGCAAGGTAATAATGCGTGCATCCTACATTCATTAGAGTGCGCACAGTGACATGTAGTATAAATGTTTGTTTGTATATGTGCATTGATAAGTAGTCCCCTGTCCCAAAATTGTAGTCTTTCTCACTTCCCGAGAAAATATTACGGCTAATTATATAAAAAAATATAATTTTTATGGTAGACTATAGATATCACTAGATAGATATTAAGGTCTAGTTTTTTTATAAGAAATATTTGAAGATCTAAATATTGCACGTATTTTCTACAAACCTAGTCAAACTCGTGGTACGAATACCCAAAACGACTATAATTTTAGAACGGAGGGAGTAGATGTCATCAAGTTGCTCTATTTTTCCTCTCGAACATAAAGGAGAGTAGCGCTTCATTATATTAAGCAGGAGAAAGGGCCCTTAGTCATAAGTAGTCCTATTAGAAGCTCCGCCTTTTTTTTTTTCTAAACTACTCCATATTAGAAGCTCTCGGTTTTAAACCTGCATGTGAGAGCACGCGGTTTTAAATCTGCAGCTAACACCAGGTATATAGTCATTCAATTTTAGCATTTGCCAATCTTGCCACGTAACATTATTGATCGCCCTTTTCTTATGTATATATAAGTACTAATTCCCAATCTAGAGGTAGAAACCATATATTGCCAAGCTCGTGCTCCCAACGATAGGTCGATCTCACTCGGCTCGATCATCGTAAAAACGTACACAAATGAGTCCAAAAGAGAATCAGATTCTTTGGCAGGCGTTGCATCGGGATCTCTGCATGCATATATGCCGATGCCACAAAGCTAGCTGTAGCTCACTAACATACCATTCGGAACATACATTCCGTGGCGTCTTGTCCAGATCAAAGCAAATATTTATATTATTATATATATACTTAATATACAAGCTTATCCACACATATACTAGTATATGTCGCAGAACACTATGTAGATGTATACTATACACACAAGATCAAGAGAATGTGTCTCGATCTCAAGGTAATATTGCATGTATCGTGCATGCATGCATGGGTGATCAGAGAGGCCGGCCTCCTGGTCCATGCATGCAATAATCCATGATTGTTTTCATGTGACGCAACGTGAGGCCAACCGCAGAATCTCTGTCTTGATCTCTCCCTCTCTTTCTTTCTTGCACAGAGAACATGTTGCTTTACCATGAAAACCATATACAACTGTAACTATGAAAACCACTGTTGTTACTTTACCACCGTGGTAAACTTTTGCAGAAAAAAGAGGAGGATCCAAATGAGCAAGAAAGTTACTGCCTCGTTCATCATCAGTCATGCACCCAACATATGAGTGGCTATGGTAGATGATTAGCTAGCCATGCATGAGAATATGAGACAGAGAGAGACGCACACAGCAAGGAGGGAAGGCCAAGAGGGAGCCATCAGCTAGCGTACGTATTGTAGGACCCCCAAAGCGAAAAAGGCGAGGGCCTGCTGCAGCTGGTGTGTACGTGTATAAAGCTAAAGCGGCCATTTTTTTTTTTGTGATCCCTGGCTCTATGCTTGTGATTTGCAGTACAGTCGATCTGACAGGAATCTGATACCCCCGACCACCTGCTGTCCTCTCTGCAGGGCTGTCAAATCTCTCTCTCTCTCCTGTTGGCATGTTGCTGTGCTGGACCTGCTGGTCAGCTGGTGCTCGAGCTTCTGCTTGTCAATGCAAGCTCCGAGCCTCCGACGGCTGATACTGTAGCGAAGAAGAAGGCCCACGCGGGCCCGATGATACCCCGGGTCCTCCTGGTGGGAATTTCGATAAGCTCTCAAGAAATCTCAGTATTATTGCACATGCGATGTTGATGACGGGTGGAAAGCTAGCTTGGCCATTCCACAAATTCGTCCCAATGCAATTCTCGACACGGATCTATGAGAAAGCGAGATAACAAGCACGAAATAAAGGAGATCTGGACGCTTACGTAAGTTGCGGGGCAGTGTTTTGTTCAGTTCCCAAAAGTAATTTTTACTTCCTATTCATTCTCGTCACAGAACACGCATCTCCAAAAATTCCTTTTTCACCTTTTCTATTCATCCCCCTCACATAACACGTATTCCAGAAAAAAAAGTACTTTTTTCACCCGGGGTGGAGAGAGTATCCGTTAAAATAGTTGAACCTGATATAGAAGGTAAAAGAAACAACTCATAAGAAAATATGATTCCCAAAAGAAAATCGATTGATAAAGAGTTTGAAATTTCTAACTCAATCACTATTGTTCAATGCAGCTGAGGATATTTACCGAATATACCCTTCTTAATTCGTCCTATAAAATGCTAAATTGTGTGTTAAAACTTATTTCATCCTTCATCTTCAAGAACATTCAAAGCACGCATAATCCATGCATATGCGCGCATGCTAGAAATATTTTTAAAAGTTCATGGGAAATAGAATTCCATAATATGACTACGGTTTAGGATTTAAGGTTGGCCATGTTCCTTGCTATTCCTATCCCTGTACTGAACTATAGTACGTCTTGATAAATTTTTTTTCTCAAGTTACGCTATTCACATATATGTGTATCTATCCAGATTTTTTTTTAGTTTTGTCTTCGACATCCACTACTAAATTAATATTTAGGTGAAGCCTATGAGACGATTTAAGATAACAGTATGCTGTATTACTTTTTCAATACTAGTAGTCATGTGCACTTTTTTAGAAGTAACGGGCACATACTTTGTATTAACTTTTAATGTTGAAGGTATGGATAGATAATTTAGAAGCATGTGTTGATCGATGGTGGTACTCTAGGTTACCTTTTTTCTATTAAATTTAGTCAGTTGGATAATTTGGAAACATGATAGAGATAGATGTATATTAGTCAATGACAGAAGCATGTTATGAACATGGATAAAATGTACAAAATATAATGCTGGTCAGCATCAACGCTGAATTTGGTCTGGTTTTAATAGTTGAGGGGTATATATGTGCTTGCGAGACAATAATTAACATGCAAAATTTCCTCAGCTGCTCACTAGCTTAAGCACAACTTTTTAACGCTATACTGATTTGATGAAATCCATAGAAATAGAAGAGATGGGGTCAGGGTGAGACCTGCTGCCTTTATTCCCTCTCAAGAGGGGGAGACTGCATTGGACTGCGCGAAAGCAGACGGAAACTTAGATTCCCTCCGACAGCGACAGGTAAACAAACGAAGATGTGTTTAGATTGTGGACCCCAAAAATACACTGTTCACAAAAAAAAAACACTGTAGATGTATAGTGTTATGTGAGTAGAAAGGGTGAGATGAATAGGAAAAAACTGAATGAATAGTGGATTTTTGGGGAATCCTTTTGAATCTAAACGGGGCCTGAGATGGAGATGCTTAGCATGGAGCAGTACAGTAGTAGCGGTCGCTGTAGAAGGCCAACAATGCCAATGTCTGATCCATTAGGGCACTATTTTTCACCATCGTCGTCATGCACTAACCATGGATCGATGCACGCTGCATATCTTCTTATACATATAGCTATACTTTGCTACATTTTTTTCACCCTCTCATTTCTCCTACTTTGCTCCTAATCAGCAGCTGTGGCTTCTTATATTTCTATGTGCAAACAGAGAAACACTTTAGCTTTCCAGATTTCATGCTATTTGGTACAGCGAGCATCATAATCAGCAGGATTTATTGACAGCAATGGGCTATCTGGACGAAGTTGATATATATGTGTGTCCAATCCAAAGTCTGTGTGCTTTTCGAGTACTATCTAACACAGAGCGGGAAAAAATTGCTGGTCCGATCCATCGACGGAGTTATAGGTACTGTACTACAAATTTTGCACTACTGTATTCTGCATACAAATGCTGTGAGTAGTGGTACTGGTATCCTGCAAGAGCTAGCTAGCGTGTACGTCCCTACAGTGTTATATGTACGGCATCAAGCTCACATATATCTGACGTCTGGTACTACCTAGCTCAGTAAATTAAAATGGGGCAAACTAGTCATTTGAGGCAAAATTAACCGTCCAGGTGATAGGTACGTACCATGAGTAAATTCCCTTAATACCACTAAAAATTATATGAATTCGCTGAGTATCATCGAAATTAATTAAAGTGTCACGTTGTCATTGCAATTTAAATGGTGGTATATCTATGTAGTCAGGGATGTCTTTCTGGTTAATACAGATCATCAGGTATGTACTTACTCGACATGATGTTGCCTCGTGCGATATGGATTAATTGAGTGCTACTTCCCTTCGGTCATACATAGTAACATTTGGGCATAATTTTTTAAATATAATTTTAATTTCCCCACTAGTAATTTTTATTACACATTATTTATAAAACAGAAAATTACACACACGAACTGCATTTTGAGGCAAATCTGTTCGTATCATTTGCAAACATAAACATGCAACACAAACATTTATTATAACCAAAATTTGGAATGGTTAAGGGGATCGGAGTATGATTTGGTAAACTGTATTAGTATTGGCACCCTGCTGTGAGAGGAGCAGTAGCCGAAAGTTTGATGCGGTTTTTTTGCAACTTTGGAAGCAAAACAATATTAACACTTAGGTTGAGTTGTTACAGTGAAATTAGCCACTACAAATATATATGATGTTTTACCAGTAAGAATATATTGCAGTATTGCATTTCTTTCGTACAATTGATTGATCGAGACGCCTAACCATGATAGGTAGGCAACTTATTATTTACCTTGCTTGCAAGGAATGTACAGAGATGATAAACAAGTTCAGAAAATCCTTATATTTCTATTAGGAATTGAAGTTTTGTTTGAGCCTCCATGGTTGCTCATGATATAATTAAGATGTGATGAGGAAAAGAAGAGAAATCTTAAAAATTTCACAGAAAGGTCAGAACATCCGAATGCGATTTGGTTTAGAACAATAGTTATTAATTCTAACTCATTTTACAATTACATAGATTCTCATTATAAAAAAAATTAAAATAAGGCTGTTTCTATTTTAGGTAGCTCTTATACTTTAGGAAAAATAGCTCAAAGCACTCCAATGCGTGGTTCACTCTGAATTATATAGTATGGAAAGGAAACATATGGTCAATTTATGCATATATCAGCTCCTTCTTCTAAATCTTAGGCGTCTCACAAAGTTCTATTTATGTGTATTTTTAGAATTACAAGCCCGTACAGTGGGACAGTGGTATAAAATTGAGATACTCGCACACATTAGTTTCGGAGAGAATGAAAGACGCGCGCGTCAGGCTGGGCAACCTGCAGCTTCGTCAGGGATGATGCACACTTTGATGGTGTCAGTCAATGGTTGGCTTCAAACCTCTAGAAATGCAAAGCCTCTGGCGCAATGACTCCTCGAAACCTACGAAGCTGCTGGCTAAAGGTAAAGATGGCGCGAAAGGACCAAAAGAAACATGGGAAGAAATTCTTTGAGCACAACTAAGGAGATTGCAGCTGCTAGTCATTCCCTGCATTCATTCCTTGGATTGCTTGCACATGAATAAATGCCTCTCTGTGCCTTCGATGTGGGGACATGCCATGATTACAATGGCAGGGGGAAAAGGCTTTGAATGGAGATTGGTGCTTGGAAACCTAGAAACCAACACCGCTTCTGAGGGGAGGACCATGCATGGAGAACTGGGACACTTGCACTGCCTATATATACCATGTGTGTTTGTGTCATCAGAAATGTGATCTCTCAAAAGAGGAGAAATAGACGTAGTTTAGAGCTTCCATGGATCATGTTTCATTTCTTATTGGCTTTAATTAGAGTCAAGTGAATATGTTGGATAATTAACTTGATTGCAGTAGCTGTGTGTCTAGCTAAGCTAACTACGTAGTACAAGTGTACTACAAATGCATGGGAGCTACCTAGTGTATATAAGTACTCAAGAAGTACCTGCATATGCTGTCCCTCCTTTGTCTAAACATATAGTTTATTTGTGTTCATCAGTGCTTGGAAGCGATAGATGTGTTTGGGTACAAGAAACTAGACATATATACGTGTCTGCTGCTGACGAAAACTAACACGTAACAGAGAATACAAACAATGCATGCATTTTGGCAGGGATCACGCGAACTTATTCATTTCCAAATGATAGGTGCAATTGAATGCACCATGATAGATAGAGAGCTTTGTGTTCCTCGCATGCACGACACACATTCATGCTGTAGACATCACATATACTACAGATCCAATTTCAAGAATGAATGCATATATGTGCACTAGGCCAATGCATAGGTGCCACACTAGTACGCGGTATAATAAGCACACATAGAATCATTAAGTCGCAAGTACGTAACCATTATTGCAAATGAACTGGAATAGATCAACAAATTCACCATGTAGCTAAAGATCAAGTACTCCCATATATATTTATCACCTTGCACCTTTGCACCAAGAAGCTAGTAAATAAACCTCTAGCACCATGCATTACAAGTTTACAACATAGACTTGAAATGGACAACAATATAGAAATGCAGCCCCCCCCTCCCCCCCCCTCTAAACAGAAGAACAACAGCAGTGACCACATGGATCATATATAGAAGTAGAACCGCACATGAAAAACTCAATAATAGCAAAAGCTAATTTCGATATCGATCGCCTACCGATTATAGAGAGACCGATGATTCATCTCCAAATCCTTGTCAGAGTGCACCACATATAACTCCTTCGCTGAACTTTCTCAGAAGCCACGACTAAAAATTAAGCTTCAGTGCTTGCATAAATAGGGCTACCTTTTGTGCAGCAACCAGCATGTTGGGCGCATCACAGTAAGTTCCCCGACGACGACGAGTTGAATCCTGACAGGTCCACCCAGCTGTTCCCCGGAGCAGAAGCGCCTCCACCGCCGGCGTTAGCGCCAGCAGCACCGCCTCCATTGTTGTTGCCACCACCACTTGCACCGTTGCCACCACCACCGCCCCAGAATTGGAGGTTCCCAGGGAGGCCAAGGAACTCCCTCGGCGAGTCGCTTGTCGTCATCGCCGTGGACGCTGCTGGGTTATTGTCCTCCATCTTCACTGACGCCAGCTGCGTGATCAGCCCGGCTGATCCGCCGCCGGGCACCTTGGACCCACCACCCAGCATGTGCCCTCCGGCGAAGCCTCCACCGCCGCCGTCCCCGTGGCCTTCGACGTCGAACGGGTAAATGCTAGACATTGACGGTGGCAAGCCGCTGCCATCATGGCGGCTCAAGAAAGGAAACTGCTGCATCTGTGGCAGGCGCCACTGGTCCATCCCGATGCCGGCGCCGAGCTGGTAATCCACGGGATCCAGTGAGCTCAACCCGGGGAACCCTAGCCTCGACGCACCCGTGCTGTAATGATCTCCACCGCCAAGAGTGTGGTGCAACGAGGCGAGGAAAGGCAGCTGCTGGTGATGACCTTGCGGCGGCGCCATCATGGCTGCGGCGGCGGCGCTGTTGCCGCCGGTGGTGGTGGAGGAGGTGGAGGAGGACGTGCCGGTGCCGGAAGCGGAAGCGGAGGCGGCGGCGGATGAGGAGTTGGATGACTTGGAGGACTTGGTGCGCTTGTTGCGGCGGCATCCGCCGCCGACGGGGACGTTGCGGAGAGCGCCGCCGCGGGTCCAGTAGCGGCGGCACGTCTTGCAGAAGTGGCGCGGCTGCGAGAGGGAGTAGTTGTTGAAGTAGCAGAACTTGGTGTTGGTGGACTCGCAGCGAGGGCACTTGAGCCCTGGCTCGGGCTGTGGGATCTTGGCCAGCCTGGCACGCTCCGTCATGGAGCCCGGACGCACCGACGAGCCGCCGGCGGCGGCGCCGGCGCCGCCACTCGCCGTGATGGCAATCGCCATGTCTGGCCGAGGAGCCATGAGAGCTCCAGGCGGAGGTGGCATCGGTGGCAGCTGGTGGTGGTGGTGATGCGCGTGCACCTCGACGCCGGCGCCGGCGCCGCCTCCGCCGCCACTTGGAAGCTGGCCATGGTGAGGTTGCTGTTGCTGAAAGAAAGAAGCATCTTTCCAAATCAATGCAAACACACACACCAATTAAAGAGAACCAATTAAAGAGAAAGGGCGAGGCGAAACGAAATTGATATCACCGGAGCTAGCCAAAAGAGGTGGCCTGGTATATTCAAGCGGAGATTATATTTCGGAAAAAAAGAGCGTAGGAATATTTCCTCCCCATTTCCCCCTCGGCGGGCGGCTTTGCGTTTTTCTTCAAGAAGCTATGGCCGCCGCCAACGCCAACAAATTAAAGAGAGAAACGAGAAAAGCGAGAGCAGAGATAGAGGAGAGGGAGCAAGCAAGCGATGATTTGGGGGAGAAATTTTTACCTGCTGCTGGTGCTGGTTCCAATTGGGTGGATCAAGGTAGACAGGAACCGAAGAAAAGACCATGGTATAGAATTGATTTCTTTTGATCTTTTGCTACTTGGGAGCTTGGTTCTCTTTTTTCTGGTTTGTTTGTTCCTCACCTCGCCTTCTTTGCGAGATAAGGGTATACAGGCGCTTTAGGGGATCATGCAAGGATGGGGAGATAATAAAAGGTGGATCGGAGAATAACATCCACTAGGAGCTCTGTCCACACGCTGCTGCTGCTGCTGCTGCTGCTGCGACGACTGGAATGAACAAGAGAGAAGGGCCAGGAAGAAGAGAGGCCGGCTGGCGAGGAAAGAGAGAGATGGGATCGCCGGGAGAGCGAAAGCGAGTGGAATAAAATTAAAGAAGAATGGGGTTTGTTCTCCTTGCTTTGTTTTTTGGGTCTTAGTGGAGGCCTTGCATTATATATATTGGATGTGAAACATATGGGCGGGCAAAGGAGAAGACAGAGTTGCTTAGCTCGTAAGGATGCATCATGTTTGTGTGTGCGAGACTGAGATGGATGGATGTAGCCAGCATACAAGAGAGAGTGTGGGAGATATATCACCAGCATGAGAGAAGGAAGAGGGGCCTGTTTTTATGCATGAGGAAAGCTGGAAACCCTAGCTATCTTGGCCGGGGCAGCAGGCAGGGAGAGGTGGTGAACCCTGTTGTGCTTGCTACTGTTTGGAACCTAAGCTGCTGTCTTGTTGTGTTCTTGGCGGGCTTGCATTTTTCTTTTTTGCCCCATGGTTGATTAGCTAGCTAGCAGTCTAACACATAGAGGGGCCGGGTTGAAAAGTATACGTGTGGAGCTAGCAAGCAAGAGGTTACCAACATGAGCTACCAACACTAGTCTAGTTGCCTAGGGGGCCATTCTAGTGTATGTGCAGGTGCAACTTTATGTCCATATTGATGAAAGAGATCAATCAGGAGTAAAGTTATGTCTTGCTACTCTCTCTTGGACTCTTGGATAGTGGTGGTGTAGAATTCATGTTCTACCTCTCTCTCCCCCCCTCTCTCCAACCATTAAGGACCAAAGTTAACAAGTATGGCTAGACAGTACTCATGTATATGAGCAGGCAACTTTAAGTACGTAGGGATATAGAAAGCAATAAAGTAAGAGTACACTGGTCTTTGTGCAATGTGTACAGATCAGCAGTAGAGGTGGAAAGAAGAGGTGATGGCCAAGAGAGATACAAATCGATTTTTTTTCTTGCTTGCTTGCTTGCACAACAATGACAACATGGAATAGTTTTAGAGAGTACATGCATGGTTACTGATTCCAAAGTTTTTTCCAGCCAGACCCAGTAGTCCTTTCTATCTCCTGTAGTTGAACACATGTGTCATGCCTATTTATACGTATATGTGTATAGTCGTTGTAATGTACTGCTACTCTGCTAGCTCAATTTACATGTACTACACTGGCCAGGAAAATTCAGCTCAAGCATGCAGAGAGTAGTAGGCTAGCTCTTGCTAGGAAAGCTGGCCAGCGTTTATTTTCATTGAACGAGCTAGTTAAGCAAACATGCCATTTGTGTACTATAAAACATTCGAGTCGTGAAAGATCTTGGCAGATCACGAGGTTCTTATTCTATTCGGGCCGGGGGCTCCTTCGAAAACTAGAGATCAAGTGACTCTCATGCATGGCTTAATTTAACAATGAAATCAGCGTAATCTGTCCGTTCATATATTCTCCCAGCCTTGCACCCTAGTGTGCCATTATTTTTTCTCCAAATGGTGAGAGCACAAGGGATTTGTGCTCACTGTCTTATAATTAGGCCATCATTATGTTCTCCTAATTGGCTACCTTGCCAGCTACCAATTAAACTAACACCAACCTCACTTTTCTTTTTCTGTGACTGAACAGCTAGCTAGATGGATTAGACAGAAGGCAGCAATTGGTTTTTTCAGTGTAGTAGCTAGCTAGGACTAAGAAGTGTACTCTTCCAATTCATCGATTAACTCATCATTCATGGGAACTGGCCGGTGAGTAGTTTAAGTTACTTGCTCCTTTCTTCAGAGATACAGGGTATCAATCATGCATGCAGTGGTTAACTAGCAGTCACAAAACCAGAACGCAGACTGGAGTAGAATAATGGCAGTTACCAGCCAGGCATTCAGCCGCTAATGCTTTTCAGACTTCAGTCTTCGATCAGGCTCCAGCTAGGTGCATGCAGATTAGGCCCTGCAGAGAAGCAAGAACCATATGATGTATGTAACGACATGCACGTTTGCATATAGCATTGCTGTCTGAGAACCATCAGAGTTCAGTTCACCTGAATTACTGATTAGCAGTAGTCATGTGCACTATTTTACCACTGATATCCACTCTGGGGTAGGTTAGCTATAAAGCCAAAATCAACAAGGTTTTTGCAGCTATTTAATCAACAAGGATGTGCACTATTTAATCGAGCTCCAGCTACGTACGTGTCCAAAATGAGATGGCGCTATATCGATACATACACAAAAGTTCAACACCTGCTACCTGGTGTCTGCTGATGATGCCTGGCTAGTCGCCAGGTTAGTTTATACGAGAGAAATGAAGGAAGAGCAGCATGAGCAGTCGGGCTACATATATGTTTCATCATCGTTCAGCTTTGTATGTATGTAGCTTTAGCAGTCAAGATTCTGCCCCGCTTTTGTTCACTGAAGATTGTGTGTGCACTATCGATCTGCTACTAGCACTAGTCATTTCAACCTGAAGAAGCAGCTCGACCGCGTAGCGCACTGAATCCCTGGACTGGATCAGTCAGTGCGTTTCCTTTGGGGCGAAGAGATCGATCCATCATACATGGCCGTACCACAAACTAATATAATGGACCAGTAATAGGTTGGTAGAAGATGCGTAACCTATCGACCAGCATGCAAATCATCCTGGTACTAATATATATAAAAACAAACAAACGAACGAATGAATGGAGGTCGAATAATACCCTATACAATCCCAGTAGTGGCAAGTGAGCATAATTTAGCTAGCCAACAACAGGGAAAAGGAGCTGAATGCCCGCAGGAGGAAAGAAAGAGGACAAGTCAATCTACTAGCTGCTGGAAGCACGACATGAGGTACGTGATGAGGAGGCAGTGAAGCATGCACGCACGCACGAACATACTGCTACTGTTCATGGCCTACTGCAGCATCATATATATCGACCGGCGGTTGATGGATCCAGAGATAGACAGATACACACAGGTACGCATCAGTACACATGACGAGAGTGCCTGCTGGGCCACCACGGCAGATTCAGAAGCCGAATGAATAGCAACTGGGGCAGAAAGAAAGCTAGCTTGTCCATGGTGTCTAGTACTCCAGTGCTGTGTGCCATGTAAACTGATAGACGGATCAATCGATCGGTGAATCAGCTCGATCATCGTACGTAGCTGCATGCTGGCTCCATCTCCGTCGCTGGCCGGCGCCTCAATCGCCTGGCCCCTGGCGGCCTACCGCCACTGACCGGCCTCTATCGATCAGGTGAGCAAACTGCCAGTGAAAAGCACGACCTGCCGGCAGCTAAAGACACTGGGGTCTATAGGCAACCTCTCTTGCTTTTCACAGTGTCCGTGAGCGAGCGCTGGGGGCAGCAGCGGCGGTGGCGTCATATACCTGGGACGCGGCTGGGATGGGAGGCCGCTGGAACACTAGCAAGGATGGGAAGGATTAAAGCGGCCAGGCGATAATGATTAGTACGTGTCGGGCTTTAGTTGCTTAGCCGCGTAGGGGAGAGGGAGAGGGGCCGGGGGGACGCCGCTTTCGCCCTGCACTATCATAGCTGACGATCGCGAGCTCATATCATATCATCGTCGATTAAAGCCAAAGACAGCAGCAGCTGATGGGGGGATTTGAAAGTGCGCGCTCTCCCAGACCCAGAGATCGCCGGCCATTTCATTTCATTCATGCGATGCGAACCTTGCCTTTTCTTCGCCACCCGACACCGCACGCTGCCCAGATTCTTCGTCGTAGATCTCTCTCTCTCTCTCTCCAATTCGGTAGAATAATACTACTTGCCACGACATGAGCATGGTGCAGCGTCGAGCACGACCGACAACATAGTTTTTGCAAGATTAGTCCAGAGGCAGATAAAATAATTTGTAATTTGGCACCTTCGAGGTCCAGCTCTCGCATAGTGGCATGTGCTTCCACACCGGCAAACATCGCCGACACTGAACACATTCCGTAGCGCACCAATACCGACTCGAAGACATTCCAACTCGCGTTTCAGACCCCCGAGTATGGAACTATGGATCGAGTAACCAACAAAGCAGCTAATTATCAGCAGGCACCATTCATGAGGCTCATTAGCAAAACAGAAATCCTTACAAAATTGCACGACATTAAAAGCACCAATTAAAAAACGGATCATGCTAAATATTAGAATATAACACCAATAAATCAACCTCAAAAGGCAGCATTTAGATGAATGTAAACCCAAAACATGCATTGTTCATGAATGCCCGCATAACTGAAAACAGTGTAACCAACGCACAGCTAATTGTAAGCCACAAGGGGTATGATTGCCACTTGGGACTGTAAACAACAAAAGACCTATGATGTTCCATTACTAGTATGAAGAATTATGGACGGTGGTATAGCTTAGTCGACTTCCTCAATCTTGGGGCCAGAACCGCCAGAAGCAGCCGGAGCATCATCCTCCATCCCACCAGCCATGTCAGCGCCCGCACCCTGGTACATCTTGGCGATGATGGGGTTGCAGAGGCCTTCCAGCTCCTTCATCTTGTCCTCAAACTCTTCCACCTCAGCAAGCTGGTTGCTGTCCAACCACTGGATCGCCTGCTCAACAGCGTCCTCAATCTTCTTCTTGTCGTCAGTGGGCAGCTTGGAGGCAATCTTCTCATCCTGGATGGTGTTCCTCATGTTGTAGGCATAGTTCTCCAGAGAGTTCTTTGCCTCAACCTTCTTCTTGTGCTCCTCATCCTCGGACTTGTACTTCTCTGCGTCCTGGACCATCTTCTCAATGTCCTCCTTGCTCAGCCTTCCCTTGTCATTGGTGATGGTGATCTTGTTTTTCTGGCCAGTCGTCTTATCTTCAGCAGAGACGTTCAGAATACCATTGGCATCGATGTCAAAGCATACAGTGATCTGAGGGACGCCCCTAGGAGCAGGGGGGATTCCAGATAGCTCAAATTTTCCAAGGAGATTGTTGTCCTTGGTCCGGGTCCTCTCACCCTCATAAACCTGGATCAACACACCAGGCTGGTTATCAGAGTAGGTGGAGAAGACCTGCTCCTTCTTGGTTGGAATGGTGGTGTTCCTTGGAATAAGGACAGTCATGACTCCTCCAGCGGTTTCAAGACCAAGAGACAGTGGGGTCACATCAAGGAGGAGAAGGTCCTGCACCTTCTCATTGCCTTCACCACTAAGGATAGCAGCCTGAACAGCAGCACCATAGGCAACAGCTTCATCTGGATTGATGCTCTTGCAAAGTTCCTTTCCATTGAAGAAGTCCTGCAGCAGCTGCTGAACTTTGGGGATTCTAGTCGAACCACCAACAAGGACAACGTCATGGACAGTGCTCTTATCCATCTTGGCATCCCTAAGGCACTTCTCCACAGGTTCCATGCACTTCCTGAATAGGTCCATGTTAAGTTCCTCGAACCTAGCTCTGGTGATGGTTGAATAGAAATCAATGCCCTCATAGAGAGAATCAATTTCAATCGTAGTCTGCGCTGTGGATGAAAGTGTCCTCTTAGCCCTCTCACATGAAGTCCTAAGCCTTCTCAAAGCCCTGGGGTTCCCAGTAATATCCTTCTTGTTTTTCCGCTTGAACTCTTGGACAAAGTGGTTCACCAAGCGGTTGTCGAAGTCCTCCCCACCAAGATGAGTGTCACCAGCTGTGGCTTTCACCTCAAATATGCCCTCCTCAATGGTGAGGAGGGAGACATCAAAAGTGCCACCACCAAGGTCAAAAATAAGGACATTCTTCTCGCCAACACTAGTAGCTTTCTTGTCAAGACCATAGGCAATTGCAGCAGCAGTTGGCTCATTGATGATACGCATGACATTGAGACCAGCAATAACACCAGCATCCTTGGTTGCCTGCCTCTGAGAATCATTGAAGTAAGCAGGAACAGTAACCACAGCATTCTTAATGGTTGATCCAAGGTAAGCTTCTGCAATCTCACGCATCTTGATAAGAACCATGGAAGAAATTTCTTCTGCTGAGAACTGCTTCTCTTCACCCTTGTACTGCACTACAATCATAGGCTTATCCGCTGGGCCAGGAATAACCTTGTATGGCCACATCTTAACATCACTCTGGACAGAGGCATCAGAAAACCGCCTGCCAATAAGACGCTTGGCATCTGCACAATTCATAAAAAAGCCATCATTAGAATCATCATTTGAATTTTATGTTTCGTAACTCTGCTATTGTTAACTATGACCTTTACCCCAAAGGCATGTTATTAAAGTGATCCAAAATTCACTCAGATATTAAAAAAAGTATCGTTAGTGGACCATTATAATAATATAGTGGAGAGACAAGCCGGTTTCAGTAGCATCTTGTGATGTGAGAATATATCTAAAATGGCTTAGGGAATAGGGATTGCATGCCCATCTTAATTTTTAGTAGCATCAAAGATAGATAAAGAACCAGATGTGCATGTCAATCATTCCACACCGGCAACTTTAACCAATTATCCTGATCCAGAAGAGCTTAAAACATTACAGAAGCCACATTCAAAGTATTATGTCATGCTCTAATACATATAGCCATACAAAAGGAATGCTATTTTTGTGTGTGGATAAAATATAGAATAGTTCCAAACATGCAGCTTGTGTTCTATATAGTTGTTGGTAACTAGATACTACAGTCCAGAAGCTGCCAAAAATATAATAATTCCAGCATGTGGCAACAAACAGCAAATAATTCCAAACAAAATTTGTCTGCAACCTAGTGGCTAAGATTGACACAGAAAGAACTAAGGTAGCCAAGTATTGCCCTATTTAAATAAAATAAACCTGACCCTATGGCCATGCCTTAGCCACTAAACATAGAATATACACTTGGGCCACATTATAAACAAGAGTTTGCTGCCACGTATGACCAAGCCGTAGCCACGAACATAAAAGATGCACTTTGTCACATTATAAACACGATTATGTCGCCACACGACATCCATGTGTGCACACTGCACATAAATCATAATAAGTCTTAGGGAGAATAATGTGGCACAAAAGTGTCCAATGAAAACTCCTGCAACAAATAAAGAACTCTATTTTTTGTAAAGTAAAATGCACGATAGTAATTGTCTATTTTTTTGCAATTAATCAAGGGTCAACAGCAGTTCTGTATGGCCCACATATCACCAACAATAACATAATGTGTCAACACAACGTATATCTAGCATGGTTTCAACACTTCCTAACCAAGAAAACATATATGTGTTCTTCAAGTGAACAAAAAAAAAAACATAAAAACAATGACTAAGGAAAAATCAAATCATTCATGACAAACACAAATAGTCCAATATAGTTTCCTTCTTCAGATAAATTTACCATAATTCCTTGAAGACAATGGACAAAGATACAAATAATCCTATAACTAGATCCAATCAAATGTCATGTGAACAGACTAGAAAACAAAAAAAGCACTCAAGATTAGATCTATGTGTAGATTAAAACACCCATCGCGGACGCACTATAGACACTACCAAACTAACAATGGGCAGTAGATCGAGTACAACAGACGAATCTTATCGCACAAAATACCTATGTTATGACGATAATAACGATAAAGATCAACGAGATTAAACTCGATCACAGAGACTGCAGAGACAGAGCAGTGAAGGGAGCGTGCTTACCGAAGACGGTGTTGATGGGGTTCATGGCGACCTGGTTCTTGGCGGCATCGCCGATGAGGCGCTCGGAGTCGGTGAAGGCGACGTACGACGGCGTGGTACGGTTCCCTTGGTCGTTGGCGATGATCTCGACGCGGTCATGCTGCCACACGCCGACGCACGAGTACGTCGTGCCGAGGTCGATGCCGATCGCCGGCCCCTCGCCCTTGTTTGGCGCCATTGCTTCCTCTAGATCGCTCGCTGTCGCTGCGGCGGCGAAGGCAGATTGGATGGGAAAGAGGCTGCTAGGGTTAGGGTTCTCGCGGCTGCTCTTGGAGCAGAGGCGACGGCTGCGGTCTCCGGACGTTGGTGACGTAATAACAGCGGCGAAGGGGTGATATTTGTACAGGGGTTTCGCTCGGTGTCTCCTGTAAATTTGCGGGGAGCGTGGCCCAACCAGGCCCAGTTCGAACTCCGCCTGGCCCACACAAGGCCGTCTGTTCATTGTGCCCTTTGGGCTGTGTTCACATTGCAAAATATTCACAGTAGTTATAAAAAACACTGAAGTTAAGTCCCACGAAACGTGTTCCGTGTTGGACGTATTTCTCTTCTCTCCGACGATTCATCCTCGTCTTGGGTGGTGGTAACTGTTCAACCCCGGCGGCAAGAGGGTTCTTCTTCTCTTTGTTCTTCTCTCAGATTTGATGCCTGGAGGTGACTGGGTTAGGGTTTCCGGTTCGGGTGGTCGGGGAGGGCTCCATGGTCGGCGGGCTTAGAGGAGCACCTGTCGGCGGCAGCAGGCACGGGGGCGTGGTTGCCTTTCGCCTTACCTCTTTAAAAATACTAAGTATGAAAAAATCATGGTCAGATCCAAAAACAAACACTACTGTTAAAAAAGATCAAATTTAGTAGGTGAAATCATGGTTAGATCTGAAAACACAAATACTATTGTTGCAAAAAGATAGAATTGTGGTCATCATTTGTACAATATAATTAATGTTTTTTACATTTTATGGTTAGTGAGGAAAAATACATCTGTTGTATTGTTGATTAAAGATTATTTGACTCATTTGAAGCAGAGTTGTTTCAAAATATTTGATTTTTCAAAGTTTGAAATGCAATCAATACTAACAAATATCTTTGGTAATTGTTTTTTATTATCTACTTATGAAACGTATTTTGTTAGTGTTGTCAGGACAATCATTAGATACGTAATGGATGACATCCATAACAGAGAAAGTCATCAGTGACTTTCTTTGGGCGTATTAGAGCCATGCTAGGGCAGGTGGAGTATACCGTATTCAATGGATAAGCCTCCTATACGATATTGCGGAGACACTCATGCTACTGACATGTGGATCCTAGGCCGGTGTGGCTCAGAGGTTGGTGGGACTAGTCCCTCCAAAATAATGCAGAGAGACATTTCTCGTATCCAAAATTTTTTCATATACGATACTTTAAGGATATACATTTGGGTACGCATCTAGATACTTTTTAAAAATGATATAACAACAACAAATATTTTTTAAAAAATAAAGGTTCTAGATAAAATATCTTTTCAAAAAATATCATGATCGCTACTTAAAAGAAAATTGATTGTTTTTAAAATATGGTATTATAAAAGTGATAGGTTGGCTATCCCAACTAAATTATAATTCTAGAACTGCAGCAAGCTTGAGGATTTCGTTAACCACTTGCTTTTGCTGTGCTAGGTTCATATTGTCTGATTAAACTTGTTCTCAGACAGTTTTTGTTTTTAGTGGTCCCGTGAGGCCTACTTAGCGCGAGCTAGAAGTCTAGGCTTTCAAAATACTCTTGTATCCTCCACATCTTCTCTTTTTGTGTTCCTTGATGTGTAAAAATATATTTTCGTTGTCGTAATAGAAATGAGGCGGCCTCGATACGAAAAACTAAGAATGTTGTAAAAGTTTAAAATCTAAATTTATTGTAAAAAATTAAATAATATATATTTAGGAATAAAATTAAAAATGCCTGTACACCCATTTGTATAATCCTGCCTCCGCCACTGCACGGGGATAGTATTACAAGTATTGAAGCCTTTTCTACTATTTATGGGAAAACCGAGCTAAAAATTGCAGTTAAGCTTTGCTGACAATCTGATTATTTGTGCTAAAATGTTTTACTTTGAGTAACACATATATGTGCCTGCAGTTGCAAAGGAGATGATGATGTATTGAGAAAACATATCCTTACACTAACCAATATGTGCTATTTGAAAAATAAATAACTTCAATGTTGTCCACAAAGGTGAGACCCTCAATAGGCAATTTAATCGTAGAATTTGGTAATTTAAACTCGCAATGATCTCTATTATGCATTTTCGCAGACCGTGTAACACAAAAAAATCTTAACTTCGTAGCATTTAGAAAAATATTTGCTGAGAAGATTTACTTCAATATGGATTATGCTTTCATTATTACGGACAATGGCTAAATCTCTATTCCTAAAAAGCCCGTAAGGGGTAGTCCTAAAGTAATGACAGAATATTAAGTATGTTAAAGTATATTTCATCTCAAGCTATTAGAATATGTCCTTTCTATATATATCTAACAACGAGGCATATGCCCATAGCTATTCATTGTTGCTAGGCAACTTTAGGTTAATTCAAAATAGGTTTGCAGAGTTATGCAAGGGAATATGAGAACACCTCTTTGTTGAGGACACCTCCCTTGAAATTGATATGTCTTCAGTGTTACTTTGCATGTAATCTACATTTCCTCACCTGTTCTTTTTTTATTTGTACCTTCCAATCCAGATACTGGTGAGGTGTATGCTGAAATGACTCTTTAGCCAGTGAACACATAATATATAATTTATGATTTCCCCCAAAAAAAAATTTCCAGTGCCCTAAGCCCCTAACCCCTGAACCCATGGCATTGACTTCGGTTTGGTATGGAAAAGAGGCTTTACAGCTGTATGAGCTTGTGCTAATAAAGCACGAAAAAGGCCACAGGAGGAGTTCTTCTGTAACACTGCAGGTGATACAAGTACACATGGAGGCTTCTTTGTTCCTCACCATGCTGCTGAGAAAATATTGCCCCACTGGTAAGCAGGCATCGAATATCTAGCATACCCCTAAATCACATTGCTTCTTTTCTGTTTATCAATTTCATAGTATTTTTTTTAATCTCCTGATCTGCCCTACAGGACTTCAATATGCACCCTCCAGCTCATGATCAGCAACCCAGAGACATACATGACACTGTGTGGACATTTCACCATATATTTCGAGGTGGGGAAAACACAGCACCTTTTGGGCAACATAATGGCAGTATGAATAGGACCTTCCATTTTTATGCAAGTATCCCCCCTCCTCGAACCGTACATGTAAGTTTGAAGATCTTGCATATATCTCTTTTATGTTCTGGATGGTCTGCAAAACTGTTACTGTTTATAATGTTTATAACATCAGATGTACACAGACTGTAAATGCACCTTTGAATAGTCTTAATCATGCATGTACTTGGTTATAATCAGGTCACCAAAAGACAACGACATTTACTAACTACTAGCTGGAGCCTTTTCGTGGACGGCAAGAGACTACTTGCTGGTGGTTCTGTCATTTTTGTTAGGTAAGTTTCATGATTCTTTTCCTCTTTGAAAACCTTGTCTGTCGTGGTTGACATGTACTCCCTCCATCCCAAAAAGGATGTAACTATGGGTTGCGTGTCAACTAAAGTAATCCTTGTTTGACCAAGTTTATAGGAAATAATATTTATAGTTATGACTCAAAATAAATTTATTATGAAAATACATTTTGTGATTAATCTAATGATGTTTATTTCATATCATAGGTATTAATACTTTTTAATTATAATTGGTCAAACTTAAGCTACTAACACATGGTACTATTCTAAAGTTGCATTTTTTTGGGATAGGTATTAATACTTTTTAATTATAATTGGTCAAACTTAAGCTACTAACACATGGTACTATTCTAAAGTTGCATTTTTTTGGGACGGAGGGAGTAAATCTTACATTATCTATGATGATTTAGGGACGAAAGGCAACAACTTCTACTGGAAAACAAGCCGGCTAGGCGGCAACTAACAACCCACTAATATACCTTCTTGAGTACTTTTAAGTGACAGTATGCACATGGGAGAGCTTGCTACGACCCATCTGCTGCCAACAATAGCCCATTTATCATATTTTACAACCCACGGTCAATGAAGTTTGTACACTGATGTCTTTCTGCCATGATGATAGCTGTTGGGGAGACGCCCCTTGGAATCGTATTTCTATTTTTGCAGGCGAGACTGAAGAAGTCAGAACGAAGAAGACAAGTGTGAAGTTAATTCGAAGAGGTTAAAGTCGCAGGCGAGACTAGAGAGGTCAAGACGAAGATGACGAGCGCGAAGCTAATTCGAAGAGGTTAAAGCCTCGAGCAGGACCGAAGAAGTCAAGGCAAAGAAGACAATAGTACGAGGTTGACCACAGGGAGTTGCCAGATCGAATCCATCTCCTGTTACGAGGTTAAGATGAAGATTGGCGGGAAGCAACGGTCATCTGAAAGCTAGAATAGATATAGGATTTCTGGCGGGAAGTAACGGTCTTGTAAACATGCGAGGTTGACCCCTATAAATAGCGGGTCAACAGTAACTGTAGAGGACAATTTTTGAAGGAACGAAGAAAAGACGATTGTAATCTATTCACTGTTCGTAATACCAGAAAAACCGTGTTACAACAGTTGGCGCCGACCGCGTGTTAGGATCGAAATCAAAACTCACGATGCCACCAAAGAAAAAGCAACGGTCCGATGATCCACGGACCTCCAAAGCTCACGAAAATGAAAGAGACAACGATGAACCACAAGTTTCACTAGAGCCAGCCGTTACCAATGATAACCAAAATCGAGAAGAAACTAGCCTCGAACAACTGCTACAAGAAATTGAGAGGCTCAAGCAAGAAAAAGAAGCTCTATTGAGGGAAGCAGAGAACCAAAGAAAAGAAACCGAGAAAGAGCGAAAAATTGCAGAGGCTAAGAATGAGCTCAAGAGACTCCAAAACGAGCTCAACGCGAGCAAAGAAACCATTCAAGAGCCCGAGAGAGAATACCACACCGAAACAATGAATCACAACGCGGATTTCAGAAGCTATGACTCGAATTCACCGTTATCTCCAGGCCTTCAAAATGCACCATGGCCAACCTCATACAAGCCCATCACGTTGCCCAAATACAATGGCACTTGTGATCCAAGGCAGTTCTTGATGAGCTACGAAGTTGCTGTAGCTTCCGCAGGAGGAAACGAACTAGTTCTCGCGAAATCATTCATCATAGCCTGTGAAGGACCGGCTCTCACATGGTTCACAAGACTAAGCCCAGGATCAATATTCAGCTGGGAACAACTCAAGGCAAAAGTACTTCAGAACTTTCAAGGATTTAACAGGCAACTGTTAACCTCGGGAGATCTCTTCGCATGTAGACAGGAGGAAAAGGAGCCATTAGCTCAGTACTTCAAACGCTTCATCCAATTGAAGGCCCAAACAGATGACATCCCAGACTCAATAGCAATCGACGCATGCATCCACGGGTTGGGACCAGGGCCATGCGCGTCAGAATTCGTCAAAAACAAACCAAGAAGTCTCCATGAACTCTTTCACGAGATGGAAAAGTTCTGCAGATCAGACGATGATCACAGGAGAAGAATCAACGAAAGAGCCATGCTCAGAAAAGCAAATGGGAACTACAAGCAGCCCACATACGAAAAGCAGAACTACAACCGACCAACTCAAGTCTTTCACATAGAAAACGAGAGCGGCGAACATAGTAACGAATCAAATGCAATGAAGCAAGATTTCAGCTCCTCATCCGCACGAGGAAGAGGCGGACGAGGCAGAGGCCGTGGAAGAGGACGAGGCCAACAAGAAGGCCAGTCCCGAACTTGGTTCTGCCAATTCCATGGCGAAAACCCAGATCACAGTACAGGAAGATGTCCCATAACCATCAGGGTGAAACAAGAAATGAACCAAAATAACAATCAAGGTCGCACAGTTCAAACAAATTCCTGGCAGTGCACCTCCCATAACACGCCGAATCCGCAGCTGCAACTCCCGACGAATTCAGAATCCTACTCAACATACCATCAGCCTCGATTGGCTTGGCATCAAACCCAGTCCGAGCCAAATCAACAAGCGCACAGCTCAATTCAGTCCACCGCGGCAAGAAAAGACGCAACCATGATGCAAACAGCTTCAACATCGAATTCAACACCCGCCAAGGGTCCTATCCCTTCTCGCGGAATGATTCTGCCTATAGCAGGAGGATCTTCAGTTGACTTCGAAAGCAAAAGACAAAGAAAAGACTACTTCAGAAGAGTGCATGCAATATTACCCGAAGGCCCAGTAATAAAAACCCACTGGTCACATATCCCAATAACTTTCACCGAGCAAGACCTCAAGCTCCAATGTTATCCTCACACTGATGCCATGGTCATCGAAACAAATGTGGCAGGCTGGGAGCTAACAAAGATACTGATAGACGATGGCAGTTCAGCTGATATTATCTTTGCAAGTGCCTTCGATCAAATGAACATCAGCAGAAGCTTGTTACAACCATCCGAAACTCCACTCATTGGTTTTGGAGGAAAAAGAATCCGGGCCTTAGGAAAAATCGAACTGCCGGTAACCTTGGGGGACTTGAGTAATCCCAGAACAGAACGAATCACTTTCGACATAGTCGACATGTACTACCCTTACAATGCAATCTTCGGAAGAGGTTTTCTCAACACGTTCGAAGCCATTGTGCGACAGGCGTATCTCTGCATGAAACTTCCAGCATCAAATGGAGTAATCACAGTATTCGGAAACCAGCAAGTCGCAAGGGACATCGAACAAGGAATTACCCCAGGCGAGAAAAACGTCAACCTCTTGCAGGCAGAAACGAAACAAACAAACAATGAAGTTCAAACAGAATCGATCAAAAAGAAGACACCGCAATCCAGAGTGGAAAAAGCAAAAGAAGTTATTCAAGCACAAGACACCAAGCGAGTCTCTCTCGATCCAGGAATCGAGGGTAGAGAGGTCACGATCGGAGCAGACCTTACCCCTCAAGAAGAGGAAGATTTGATAACTTTCCTAAGAGAAAATAAAGATGTCTTTGCATGGACAGCTGCAGATCTAAAAGGTGTTAGCAGAACCATAATCGAGCATAGCCTCAATATAAACCCGAAGACAAAGCCAAGGAAGCAAAAATTGAGAAAAATGTCGGATGAGAAGATAGAGGGAATAAAATCCGAAGTGGAAAGGCTACTGAAAGCAAAAGTCATCAGAGAAGTACAATACCCAGAATGGTTGGCAAACACTGTCCCAGTGAAGAAGAAAAACGGAAAGTGGAGGATGTGCATCGACTTCACAACCCTAAACAAGCATTGCCCAAAAGATGATTTCCCTTTACCAAGAATCGATAGCGTCGTCGACGACGCAGCCAACAGCGAGATTCTATCCCTGCTAAATTACTTTTTAGGGTATCACCAAGTTTGGATGAAACAAGAGGATGAGGAGAAGACAAGCTTCATAACACCTTTCGGAACTTTTTGTTTCGTCAGAATGCCAGAAGGGCTGAGAAACGCAGGATCAACTTTCTCAAGAATGACCAAAAAAGTCTTCAAGTCACAAATTGATAGAAACATGCTAGCTTATGTGGATGACCTCGTCGTAAAAAGCATCAAAAGAACGGATCACATTAAAGATCTCGAGGAAACCTTCAACAATCTAAGAATGTCAAACTTGAGCTTAAATCCAGAAAAATGCGTTTTTGGAGTAACCAAAGGAAAAGTCTTGGGGTGCCTTGTAACTTCAAAGGGAATCGAGGCCAACCCAGACAAGGTACAGGCCTTGGCATCCATGGAGGAGCCAAAGACGGTTAAGGAAGTGCAACAATTGACAGGCAGGATCGCAGCTCTAAACAGATTCGTACCAAGAGCGGCCGAGCGAAGCCTTCCTTTCTTCAAAACTCTCAGACATGCACAGAAATTCAACTGGGGTGAAGAACAATCGAAAGCATTCAGAGAATTAAAGCAGTACCTTGCGGCAATGATCAAATTATCACCACCGGCCCAAGGAAAAGACCTTCTCCTTTACCTCGCAGTATCCGAGTCAGCAGTAAGCGCTGCAATAGTACAAGAAACCGAAATCGAAGGCATTTTAAAGCAGTTGCCAACCTACTTTGTTTCTGAAGCATTATCTGGAGCCAGGAAGTCATATTCTGAGCTCGAAAAAATTGCATACGCATTACTTATGGCATCAAGAAAACTCAGGCACTATTTTGAAGCTCACAAAGTGACAGTCGTCACCGACAAACCTTTAGCCGAGTTATTCGCAAACAGAGAAGCTTCGAATAGGATCAACAAATGGTCCGCAGAACTATCCGGATTCAATATCGAGTTCATGAGACGAAATGCAATCAAGTCCCAAGTATTAGCTGACTTCGTAGCAGATTGGACTTCTCCAAAACATGAAAGTCCGGACGAAGATGAAAAACAATGGACAATCTATTGTGATGGAGCATATTGTAGCAAAGGAGCAGCAATCTCTGCAATACTAGTTTCACCAGGATGAATCAAAACAAGATTCGCAGCACGATTGGAATTCAACAACCAAGAGATTCAAATCACGAATAATGTAGCAGAATAAGAAGCACTCCTGCTTGGACTACGAAAAATGAAATCGCTGGGAAAACAAAGGTTCATTGTGAAGACAGACTCGAAAATAGCAAGGGACCATATCGAAAAGGACAGTGAAGCTAGAAAACCAGAACTAATCAACTACCTCGAAGAGGTCAGAGAAATGGAGAAACACTTCAAAGGATTCACTATAGAGCACATCCACAGAAATGACAACAACGAAGCTGATGATTTAGCCAAAAAAGCAGCAAAGAAGGAAGAGCTACCCGAAGACGTAATTTACGAGGTCATGACCATCCCCTCAATCAGAAAGCAGCATCTTGCACACATTCGTTGGGAAGATTGGAGAGCACCAATCATGGCATACTTACAAAACAACTTCACACCGTGTTCAGCAAGCGAGGCCAAAAGAATACCAGCAAGAGCAAAAGGGTATCAGATAATACAAGGAGAGCTGTACAAGAAGGGGATATCAGCACCATGGCTAAAATGCATTGCAAAAGAACAAGGAACGGCAATACTAAGAAGCATACACGAAGGGATATGCGGAACACACATTGGTCCAAGAGCCCTCGCAGCAAAAGCAGTCAGGCAGGAAATGTTCTGGCCAACAATGATAAAAGATGCAGACGAAGTAGCAAAGAAATGCGAAGCATGCCAAAAGAACGCAAGCAACCAAAAGATTCCATGTTCATTGTTGCAGCTCATTACACCTTCTTGGCCATTGCAAAGATGGGGAATAGATTTGGTAGGGCCTCTCCCAACAGCTCAAGGAAACTGCAGATTCGCAGTAGTTGCCGTTGAATATTTCACAAAGTGGATCGAAGCAAAAGCCCTAGCATCGATAACTTCGCATACAGTACAAAAGTTCTTCTGGCATAACATCATCTGCAGATTCGGGGTACCAAAAGAAATAACAGTAGACAATGGAAAGCAATTTGACAGCGAATCATTCAGAGATTTTTGCATAACAATGGGAACCAAAGTGAAGTACGCATCCGTATATCATCCGCAATCAAACGGCGCAGTTGAAAGAGCCAACGGCATCATTTTTTCGACTATAAGGAAGATGCTCTTCGACCACAAAAAGGGAAAATGGATTGACGATTTGCCAATCGCAGTATGGTCACATAATACCACAGAATCCAGAGCTACCAAGTTCACCCCTTTCAGACTGCTATACGGAACCGAAGCGATGGTCCCAGAAGAAATCAAGGCCAAAACTCTAAGGGTAACACTTAGTAGTGAGGAAGGTGAAAAAGAAATGATGGAAAAAGACCTAATCGAAGTCGATCGGCTTGTTGCCTCACATAACCTCGAATCATATCAAAGGCAAACACGAAAGTGGCGCGACCCAAAGGCGAAGATAAGAGAGATCAGAGTTGGGGACCTGGTAATCAAAAGAAAGCATAATGCAGAAAACTTATCCAAATTCGAGGAAAAATGGGAAGGACCATACATTGTCACCGAAAGCTCGAGGCCAGGGTCTTATCATCTGTCCACCGAAAACGGAGAAGAATTACCTCACTCATGGAACGTAGAGCAACTTCGCAAATACTATAACTAGAATCGGAACAAATAAAGCTGTACAATTTTTCTAAGTTTTAGTTCTTTTTGTAAAGGTCAACTTCGTAAATGTGCGGAGCTATAAGCACAAATACGAAGCACCTCTATTCTCTTTTTCTTTCATTGCAAAAGGTCGTACTCTTTTCCTCACAAAAGGGGCTCCAGGAAACTGGAGGTGAGGTTTTTAATGAGGCGAACCTATGTAAATTTCTCCAAAAAATCAACAAAGGAGATTCCCCTAAAAGCACTTGACCAAAAAACACATTGAGGTTGAAAAATAACCTCGCAAAAAGAAGACCTCGAGCAAGATAGCTCGAGGCCGAGGTTGAAAAATAATCTCGCAAAAGAAGACCTCGAGCAAGATAGCTCGAGGCCGAGGTTGAAAAATAACCTCGCAAAAGAAGACCTCGAGCAAAATAGCTCGAGGCCGAGGTTGAAAAATAACCTCGCAAAAAGAAGACCTCGAGCAAGATAGCTCGAGGCCGAGGTTGAAAATAACCTCGCAAAAGAAGACCTCGAGCAAAATAGCTCGAGGCCGAGGTTGAAAAATAACCTCGCAAAAAGAAGACCTCGAGCAAGATAGCTCGAGGCCGAGGTTGAAAAATAACCTCGCAAAAGAAGACCTCGAGCAAAATAGCTCGAGGCCGAGGTTGAAAAATAACCTCGCAAAAAGAAGACCTCGAGCAAGATAGCTCGAGGCCGAGGTTGAAAAATAACCTCGCAAAAGAAGACCTCGAGCAAAATAGCTCGAAGCCGAGGTTGAAATATAACTTCGCAAAAATAAGACCTAGAGCAAAACAGCTCGAGACCAAGGTTGGAAGTATAACCTCATAAAAAGACCTCGAGCAAAATAGCTGGAGGCCGAGGTTGGAAATACAACCTCGCAAAAAGAAGCCTTGAGCAAAATAGCCCAAGGTTGAGGTCAGAAATATAACCTCGCCAAAAAGATCTCAAACAAAATTGTTTAAGAAAGAGGTTAGAAAAAAAAACTCGCAAGAAAACCTACAGTCTAGATCAAATAAGGGGAACGAAAAAAGCAACAGAGTTGCCCTATTGCGAAAGTGAACAAGAGAACGTAATCTTTCAGATTCGTTGCTCGAAATAAGAAGCAATGAATAAACGCAAAGGGGCTGTCGAGGCAGGGGACACCTTTTTCAAAGGCAAAAAAGAGAAGCCCCCATTTGCATTTATTCAAAAACAAGTTTTCACCAAGCAGCGAGCACATTAAAACGAATCACCTAACTTGTACTTTTAAAAGGACGCGAGGTTAGGTGAAATCATAATTTCACCAAGGGTCCAAAGACCACTATAAAAGAGAAGGGGAAGACAAGCCTCGGCAAGAGAAAAAGCAAAGCAAATAAAAAAGAAAAACTTTCCCTAGGAATGAGAGGCAGCAGGAATCACAGGAACGCTCGACGGCATGATCTGCCCAGGTTAAAGATCACAATAGCACAAGGCCCATAGATACTTCGTATAGCAACGCCCTCTCAAGCAGTGCAATCATGGAGAAGAGCGCATCCGCTTCAAGGCTTTCTCGAGTTAACAAGGGAATTAGAAGCCAATTTATGGAGAAAAGCGCATCCGCTTTAAGGCTTTCTCGAGTTAACAAGGGAATTAGAAGCCAAAGAATATTTAAGCGTTTTCCATAGCGAAAACGAAGCTAAAGGTCATGATCTTATAGAAACAAGATAATGTACAAACAATTTCAAGAGAAAAGAATTTTTACGAGTCCAACGCATGCACTTCGAAACAAAGATCGAAGATAATTATGAGGCTAATATAGACAAAATCTTGAGCAATTTCAGTGTTCAAGTCGTTCTCGAATCAACAAATATTACTTGGAATAAGTTTTTTACATAAATTGACTTCTACTCGCAGGATCACAGCTAGATTTCTCCTTCTTCTTGGGAAGATTTGGCTTCGTCACCATCACGAGGCGAATCCAGGGCATCATCTTCTTCCTCTTCGCCTTCTTCCTCTTTTCCTTCTTCAACTTCTGCGCCCTCAGTTTCTTCCTGGTGAAGAAACAAAGCAAAAGACTTAGGATTTTTGACAATAATAAAAAAAGAAGCAAAGTTATACAGAAAAGTTTCTTACCTTCGAGGAGGAGTCCTTAGCCATATCTCGCCCGTAAATGTTCCAGAAGTCTCGCAGGAAACGACGTTTCATAGTTTCGACTTCCTTAGAGCAAGACGAGGACAGATCTCCGAAGTCAGTAAAACGAAACCCAGGACCGAAAACTCGAAGAAGCAGTTCCTTATCTTCTTTTTCGAGAAATCTGCCGAGGCCATCGGTGCAGGTAAGAGCGAAGTTGTCGCCAGCAATTGAAAAAATGTCCCCGAGACCAGAGAACTCCTCTTCAATCCAAGACAAGAAATTTTCGACGGTCAAGTCCATTGGAAGAGCATAAGGAGTGGCTCCGAACTGCTTGAGCGAGTTTGAATACGAATCAAAGATTTGATTCACCCTCTCAGCATCAAGAATCTTGGAAGAGGCTAGAGATTCTTCAGCTTCCTTTAACTTGAGTTCGAGGGAAGTCACTTGGGTTTTAGCCTCTTTGGCAGCATCAGACTCGCGAACCACGGCTTCACGAAGATTCTCGATCACAACCAGGTTCTTGTCAAAGTCTTTTTGCAAGGCTTTATATTTCCGATCGGTGGTGTCCCAAGTGTCCTCGATCTTAGTTAAATCCTTGCGAAGTTTATCATTAACTTCCCGAAGCCTCTCATTCTCCCCTTCCAAAAAACGAAACCGATCAGCAGCAGTTTTAGACTTTGAGGCGCAAACTGAGTTGATCAGCTTAACCTAAGGAAGCAAATCGAAAACAAAAACGTAAGATAAATATAAAGAAAGGAAGAGACGAGGATAAAATAGTAAGAAGCAAGCACGAACCTTGTGCGCTGTGGAGACGCTCAAGCGAGATAGCTCATCAAAGTCAAGGTTTTCTAATGATGCTTTAAAAACCTATAAGAAACGAAGACAAAATATAAGAATAAAAAACGAAACTAAACATAAAGTGGTGCCAGAATTTTTTCTTTCTCACCTCGCATCTCATCAGTATCTTCACCAAGATCAACAAAAGAAGACGAAGCCAAGTTTTGAGGACGATTAACAATTGTTTCTTCAGGGATCTTTTTTCCCTTCGGATCAACAACCTCGACCTAAAAATAACAAGAAAAATAAGTAAACAATAAAAGAAATTTAGCGATCAAATACAGTACAACTAAAGTCACTGACCTCGTGTTCGGCCTCGGCTACTTTATCTTCTTCAACGTTAACGCCTTCGACGGCTGGTTCTGTGGAATACAAGCCGAAGTTATGCTCTAAGAGCTCAAGAAAGTTTGGATCGAATTCTCTCGGAGATTTCGAAACAACACTCGATATCGAGCCTGCGAGGCTCATTCTAGCACCGGGGCATTTCATGAAAGGAACAAACAAACCTTCTCCCGAAGCAGCAGAAGTGCCTGCCAACTCCTTCATGAATCCCGACATGCCGAGGTCATCGCCAGCAACACCAGCAATTCCTAAAAGTCCACAAGCCGCTTCAATAGCTTCGTCCTCTTTTTCAGCCTCAGCTTCGACTTCAGGACTGTCCAGCAACGACAGATCCACCTTTCGAGTTAGTCGCGGTCTCTTGTTAGGCGCAGAGGTAGACTGCTGCACACCAACAGTTTTTCTCTTCTGAGCCTCGAGCAGTTTCGTCTTCGTTTGGGGAACATCTTGGCTCGAAGATACTAGCACTTTTGACGAAGTCTTCTTGTATCTTCGTGTCATTCCAGCAGCTTGCTCGGATCCAATGTTACCAGCAGGTTTCATGCGTTTCTGAGGCTTGGAGGGTTTTATTCTATCCCCGTATTTGACGCCCATCTCTAACCATGGCCGATTCAAGCGGCTGGGTTTCTCGAAGAGGTCAATCATAGCCTTCTTCTCCTTTTCAGTAAGAGGGCCAATTAAAGATTTGGCGGCCCATTCGACGTTAGAGATCAGATCATCTTCGGACACATCCGCAGGCTTCGTAAGTCCGAAGATAACAAAAGTAGTGGGCAAATCGAAGCCAGGTATCTGCCTCTCCTCAATTCTGAAGGGTTTCCAATCATTTCCTAAAGGCCAGACTTCGGCAGCCAAAAACTCTTCAACCATATCACGGCCTGTCAATCGCCGAGTTGCATGGATAAAGCAACGACTGTTCTTCTTAAAAGATTCGGATTTCTTATCGAAGTCAATTACGGTAGACACTTCGACATTTCCAAGGGGGCCAGCAAAAGGATAGCTAATATCGCTGGAATCTGAAGAGGCGAAGCCAACTTTAACATAAAACCATGACTTCGGCCAGTTCACATCCCAACGGTTCCGTTGAGCGTAGGTGAAGTCAACTTTTGTGATCTTCAAGGCGGCACTTCGTCGACGCGAAGTAAAAGTTGCAACTCCAAACTGTCCAACATGCTCTTCTCCGCCTTCTTCCAAAACGACTGACCTCTTTTGAAGATGAAGCTCGTTGAAACGGCCGAAAGTGTCGAGGTCAATTTCACCACCGAATGTTTTAACACCCCAGAAAAATTTCGATAGCTGAACGAAGGAATTGGGTGTCAACTGATGAAGCTTGACGTTGAAACGATCCAAGATCTGGGGCAGCATTGGATCGCAAGGAAAACGAAGTCCCGCGGTAAAGAATTCGGAAAAAACAACAGCCTCTCCGAATTGGGGATCAGGAGTAGTTTCGCATCCAGGAGCACGGCCAACACCTTCAGGAAAGAATCCATTCTGTTCATAAGATGAAATCATGCCAGCGGTAACAGAGGACCGACCGAAATGAAGGGTTTTTGGAGTTGATTCCCCAACGAGCTCGTTGACATCGGCCTCGACCCCCTCCAAATCTTCGCTTCCCGGGTTAGAGGCTACAGGACTATCCTCTCTCTCCGCATCGGGGGTCGGAATTGCAGCAGACTTGCCGTGAGCCATTTCCGAAGCTAATAACGAAAAGCAATTAAAAACATAACAAAACAAGAAACGAGGACAAAGATTTTTCAAAACTAACCTCTTTTTAATCACGAAGCACTTCAAGAATCTCAACAGGCAATAACAATTAGAGCAAAGCGAAGACAGTAGCACGAGGTCAGAGATGAGAGCTAAAGCAAAGCGAAGACAGTAGCACGAGGTCAGAGATGAGAGCTAAAGCAAAGCGAAGACAGTAGCACGAGGTCAAAGATGAAAGCGAAGGTAATTTTTAGGGGGGGTAACCTCTACTATTTATAGGCACGGTAAGTTCCGAAGTTTGCGCCGTGAAAAGGCGCCAAAGTAACCGCCAAATTAATCCAAGGGGACGCCTTTTGGGTTTCGTCCCAGGAGTTCGAGGGATGAAAAGTAATGAACTCGAATCCAAGGACGAAGGGGCTACTGTTGGGGAGACGCCCCTTGGAATCGTATTTTCTATTTTTGCAGGCGAGACTGAAGAAGTCAGAACGAAGAAGACAAGTGTGAAGTTAATTCGAAGAGGTTAAAGTCGCAGGCGAGACTAGAGAGGTCAAGACGAAGATGACGAGCGCGAAGCTAATTCGAAGAGGTTAAAGCCTCGAGCAGGACCGAAGAAGTCAAGGCAAAGAAGACAATAGTACGAGGTTGACCACAGGGAGTTGCCAGATCGAATCCATCTCCTGTTATGAGGTTAAGATGAAGATTGGCGGGAAGCAACAGTCATCTGAAAGCTAGAATAGATATAGGATTTCTGGCGGGAAGTAACGGTCTTGTAAACATGCGAGGTTGACCCCTATAAATAGCGGGTCAACAGTAACTGTAGAGGACAATTTTTGAAGGAACGAAGAAAAGACGATTGTAATCTATTCACTGTTCGTAATACCAGAAAAACCGTGTTACAACAATAGCTGTTAATATCCTTTTTTATGTATGTACATTAATAGCTTACAGACTGATTTATTTGAAATACGGACTAAATCTATGAAGAAGTGAATCTTAGCAAGAGGCACATAACTGCATTGAATCTCTGCTTGTTCTGGTTAATGGTTATAAGTACATGCATGATTTGTCCAAAATATGTTTTTCTTGTTATAAGTATATGCTTATTTTGCAGTATTATTTTCTTGTTGATGCTATAAATATTACATTATAATATTTTTACAACCCGTAGCAACGCACGGGCACGGACCTATCTCCAAGAAGAAGAAGAAGAAGAAGGTCTCTGTGTTAGATGGCACCTACACAAAGAACATAGTATACAAGGAGGTTCTAACGTCATAGGCAAGGTAAGATGATCATCACTTGTGGTCTCTGTGTTAGATGGCACCTACACAAAGAACATAGTATACAAGGAGGTTCTAACGTCATAGGCAAGGTAAGATGATCATCACTTGTAGTATGTCATGCCTATTTTCTTTGGTTGTTCTACTGTTGCTGCTATTAACCACTGTTTTTATTTGGTATGTAAACAGGAACGGACGCCTCTTCTTGAACATGCCCCAACAACTGCTTGCGCTTTAGTATAGTTGTTGTTAATCAAATACCATTTCAACTACACTTTAGTATCGCTCCAACCACATGTTTGCAGGCATAATTTCGTGTTTACAAGATCCGACCGCACTACGGCAGATTTTCGTCATTGATGTCTTGTCGAATGAAGCAGATATATACCGAAAGATGCTTCCAGAAGATATAAAAAATATCTTCGTCGCATCTTCGTTATAAATTTTTAATAGAGCAAACTGTTTTGTTTTACAACAATAAACTTGTAACTGTGAATTTTTGTCTTCTGGAATGTTCAATGTGATTTCTTATACAATTGTTGATGTCCCATAGCAACGCACGGGCACGAAGGAAAGATGCTTCCAGAAGATATAAAAAAATTTCTTCGTCGCATCTTCGTTATAAATTTTTAATAGAGTAAACTATTTTGTTTTACAACAATAAACTTGTAACTGTGAATTTTTGTCTTCTGGAATGTTCAATGTGATTTCTTATACAACTGTTGATGTCCTGTAGTAACGCACGGGTACGAAGCTAGTTAGTATTTCAGAATCCAAAAATCAGCATTGTTGGAAGGATGTCTTCATAAAGGGGGATTGTTTTGATGCAACTTATAAGTTTGGTGTTGGAACTAAAAAAAAAATGAGTTTTATGATTATTGGTTAAGTTGTGTTGGCATATTGTGTTCCATTTTGAAGACGGAAATTTTACAGACTTCACGGTAAAAATTATTTATTGTGCTAGAGGCTAGAGCATACTACTAATACTACTAATTGTAGTGTTTTTGTATGCACGCAGTTCTAGAGCATACTACTAATACTACTAATTGTAGTGTTTTTGTATGCACGCAGTTGTGCTCAGAAATATTGTTAGATACATGTCTGTATATTTAGATTGGTCAGTCTGTCCCTGACCATGTTTACCTGTTGGTGCATTTATCGGCTTGGATCGGGCATACTAATTTAGGGATCTACTAACAAAAATTGATGGGATCTAGTAACTAAACCAATGATTAACGCTTTTAATACTCTCCACAAAGACCAAAATACATCTCACAACCGGTTCCCGCTGGCTACCCCTAGTACCCCTTTTGGTGGTTCAAGGAGCCAAAACATTTTAGTCACTTTAGTTTCTCCTGTTCGCTAAAGTAGTCACTTTGGTTTAGCACTTGGGATTCAAATATGACCTTAATAGATTGTGTGCTTTATTTTTTATTCATCAAGGCCAAACTGTCATTGCTCTAGCGTCACTTGTTCAACAAGGCCAAACAAAAGGAAAGCGTCTCAGACATTTTTGAGTATCTAAGCTTGGGGGGGGGGGGGGGGGGGGTTATAGTTCGTTGAAACTGGTAAAAGTGGCAAAGTTTTTTTTTTTGTCATTGGGAAGCATGTTTAGTTCCCCTCAATGCAAAAATGTTTTGCCAATTTTATCAACTAAATAGTCATTGCACAACCAATCTCAGCGTGAGCGCCGGTTAAAATGTCATTGCACCGGCCAAGCGCAGACAGACTGAGAATGAGGATGCCGCCCTGCATCTGCATCGCCTTAGATTCGTTGCAGCTGCGAGCAGGGTCATTGGCTCCTATACTTGAAAAAATTGAGTGTACCAAAATTCAGATTTCATGCACGTACATTTAACAATCCCTGTTAGCTCGTCTAATTACATGTTACTGACCGCATGAGACAGCTTACTGGATAGATGAGATTGATGGTTGCCTTAGTTTAAAAGGCTGGTGACAAGTTGGTCGAAGTTAGTGGTAAGCTAATATTTTTTTAAGAAAGATACAGTTATCCGTGTGATAAGTTAGTCCAGAGACAAACGCTCAGTTCCCAATTCTTTCCATCCGCGATTACGGCAGAGGATTTGTATCTCTCCTCGAGTTTTCTTTTGCATCATCAAATCAGTAAAGCCACCGTATTCTTCCCACCAGCGACATGTGTCAGTGTCTGTCTCTCTCTGCCTGCCCCTCCGATCCCTTCCTGCTCCACGCAACTCCGCCTATTCTCCCCGCGGTGGCTCCCCCCCCCCCCCCCCAACACTCAGATTCGATCCCTGCTCCTCGCGCGGCGAGGGGCATTCGATCCCCGAGCACGCTCCCGCCGAAGGGGACCACCTCGAGGGAATTTTCTCCGCTTGTGGCCGTCTTCCTCGTCGCTTCCCTCTGGCGGACCGGCGCGGAGTGGAGGTCCATCCGTGTTTGGGGTTGATTTCTTCGTTTGTTGGTAAGGAAGCACTGCTGGATTCCTAAAAAAAGCACTGATGGATCGCTCGGGCGGTGGTGGATTGTGCCCCGAGTGAACCTTTTAATTCGCTTTTGCTCTACAGGATCTTATCAGACGCTGTGAGCAATCAGCAGTCGAATCTAGATAATGGAATGGGTTCGCCACGCAATTAATCGAGTTAGCTGTGGATTTGTTCGATGGAAAGTGTCTGGTGGGGCTGTATTTGCATCTGTTTTTTTTTTCCCTCCCAAATAATTTGGGGCTCAACCAACTGAAAACCAATTCATTCTCCTCGTTTAGTCCGCCCCCTGCTGTGTGCCGAGGGAATGAGGGAACGAACTGTGGGTCTGTGGCTTGTGTTAACACATAACGGTGGAAATTAGAGAGAAATGATTTGCTTATACTAGGATGCTGAATTTGCTCAGTTAAACCTGACACCTTCTAATACTTGTTTCTTTTGTTATAATAATTAGGTGTATTCAGTCTGTTCTACCTATATTACGAGAATTCATTTATTGATATGCGCTATTTGCATGCACATTTCTCATTCACATAAATTTGCTCATCACAATCTTAATGCAGTGGTAGGACATAAGAGGCTCCTGTGTATTCCTGCTGAAAAGCTGGTGGTACATGTGAACATCAGGGCCTGTCTTCTGTCTGTGCTCTTGCTTCTATTTAAGCAATGGCCAATGTAAGCAAACACTTGCAACCTTCAAGCACAGCAGGAAATGACAGGAAGTACCAGGGCACATTGGTTGCTTCTCCAGCAAAAGCCATTTCACCTAAGTGCGTGAATCGCATTGTGCCATCGAGGCAACTGATATTGGGTGGGGATTCACTAGGTCATGTGGCATCATTTCTGCTCAAGGTGGTTGTTTTGGAGGCAGTAAGAAGAGTTTCTAAAGCAAGATGCCCTTTCATATGGAATTCTGTCCAGGCATTGCAAATTCTTGTGTATCCTCCATTTAGCTGGATTCAACGATGGTCGCCACTCAAGTTTCTTGTGCAGGGAATTCAGGTTAGATTTCTCAGATCTTCAATGTGCCTTTCTTTTTCTTTTCATTTTTCTGAAATTAGCTAGTACTTTCCCTGTTGCCACTTGTCTAGATATTGTATTACTCCTTGGCGTAGATGAAATAGATGGTGTAGAGGAAATTCTGTTTTGTTATCAGTTAGCATATAGTATTTACTACCTTCTGCTTATTGAGTTTACTGTGATACCATAGTACATTAAAATTTGTCTACTTAAATCACAATCATAATGTGTTTGGTCTTCTGATGTATGTGGTTCTAACATGCAAACCTGGAACAATTTTCTGAAGAAATTTAGGGCCTGTTTGGTTCTACGCCACAGGTCGCCACGCCCCAATTTTGGCACCGCCACACCGTTACATGCAGCAGCTAGTTCAATTTTTTTTTGGTGGCTGTGTGCCCATTTGTGCTGCCTAACCTTCGGCGCTGCCGCATCTGTGGCTGTGGCAGACTGTGACCGGGGGCAAAACAGGCTCTTAGATCCAGCAACATTGTCTTGTCAATTCATTCTTAGAATGCTCAAATTTTCTTTTCACTGCAACTTGTTTTTAGTATTGGTTTTGAAACTACAGCAATAAGAGAGGGCTATTTTAGGCTTTCGGTAGGTAGTTTTAGTAGCCTTTGACAAACATTGGCTACAGAACACAGCTTGAGCTCTGTGCTGGTGTTATCCATCCAATGGACTAGTGTATCTATTTCTCTAATAGTTTTTTTTTATCTGCCTTATGAGCTCCATGCTAAGCTCAACCATGACAGTTCCAGAGTTAATATGTGTCCTGTGGTGAAATCTTCTGACCCATACTCTTCTTAATATGAAGACTTCTACTGCGCTCACTCGCTCAGAGCTGGCATACGACTAGGATTTCTTTTCTCGAATATACATTCTTTTGGTAGGTCATTTTTGTAGCCTTTGACAAACATTGGTAGCAGAACACGTCTTGAGCTCTGTGCTGGTGTTATCCATCCGATGGACTCCTGTATCTATTTCTGTAATATGTTTTTATCCGCCTTTTGAGCTTCACGCTAAGCTCAACCATGACAGTTCCAGAGGTAACTTGATATGACCCACTCTTCTACTTCACTTAATATGACCCACTCTTCTTAATATGAAGAATTTAGAATTCTACTTCACCTACTGCTTCCATAAGACTAGGATTTCGTGTTGAAGCATTGGATATATCGCACATTGGGCTGCTCGAGACATCATCTAAGCTTCTACTCAAATTAAGAAGCCAAAATAGTTTCCTAAAATGTGCTAAGTGCTAGGGTGAACTGTGGGGTGGTGCCTAGGTCATATACTGTTAAGCGGGTTAGGCAGCTATCTTTTCGAATAGCAACCATAAATGGGCATGATGAGCGTGCTCTAGATGCTCATCAAACCTATTGGAGTTCTCATTTGGATCTTTTTCTTCTTTGATACATTGGGTACTAGATTGGCAACTGACGATCTTTCCTCTAATGCAGAAACTATCCATGCCACTGTTGTTTCTGTCGGTCACAACAACATTAAGTGAGCGATCTTCTAAGCGTGATGATGAACCAGACATCAATACAGAACATCCTGAGACACCATCTGAAGGAAATGAATCGGCATCAACTTCCAGCACGAGGTTGGTTAAACTTAAGAAATGAGCCAACAAATGTCTCTTGGTTTATACATTATTTTGCTGGTTTCTTGTCGTTGAATCAAATACGATACTATTCTGGTTCTTTTGGCATCCTGCCAGATCAATGAGATAGACGTGCGAATAGAAGTCTGCCATTTTCAATAATATGGTTGGTTTGGTTTGTTATAGGGATATTGTTGATGGCACGACGGAAATTGTGCAAGAAAATTGGCTTCTGTTACTTTTCAGGGAACTTGAGAAGCAAGGCATCGCTTTGCCTGAGAGGTGATTTTATATATTCTTTGCTATTCATGTGCATCATATTATGTAATGTTGGAATATTGGTCTTTGCGTTGGGAGTATCATTACAATCTATAAACTATGAAAACACTCTATGCAGCTGACTAAAAAAAAGTCAATGTAGATTTTGCAGTGCTTTTTTTTAATGTACTTCAGGATGTTGGAATAGTAGTTTGTGCTTAAGAGATCTTGTGATAGAAAAAATAGGGAGAAATATGTTAGGTGTATGTTGTCTATGGTCAGGATAGATGCAGCTTCTAAATTCTGAATTTAGTAAATTCTACAAGGTAGCAATCATATTGGTAGGATCCTTTGGAGTGAGTTGGCCCTGAGCAGCGCTTTGAGTTTGCTACTATGGTCTTTCAATCAAGTGATACAGGCCTTCATGAGGAAGCTAGTACATGTATGAGATGAGTAACCTCTTTCCGCAAAACTGAGCCTAGATCGATGTTTCAGGTTCACAGAAGATGAGTTACGCAGATTTTATGTTGCGGCAAATGGAGACTTTTCAAGTTTGCTGTCTTCGATTAAGAAGACAATTCGTTGGAGGGAAACGTTTCACATACTTACATTGCAAGAACTTGATAAGTGGTCTCACTTAGTCTTTTGGCATGGATTTGACACAATGCTTCGGCCTTGTTTAGTAATTCGTCTTGGACTTGCATGCTCTACTATACCACCTCGTGATAGACCTCGTTTCGGGCAAGCAGTTGGTAATTTCCCAACCTTTTTTTATCTGTGCATTTATTTTTTATTGATGTTCTTGCTGATTATCACTTTTCTATTTGATAATTTTATTATGGCTTCAAAGTTTAGATCTGGGTAGTCAAACTCACATGTAGGATGGCAATGTTTTTCCTGCTTGCAGTAATCTGATTCTTTCCATAGATCGTTCTCCTAGCAAGATATCCTTCTCTTTGTTTCTTTTTTGTTTGGTATAGGAATTAGATAAGAACATCTTTTTTTAAGCCAAGGTCTTAACTGTCCAAAGTGAAATTGGCAAAGATCCCCGTAACCAAATAGACATTGGCACAGTGCAACACTACAAACCCAAACTGGGTGCTAGCTGTTCTGACCAAAAATGGGTGATCTTTGATGTGCTTTTTCCTTTGCTCTTATTATTAATAAGGTAGTATTATTTGTGTTCACCTTTTGCTTCCTCTGATTGGCTTGCAATAAAAATGGCCACCATCTCACTGATGTTTTTCCATTCAGTTTCTCAAATTGACCATGGTGTTGTAAATTTGACCAATGAAGAAGATCCAAGAATCACAGTTTTGATGGATTGTCATGGTATTTCTCCATTCAAATTTCCGATGCAAATGATGAGGTCATTTATCACTGTAGTTCAAGAAAACTACCCAAATCGTCTTGGGGTATTGTTTGTGGTTCGCCTTCCTCCAGTTGTCAGAGTTATTGCACAGACATTTCTTCAAGTAAGTTAATATTTTCACCCACTTGTCATCTCATTACTGCCCTTCTGTATTGTGTTTTCGGCTCCGCCTGTTTTATTCAGGTGCCATGCTGTGATTATGCCTATTATGCTAATGTTACAAATGTCGTAGTGGGACTGGGAGCTGATTCCTTCACGGGTATATCCACTTTCACGCCAAAAATTTCCATCCCATACTTTTCTGGTTTAGTAGTAACTGTAGCTTGGTTTTTAATCTAGTAGGGATACAGGGCAATCAAGATTGACTGGTAGGAAATAATTTGTAATAATGACTGGTTTAACATGATAAGCTCAATTTGCACTGACAGATTGGAACATCACATGGTACTCATTGCTTAATTCCATACAGGTCTTGAAACCGTCTACAAAGCAGAAGTTGCGTTTCGAGGGAGATTCATTCAAGAAGACATTGGCAGAGTTCTTGCAGGTTGTGCCTGCATTTCTGGGTGGTAAATGCAGGTGCCCGCAATGTGAGAAGCCTCGTGATGGTTCAGTAATGCATGCAGGGGAAGGGAGCAAAAGCCAGCCACGTCTAATCGGTGCTGATGATGGATCACCTGTCACAGACTTCGACTTTGATGAATCAGAGATCTCATCACCGTACAGCTGCGAGAACGCCATCAGGGCTGCGATAATCGGGCTGCTGATGGTGTGCATCTTCATCGCTTTTCTGGCTGGAATGAACGACCCTGCATCCGTCCCGTCCAGTGCCTGAGTTATCGAATCGCCTGCTCTTCTGTAGATATTAGAGATTGTCAGTTTCGTAAAAGAGTATATATATACATGTGTTGCTGCTATAGTGCTAGGGCCTAGGGGATTGTTAGCACAGATGAATAATATCCCGTTTGTGGCAATGTTGGTTCACACTTCACAGCAAAGTTGAGCTCCTCTCTTTGTGGTTGTGTCAACAGTTAAGAGGTTCTTGCCGAATTGCTGTAATAGCTATGATTGTTGATTTCTTTTCACCCCATTCTGTAGGTAGTTTTTTTAGAGGAATACGCCCAACGATTTTTATTTTTTTTTTGAGATAAAGCAACGATTTTTGTTAGGAACGACGTCGACGAACGAAGCAGCAATGAGTAACAGTATCGGCCCACGACCAAAACCAAACAAACCCAGTCATGATGGGCTCAATCCGGCCACGGCCTGGCCCAGCCCGCGTATTGAGTACAGGCACGCGGTGGTAGCGAAACCTGAAACGCGAGATCCTCACAGCAGGAGGGAGCTGCTTCCGCTGTCCGCCTCCGCCACCTCGCCGGCGGCTTCCCCTCCAGCGACCCAAACTAGGGTTCGAGCTCTTGCCAGGCTACCTCCATTCCGCCCGATCCGCGGCCTCCTCGAGGCTTGCTAGGGTTCGCCCTCTCCTCAGCTTGGCTTCTACGATTCGATTCCGTTCGTATTTTTTTTCTCCCTAGGCGCGACTGATTCTAGTTTTTGTGATATATTTGATTGGATTCCTAATCTCTGTGAGTATTTGGATCGAATTTCTCGCTCGTTTTTGTGATATATACCATTGGGAGCAGTTGATGGGTGAGATCAGGGTGCTCGGTTGCCATCAATAAACATTTGGGGAAAGAGGTGTTTGTCTTGCAACTGTTATACGTTTTATTAGGTTTCTCTGTCTTGATGTAATTACAGACTAACTGCTGGAGTGCTTTATTTGCTGAGGATGGGTAACAGAGCTGTCGGTTCTTTTCCTCACCTCCCTCCTTGCTGGTAGTGTGGATTTGAAGTTCCTAGAGGGCTATTTATGAGGCCATTTTTTTCTCTGTATATTGCTTGCTGGAACCTGATGGGCATTTGTTTGTCCATTAGCACGTACCAGTTGTGATAATTAGCCATTTTTCTTCTGCAAATACTCTGAACTAGGCTGCTAAAACTTCCTTTTGTTCTTACACTAGGGTTACTTTTGATGAGTCCATCAAGAAGCAGGAGCAGGAGCAGGAGCAGGAGCAAGAGTCGCAGCAGAAGCAGGAGCCGCAGTCCTCGCCGAAGGGATAGGTTGCGCAGTGAACGTGCACCCCGCCGCAGTCGTAGTCGCAGCCCATACCGTCGCAGAGAAGGACGAGGCCACAGGTGTGGTCCTTAGTGATGTCTTCTATAATTTCCCTGCAACCTATCTCATACCGACATAGATATACATTTTTGTATTTATATTACATGAGTGATTCACTGTAGTGGTAGCACACTGAGTTGATGGATAATTTTTTTACCACCAGTAGTGTATTAATCCACAATCTTTTACAATATAGTTTGCTTATGGACATATCCAAGCTTACACCATTGCTTATGTGAGTAGCATGTATGTCCAGGGGAGTTATCTTGAAATCTGTTCTGAAATGAAACAAAATCAATGACTGCTTCACAGCTAATGTGCATCATTATTTTTCCATTTCTTTTGTTCCTTATTTCAACTAGATATGTAGAGATCAGCTCTGTTTCAGAAACAATAATTGGTCTGCATACATGGTCTGTTCCTTATTCTCCCCAGATATGTGCTATTGAGGCTGTAGATAAATGATTGCTACATCATGAGACCACATTGAGGGAAGGAACAACAGTTTATTTGTTTGAAGAAAAGTATGAAATATTCATGGTTGTGTATTGTTGTTTCATTAAACACTAAATTCTTAATTATTTTAACATCATAGCAAACTGATGTCTGGAATCTAGAAAAATAGAGCTATGATTCAGGTAGAGAAGTGCTTAATGGTTTTCGGCGAGTAGAGCTAATGAATTACTAGCTGCTGTAAGATATGAACTGATGAGGCTAAGTAAAGAAACTACTGCTAGTAAAGAAACTACTGCTTGAGGTTAATGAAACCTGGAATTGACTTTGATCTTGCTTGGACGGCACTTGACTAAAAAGGGAATAAGCTCTGCCTCAGGATATATTTCTGATAACCACGGGCTCACTAGAATACATTCATGGTGCTCCTGGGATTTTTTTACCGTCTCATCACCTAATTGGCTTGAAATTATTCTGCAGTTGCATGTTTTTTGCACTGAATTGTGTGTGTTTATTTAAATATGCATAGTGATGTTTATGTTTTTTCACATATGTGAACCCTGGTGATAAAAACTATGAGGTTTATGGTAGCACCTCATAGGCCTTCAGGCACAATATATAACCCCTAAAAATAGGGAAACATGTTTTTGCTCTCTGTACATAGTTATGTGCTGATGTGTTCGCTTTTTTTCTTCTGCTACTTATATTCCAGCCTCAGATGGAAAAAGAAACATGTTTAACATGAATTATTGTGCAGGGATTTTGTGTGCAAGAACTGCCGGAGACCTGGGCACTACGCTAGGGATTGCCCATCTGCGGCTGTGTGCAATAACTGTAATCTTCCAGGGTAAGGCAAACCAGCTATACTTGCACTCCTTCCTTTTTTTCTTTTTTTTTTTGAATCAGGATGTATTTGTCATTTATTGTTGTATAGAGTATTACTTTTCCAAGTTGCTATGCCATATTTCATGCTTCTAGTACTTGTTTAAAGTGGATTACTGGGCTGTGACTGCTCTTTTTCTTTTTTTTCATTGTTTCAATAGCCACTTTGCAGCAGAATGCACCTCACAAACTGTTTGCTGGAACTGCAAGGAATCTGGGCACATTGCCATCGAGTGCAAGAATGAGGCCTTGTGCCACACCTGCAATAAGACAGGTCACTTGGCGCGAGATTGCCCTACTTCAGGGTCTAACGTTAAGCTATGCAACAATTGTTTTAAGCCAGGCCACATCGCTGTTGATTGCACCAATGAACGGGCCTGCAACAACTGCCGTCAACCTGGCCACATAGCTCGGGAGTGCAAGAATGACCCTGTTTGTAACATGTGCAATGTCTCTGGTCATGTAGCCCGAAGCTGTCCAAAGACAACTCTGTCTTCAGAGATACAGGGAGGCCCGTTCCGTGATATCCTCTGCCGCATCTGTGGTCAGCCAGGACACATCAGCCGCAACTGTATGGCAACCATCATCTGTGATACATGCGGTGGGAGGGGGCACATGTCATATGAGTGCCCGTCGGCCAGGATTTTCAATCGTGGGTTGCGCAGGTTCTGAAAGCCAGGATTTGTTATCAAGGATTCCGCTGGTTTTCATGGTTGAATTCAGTGTTGTTTTGCTTGTTCCTGACAAATACTGGGCAGTTTTTCTTGGGTGATTCTGTTCTGATCCTGAGTTGGAAATGGTTATTTAGGATGTATTTCGGGAAACTTTTTTTTGTTCTTCTAATCAGGATACCCTTTTGGGGGCAAACAATGATGTATCATTTCATGTGAAAATTGCCAGGCCAAGTCATGCGCTCACCCTACATCTGTGTTTTATGTGTTTTCATGTCTTATTTTATCATGTCACCCTACATCTGTGTTTTATGTGTTTTCATGTCTTATTTTATCATGTCACCCTTCATGTGCTGAAGTAGTGCTGTGAAATTATTATGCCTAGGTTTGATCTGGTCAACACATTGCTTCACACTTGTTGCCTGACCTTTCGCACCATTGCTATGTGATAGCACATAGGAACTGGGTTCCGGCAGCATGATATAAAAGGTGTCGTGGTGTAGTTGGTTATCACGTCAGTCTAACACACTGAAGGTCTCCGGTTCGAGTCCGGGCGACGCCACTTTTTTTTGCCGCCGTATTTCCTCACCGATAGGCCGCGGCCACATTTTCAGGCTACATTGGAAAATTTCCTGCAAAAATCAATTTTTGCATCACACTGCACCGTGGACCCGCCACCTTTTCACGCGACATGGAAAATTTCCTGCATAAATCAGTTTTTGCGTCACAACACCGTGGACACAGCAACACTGCAAATCATGTTAAGCTTCCCCATGCGAACCTCACAGAATCATTTCGCTGAAGAAATCAAATCTGGACATTTGCACCACACTGCGCCGTGGAGGCGTGGACACGACACAAGAAATTTTGTGGACAACTCTGGCTAAGCTTCTCCAGTCAATCCTCACAGAACAATGAGTAGGGAACAGATCCATTACTTATTTTAGTAACTTGAACAGCGCAACACATGCCCATAGCGGCATAGTCCATACATAATTTGGCAGACAACAAGGAAGTACATGGTAGATCCGAACCTTCATGGTCTTCTGGAAAGCCACGAGGATCTTTTTACACAGCAACAAACCCATAAATCATCAAGCAGTCTTTCATAGCACCAAGTCTATAATGGCGTACAAATCCACAGTAGTAGGCGGGTCCATGATGCATGTTCATGAAACGCGCGGCGACGCCTAGCGTGCTCGATCCTTGATCTCATCAAGGCTGATCTCACTAGCATCGGTAGCCTGGAGCTCCACCTGGATGCCATTGAGCCCACTCTTGAATTTTTGGTTTGAGCTGGCGTAGAGCATCTTGCTCCTCACCTTGGCGGTGGAAGGAGACCTTGCAATTCGGAAATAAAACATCTCATGACTGAGCAGCTTCAATAGCAAAGTGTAAGTAAATGCTAACAAGAGGGGCACAGGCAATACCATAGGATATAGAAGATCCTGCTCTTCTGGACATCCTCTGCGGTAACAAAGTCAAAATCATAGATAGCGTATCGGCAATCATTTTCAGGTAGGCTGTTGGTGAAATCCTCATAGCTGGCTGTGCGATCCCCAACCTGGTCCACGACAATCTCCTTGTAGTCCTTGTCCATCTTGTAAACTATGAAACGGTGCAGCCTCTTCGACTGCAGCTCACCGAACTTCAGCATGCACTCATCATTCACCGCGACTCCTGATCTTGCGTTCGCCTGTGAGAACAAGTAGCATCGTGATTAACAACAGGTAGTAACACAACATTTCGGAGCACCACTGAGCTACAAATTCATGAGATGCGGTTGCTGGACTTGCTTCCACTCATTTATTCTTGAATAGTTGCATGGGCATATGGCATAGCCAACTGTCCCCAATATTCTAAATCAAGCGAGAATTAAACAAGTACATAAACTACATACAATAGATATTCAAGTTCAGTCTCAAACTTGGAATGCTAAACCACTAGATACTGAAGGCATTTCTCAGGAGACACCTCGCACGTCGAGTTTACTAATGCTCGAGATTCCAGCACGACAGGCCAGCTCAGGGTCAATGGCAGTGCTAGTGTGCTACTGGTACCTACAGTCGACAGATCCACACCAAAACCAAAAGGACTACTCAGCAGCCAGCGCTCCGCTCCAATCCCGCAAGCTAACTTGGTAGATGCATCGCAATTACACGGGCTAATCGGGCGATCAGACCCAGATCAACTAAGATTCCACAGCCGGTCCATCTCGCAGAACCTGGATCTAACACCTCGATTTCAAACGGCAGTCCACACGACCGCGGATCCAAAGGCCCGCGCGCCACTCCTGGACCTCCAGCTAGAACTAGACGAAACTCCCAACATCCAAATCTAAGATCGCAGAGTCCCGCCCGACTCCTCTCCCAATCGTTTCCCCACCGCACACGAAACCACGGTCCTTGATGATCCCAACAGAATTCCCCCCAGAGGAGACCGAGAAAGTGCCGAGACAGCCTCGATCCCCCTCGAATCCAGCTAGATCCGAGGCGTCAAGCCAGTCCAATACCCTACGCTACTGCCGCACGAACAGACCGAGAAACCAGCCGCGGACTCGCCACACCCAGCGCCGATCTGGGGGGAGAAAACCAAAGCACGAAGAGGGACGCGGAAGGGAGCTTACCATCTCGGGCGAGTTCGTTCGACGGGCGGCGGCGGCCGAGGGGGGGGGAGAGGAATCCGCTGCGCAGGGAGACGAGCGAGCGAGGCGAGGCGAAGCGAGGAGGGGAAAGGAAGCGAGGGGAGGGGGGGCTTGGGCCGAGTGACCAGTCGCAGGGGCGGCTCGCGTTTTGATGCGGTCGCCGGGTTTTCCACCGCGCTGCGTGTGTGTGTGTGAGGTGCGGTGGGGCCGTAGGGTGGGTGGGTTAGCTCGCGGCGTTACGGTCGCGGCCGTCGGATCGGTAGATCGACGGCAGGGGTGGTGACACGTCAGCGTGGCACGCTGTCGTTAACGAAAATTGGAATAATGAAATCGTTTTCTTTTTTGCATTTTTTATAACAATTGTTTTTTCTTTTAGTTTTTTTTTATGAATGATACTGAGATGCTCTTTTTACAGCTCGTCGATGTACTGTGTCACGTAGCAGTAAAATACGGGCAGTTCGTGGCTGCTGCCGTGGCACGTGAACGTGCATGATAGCACAACGCAACCGCAGAGCGATTTCGCTGTGACCTTTTTTTTCTTTCACTTTATTTTATTCATGAGAGATTCTTTCTCCCTTTTTCCAGTACCAGCAGCACTAAGAATTCTTTTCTTTTTCCAAAATGAAATTCGGTGAGGAGGTGGCTGCAGAAAATATCAAAAATGGAATTCGGTGAGGAGGAGGTGGCTGCGGAAAATATCAGCGGAATCAAGGGAAGGAAAAGGGCAAGAGCATCCATGGACGCCGACCGTGGGCCGTGGGCCCGTGGCACCGTCCTTCTTATCCCCATTCTTTTATTATTTCTTTCCGCGGCCTTGCGACCGTGTCGCGCTCTTGTGAGATGTCAATCAAGCCGTCCGTCCTCGAAGCAGTAGCATTAATCATTCGCGCTAATGGTCTGTGTGGGTGAGCATTAGAAGGAAGCAGGCAAGCAGCGCATGGACATCAGGACATGGATGCAAAGCGACCACGCTGTTCAGTAGCCTGGACACCACGTGCACCCACAGAGAAGCCAGGTTACAGACGATGATGCATTTTATTTGATAAAATCGCTACCAATTCATCGATAATTCGTGCACGTAACAGCAACTTAAGATTACAGGGTCACACGCATCCACAGGAAACAATCCAGACACGACACACAAACTCGGTACATGTATTGTACACCGTACGTATGCGTACGTGTACGACGACGTCGTTCAATGAATCGATCGACTCCTTATGAGACGTGGTCTTTGAGGACGTCGAGGGTGAGCTCGCTGGGCTCGGTAGCCTGGAGGTCGATCTGCACGCCGTCGAGCTCCTTCTTGAACCCCTCGCAGGAGCTAGCGTACACCATCTTGCTCCTGACGTCCGCCGCCGCCGGCGACCACGCCACGAAGAAGATCTTGCTGCGTGGCGCCTCGCCGTCCGCGGCGACGGCCGTGGCGTCGCCGACGGTGAAGTCGTGGTCGTAGACGGCGTACCGGCAGTCGTCGGCGGGGAGGGCTGCGGTCAGGTCATCGAAGCTGGACTCCCGGGGCCCCACCTTGTCCACCACCACCTGCTGCAGCGAGTCGTCCACCTTGAACACCACGAAGCGGTGGGCCCGCCCCGCACGCAGCTCCTGGAACCGCGCCATGCACTCGTCCGCCACCGCCACGCCGGACGCCGCGTTCGCCTGCTCGATCGTATCGTATCGATTCAGAGTACAATTCAGACTATACACACAAGGTAGCAATTGAAAGTATGAGATGAAGCAGTCAGTGTACGAACCATAGCTGATCGGAGCTGCAGATGGACCTGACGGGATTCGATTCAGATGGAAGGATGTGGGGATCGAACGATCGCAGGTAGAGGAAGCTCGCTCGATCGCAGAGGAGTAAGGATTGCAGTGTGCATCACAGTCTAAGCTCGGGCACTTTAATACTGGCAGGATGGCCGTGTCAAGATGTCGCCGTCGAGGAAGTAAACTAGTGGTTAGCTTTTCCCAATTAGTGAGAAGGAGAGGATCGGAGAGGCGTACGTGTGAGCACCGCGGAGGCTGAGGTCGGATAGGAGCGTTCTAGACGCGCGTTTACGTGGAGATGGAAGCCGAATTGTGCTGCGCTTATTATGCAGCGTCGGCAGTCGGCGAGCCGGCGCAGCGCGTGCGTGCGTGTCCTCTGGCCGCTCACTCAGCTCAGCTCCTTGCTGGGTTTGGTTTGGGTCCGGTGGTTCCAACGAATCAAACGCCGGCGCGTGCGCGCCTACCGCCGCCTCCGATAATGCAGTGACACGCGGTCGATTCATCAGGATGTCGGTCTCAGTCGCGGTGGCCGGTGGTTTGAGACGTTGGAAGGACGGTGAGGGTGAGGTTGCTTGGGTGATGGATGGGCTCACACTCTGGCCTGCCTGGCCAAGCGTCGCCCGTGGTCGGTCACCCATGCGTGCTCCCGCCGCCGGCGCGTTCGGAGCGTGTGATCTGGACAGAGACGGCAAAAAGCCTCGGCCGTTTGAGGCGGCGCGTCGCATGGGTGTGCTGTGTGCATGTGCTCGGTCTGCACCTAACCCGCCGCGCTCGCGCAGGGATGGGAAGGGACAAGAAAAATGGAGGAGGATGACCCTGGACTTCGAGGAAACCGCACAAACAACCGAACGGGCCTGCGAGTGCATCTACGCACGGCCCAATCCAAGTTGATTTGCACCACAGGCAGGGCGCGCCCTGTTTGCTACTCTATAATGTGCAACCTACTTGCAGCCTAGCAGCAGGCAAGACCGAACACTGAAAACGTCCCTCCAAAATCCAAATTCTACATGGACTTCAGAAGTTCAGATGCATTGGGGATCCCCTGGAATTATATAAGTCCGGATCGTGGATAGTGATTTTGAAAAATACTATTTCTAAATAGTAATAATCTACATGTTTGGGTTTCTCAGTTATTCTATGGACACTGATGAGTAGGCTATAGTACCAGTATAAGAAATTATTTAGGTTATTGGATTCTAAAATTTTCAGATATAATCTAACCCATTTGTATTAGGTTGTGAATGATTTTTACTAGATTATACAATCCCAGTGAGGTCAAACAGTACCATATTAAGGAGAGTTTTGGAAGAAGGAGAATAAGCAATTACATTGTCTTTAATTCATGTTTTTCCCGAATAGACTTCTTTGTATTTTCTTCACTCATAAATGCGTAGTACAACTTCCCAACGAAATGCTCAGTTTTCTCTAGAAAACTTTTCAGATTTGTTCACACTACAAAACCACCAGTAGCGATTTAAAATTCTTGCATAACTAGACGAATTACATGATTACAATTCTCGCTTGAGAATAAGGAGTCATTAAAGATAACTATATGAGCATTGCATAATCAGAGTCTCAGAGACAGCGAGCAAGGCAGATGATCCAATGCACCCTTGCGCAAATTAAAGAAACAGAGTCGTTAATAATCAGCTATAGGGATCAATGAATGGTCTTTATACATGTATACAAGTAAATGAATGAATGAACCAATCAATCAATTGGCCAATATGCCAACGACGACTGTGTCTACGAACGTGCTACAAATATGAAAAAAAAAAGAATCATTCTAGACAAATCTCTGTGTATGAATGGACTAAAACAATCAGCTCTACACAAAGAGCTGGAGGAGGACGGGTGGCGCCTGTGCCACGGCGGCGGCCTCCTCGCGATGTCGCCGCATGTGTCCGCCGAGCGCCTGGCCCATCTCGAAGCCGACACCGCAGACGTGGCACTGGTGGCTGGCAGCCGGCTTGGGGTGGTCCTTGGCTGCAGCAGCCTGCTGCTGCTTAGCCGGCGGCGCGGCCGCGGCGAGCATCCCGAGCGCGAGGCCATGGCGACCGCGCAGGTGGCTGGTCCGGTGGCCGCCCAGCGCCTGGAACGACGCGAAGGCGCGGCTGCAAGTCTTGCAGACGAACTCGCCGTCACCCGCGCGCCGATGCTTCTTGTTGTTGCCGCCGCCGTGCTCGCCGGGGAGATGGCCGCCGAGGGCCAGCGAGAGGGAGAGGGTCACGTCGCCGGCGTCTCTCGGGTGCTTCGTCATGGCCGAAACGTACGGCGATCGGGAGTGGCTGGTCAGCTGATGGTGAGAGAGGAACAAGAGGATGATGGGCTCGAAGATCTTGGGGGATCGAGGAGAGGATGAAGCTGTTAGCTGTGGTCAAACTCGTCGGAGGAGGAAGGAAAAGGCAGCTGGATGTGTTGATGTTTGGGTTTGGTGTGTGCATGGCTGGCCCTTATATACACAGGCGCGGAAGCGCCAGGAGGATGCGGAAGCTGGGAAGGAATGGAGAAGCTCACGTGCACTCTACGCCGGGGCTGACGGACTGGAGCCAGCCAGCGCGTCGCGCGACGACTCTTCCCGTATGGAACGGTTTGAAAAGGGCGAGGAAAACGACAGGAACCTTCCATCCAGGCTAGTAACGCGCTATCGCCGGCGTGACGTGCCGTGGCGTCTCTGCTGGCCTCACGCCGCACTGGACGACGCAGCCGCGGGACGGGACGGAACTGACGGCGTTAAGAAAAAGCGTTGTGCGTGGGGCCCACGGTGATGCAGGCCGCGGGACGGGAGGCTGCGCGGCGCGGCAGACTGGTCGTCGTGTGGTGCCCGTGGCCTGGGGCCGCGGGCAGTGAGAGCGCTGTCCTTCGCGCTCGGTTCCTTTGACCAGTCGCGCGAGAGAGTCGCCAGGTCAAACCGGTCGTGCCCTTGCGCGGCAAGGATGAACATTCTGGTGGTGCTCCTGCCAGGAACGCCACGGCCAGCGTCACGCTTGAGCTGTGTAGTAACTCAAACTTTGCCACGAAGTTTAGCACGCACGCGCGCGCGCGCACATGCACATGCACATGTGTGTGAACAGGATCAGGTTTCCACTGGCGTATCTTTTCCTGCTACTGTTCGCTCGATCGATCTCTCCTCGTGGTTTCTGACTTTCTTCCCGTGGCCAATGCATCCACTACGTGCTGGTCCTAACGAAAACGTACACATCTATGCGTGCGCTAGCAGCCACCGCCACGTGTCTGAAATGGGCATGGTAAGTTCGTTCATCTCATTGATCGTCGATCGTGGGCATCCGACACACAGGATCGAGCTTCATAATCGTCCATGTCATCACCAAGGTCAGTGCTGCAGGGAAAAAAATGTATGCGTTCTTAATCAGGTGGTCAACCGTCTCGAGAAGAAAACCTGAAAAGTTGCTTGCTCTACGTACTCGTAGTTAAGGATTGCATAAGGTCGCGGGCCATATATGCCGCGAAGAAATTGAACAGGTCAGCAGGTATACTTAGCGTCATCCTCATCCATCTGAGCTAGCCCCTTGCGTAAGATTCATCGTACTTGGAACCAGCAGGGGCACGGAAGAGGTGACTTGCAGAAGCGAAGAGGGACCAAAAATAGTACTAAACACAAGCGGACGTGCAGTCCACGTTTGCCCTGATGAGGCGAGGCATCTATCATCGTCGGTCTCCCGAGCGAAAAGAAAAGCCTCAAGTTCCTAGATGCAACCTGAGTAGTTGCACAATCACAAAAGTGATGCGCAGTTTCTTTAATTTTTTCCCAGACCATCATATATTCTCCAAACAAAGACACAGATTGATGCTGCAAATCAGAGATAATCTCGGGCAATAAAAAAGCGCTCTGGAAGAACGTAATTTGTTGTGTAAATTGGTCATCATGGGCTTGACATCACATCATCACTGTTGGCACATCGCATTTACAAAAGAGGAGGACAGATGAGTTGTCCTTCATATGGAAAGCATATGAACAGTATAGAATGGATAAACGATAGTAGTTGCGTTAACGTCTGACACCAACAGTAGTTGCGTTACAGAGAAGATGAACAATGTGGCAGCAATCGAGTTACAGAGAAGATGAACAATAGCGTGTAATTTCCTTGCTATTTTTTGAACCAAATTAAAGAATCGTCCCATAACATATAGCAGATGATGAAATCCGTTGTCACATACGAAATCGAACCACTAATCAGCCAAAACTCCTAGCAGCATACTCACAAAAGAAACCAGCACGAGCTGTTTCTAATGAATTCCTAAAGATCTACTATGAAAGACCAAACAATAACATTCACATGCCCTAAATGAATCAGATCGAAAATCCTAGCTAGCAGCTATCTAGGCAAAGAGCTCAAGCAAGACGGGCGGCTCCACAGCGGCGGCGCTGCGGACCTGGAGCTCCTCCGCCGGGAGGCGCGCGACGTTGCTCCAGACCCAGGCGTCGGCGGCCTCGGCGGCGCCCATCTCCTCGCGGTGCCGCCTCATGTGTCCGCCCAAGGCCTGCCCCATCTCGAACCCGAGCCCGCAGATGTGGCACTCGTGTTGCGGCCGCCGCTGCTTGTCGCCGGCGTCCTCGGCCGCCACCGCAGCCTTGTGGTGCTTGAGCGCCCTGGCGCCGACGCCGAGCTCGAGGCCATGGCGTCCCCGCAGGTGGCTGGTCCGGTGTCCGCCCAGCGCCTGGAACGAGGTGAAGGCCCGGCCGCACGTCTTGCACACGAAGTCCCCTTCCCCGGACGTGGCCACCACCGGACCCCTCCTCCGCGGCCGCTTGTTGCTGATGGAGGACGCCGCCGTCGCCGGAGATCCCGTGGTGGAGTCTGAGGTTGCGGACGAGTCCGCCGCCGCCGTCGTCGTGCTCAGCGACAGCGCCAGCGACACCACTTCCTCCTGCTGCTGCTCCCTCTGACGCTTCATCATCATCCTCTCGCTGATCTCTTTCCCTAGCTAGCACGACTGCTGCTGTGATGGGGATTGTAACTTTCCAAATCCAAAACGATGTGTCCGTCGACCGCAAGCTGCAGCGAAGATTTTTGTTTCTGGGAGAGGGGAGGTGTGTGAGCGCGCGCCCTTTTATAGGTTTTGTGTGAAGGTCGGTTCGTGCGAGGGAGCTTACGTGTGAGCCAAGTTGGTGGAGGGCCGACCGACATGAGGTGGCGTGGCGGTGCGGGGACCAATCGGGGGAAGGCAGCGGAACGCGCGGCGCCGCGTCGCGACGTGGATGGATAGGCGTCGATGCCGCGCGCGCGGGAGGGGATATGGTTGGATTGGACGTGTGGTGCGCGGCGGAGAGAGAGGGATGGGAGCAGTGGCATCAGCTGGCACGGCAGGAGGGTTGGGCTGGGGCTGTGTTCAGATTCAGAAAAAATTACTTCTCCAACAATTTTTTTTATTTATTCTACTTACAGAACATATACTATATTTTTTAGTACACTATTCATCTGGAAAAAATACTTTTTACTCCCAATCTGAACACACCCTAGGTTGCGTTGGCGCAACGCAGGTGGTGCGTGCGCGTGGCGGCCGGTGCGGTGGTCTTTGCTTAGCCGGGGGGCAACTAACGCCGCCGCCCCGGGTTCCGGGCAGGCAGGTTTCTTTATTTTTTTATTTACAGGAAAGCTGCTAGAGGCGGAGGTGATGGGAGTAGTAGTCGTATGGGCTTGCGACCTGGACAGAGTGGACGGTGTGTGCTGCTGAGCTGGGTTTTCGGAAGGGTCTAGAAGATTCTGGGCTTGTTACTCGATCTAGGAAATTTTGAGGCACGGGCGGTCAACGGACCTAGGACCTTCTTGGCGCGCCCGTCCGGTCCCGTAAGATCGAGATTCGAGAAGCGTGATTCCTGTGGGTGATTTCCGGATGGCACCAGTAGTCAGTGGTCGATCTTATACTTGTTGAATGGGTAAGGATCGGGTCGTTGGCAACCTGACTGCTGCTTGTGATACGGCGATCAATCCACGCCCTGTACAGATAGGGATGTACAAACTTGTGCTCCAATACGTTCGTGCGTATACCTGTGATATGCCCCTGACAAAAAATAGTTGCAGTAGTACTATCCGATGAAAGATGGATAGTTTTTCTACAGTACCAGTTACAAATCAGTAATGATATCAGTTCTGCATATAGTTTTCCTCTTAAGTGAACTTTTTAGATATAGATATTGATTATGAAATATCTTCATGGCTGGGTTTTGAGGTGTGCTATAAAATCAGTGTTGGCAACAAAGGTTCTCATTCTGTTATGTTTTGCTCACTATACAGAGAACAATCATTATCCATGTACCTATTGTGCTCGTCCTTGTGTACATAACTTTTTGATACAAATGTGTATCTCATGCTTCTTACCATTGTTATCTATTATTCTAGATACAGCAGATTGTTTTGTTTTACACAACATAAATATATCATTGAATTGCTGTCATTTTTATGTTCTATGTTCTTCGTTATAAAACTTTTCATCGCCCGTGGTAACGCATGGCACTGTACTAGTTCAACGTAAAAATAAAGGCGCGGTTTCAAAAAGATCCCGAAAAGGTTCTACTAGTAGTTTACTCCACCAATTGGACCGTGACATGCCTTGTCACACAGGGAATCAAAACGTACCCCGTCCATATTCAGAGATTAAAAAATATTAACAAAATATATACTCCGTCCAGCGCCCGTGTGGGCTGCGCACGCCTGGACCACACCACGCATGCATGGGGTTGGCCGCCTGCCGCGCTCGATCTCGGCCGCGACGGGAACAGCGTGTGGGGTGGGGGACCCTAATTACAAAGAGGTTAATACTCGTAATTACCACGCGGCGAGTTGATCCATTCCACATTTCCTTGTGCCGCGCGCGGCGCGGCTGCCGCTCCGTTTGCGGTTTGTTGCCTGGCGATCGAGTCTGCAGGCTCGCGCGGTCGCTAGCTGGCGTATATTCCGTGCCGAACGGAACGGCCGCAGCAGCTGCGTGCGTACAGGTTGGCACTAGGCCGGCCCCGGACTCGGCCTGCAGGCTGCAGCCTTCTACTACTACTACTACAAGTAGCCGTCAGAGACATTTCCATAAGATCGAGAAGCGTGATTTCTGCATCGGACCATCATTATACTCGTGAGTCGAGTAATCAAATCGTCGATCTCGCTTGCTTGTTGAATAGGTAAAGACCGGGTGCTTGGAAACCTGGAACGGTGATGACTTCCTGCATGCTGCTGTTTTTTGCATTGTCATAAGGCGATCAATATATCCACGGCCTGTATGGAGCTGTACAAACTTGTGCTCCAATACGTGCGTGCTTTGCTTATACATACCTGTAGTGAACGTACGTGACGGGCCTGTCCCCGTCACCACCTGTTCAAAGCCTTAATTGTGAGTTTAGTATGTATACACCTTCGCGTGCTGCTCTTTTCAACGTAAAAATAAAAGTCGCGGTTTCAAAACTTCCCGAAAAGGTTCTAGTGCTAAGTCATAATCCATACCAAAAGGTTAAGTCACATTTTTTTGAAAAATGTTAAGTGTACTCCAATATGGAGTCTGATCGTCCACCGTGACGTGCCTTGCCAATTTGACATGGCCGCCGTGTCGCATGTACATTACATTACAGGGAAGCAAAGCGCCGGGCCGTGTGGGTTGCATGCACACACACCTGGTCCATACGTGGTTCGCCGCCAGCCGCGCTTAATTAGCTTGGTCCCGCCCGGTCGAGGGATCCTAAACAAAGAGGGCACCCCGCGGCGAATTGATCCGTTCCATTCCCTGTGCCGCACCGCAGGGGCCACGCTTCCTCGCTGAGACGCTGACGCACGTTGAATTGAAGCCGCCAGAGGCCGGAGCGGAGCCGGTCCAACGCGAGCGGCGCGGCTCCGTTTGCCTGGCGAGTCCGGCGGTTCGGTTGCTATAGCTGGCCTAGTCAGTGCCGACGGAACGGGCGCACCAGCTACGTATGTACTGGTTGGCACTGGCCAACTCGAGTACCACCAGCCGGCCTGCTAGTCCAGTAACCGTCAGAGATATTTTTCGTAGGCCACCTTCATTTCCAACTATTCACTATTTATTTTAAGTTTTTACTATTTATTCTAACTTTTCACTATTCTTTCCTCACAAAACACGTTTCCCAACGAATGCTACAGTGTTTTCTAATACTACAGTACTTTTTCATACAATTTAAACACACACCCTTAGAAAAAGGTGCACTTCGATAGATAGCCGTTAGAGAACACGACGTGGCGGCCACGACTCCGCTGCTTAGTGTAGAGCACAACTAATCCCCCGACTTTATTTAGCTCTTTTTTTGGTAAGCTCGCAGGAGTACACTGATCGCTGAAACTAGCTCGATCGGGCTCGGATGGAACACGGGCGTGGTGGACAAGTCAGCCCTGACGTGGTGTGTTGTGTTGGCTGAGGGCCAAGTAGTTGACCATCTAGTAGGCCAACCGCCGGCGATTCGCGCTCTCTTGAAGCGCCGCGCAGCCACTCCGCACTCAGCGGAAGCCGGTACCACCAACTCGCGTCTGCTCTCAGCTAACTTTGCTAGTGGCGAAGGTTTCAACCGGAAGCCAGACACATGTGATGTGGCGATGACGTCATGATGTACGTGCTCATCTCGGATAGACTTGTGTGCCAACAAGTGAATGAGCAGGAAAATTTTGATCATGCGGCGATAACGTCATGATTTACGTCTATGCCATCTTTTAAGTAATGCATAGCATGCCTTGGCGTGCATGGCCTTGACTTGTCGACATGTATGGTCAAAGGACAAGTGGCTCGTCCTTGACTCCGGAGTCCGGACACCCACAAATATCAACTGGCTTCTTCAGTTCGTGGTGGTGGTGGGGGGGGGGGGGGGGGGTCATTTTTATGTGCGAACTGGGAAGTTCATTGGTAATAGCTTGCTTACGGTTCACGGCCTTATCCAATGTGGATTTATGGATCAACTCATCAACCACTGCAGACGCGATCATGATCTCGTTGTCGCTGTGAACGGCCATCGCCGCCCATCGGCATTCGGCTATAGCAAGCAACCATGATCCTGATAGGCAAGACCGCAAGAGTTGGCGACGACAGTTCCTGCCTGCCACTTACCGATCATGCATGAAGTAAACAACAGTGTCTTGTGCTCGTTGGCTGCCAGCACTGGCAGCAGCATGAAGTAAACCAGGAGGAAACTGCTAGCTGAAGACCGCCCTTGATGTTTTCTACAAATCCGATGCATCCAAGAAAAAAAAATACATTTGTAGTTTTGGACCGTGTTAAAACTTCCGTAGAAGATACTATCAACTTATATAACTATGAATATATATATGACATGAAAATATTTTGCATGATAAATCTAATTATAATCATTTAGTATTAAATTAAAGTTGAGATAGACTGCTAATTGGGATGCGATGATTGATTTTTTATCGTTTTTTTTTGAATTTTTGTTGGAAGGAAAGAAACAATGATAATGTCCTGGAAGCTAAACCGCACTATGCCTGTGCTGTGCAGTGTAGTAGCAACCACATTTCGCTGTCACGCATCGTTTTGCCTTCCTCTGACGGCAAGCGCGTCGTGGAAGGAACAACGGTAGGCCGTCTACCATTAGCTGGCTGGAGATTTTGGTCCAGCCGTGGACACCTGAGATCATACGCACAGTGATGTCGGTGCCTACGTGCTCCCCATGACAGCGCCAACAGCTCAGCCGGCATATGCTTGTCTTATTCCTACACTACCGTTGGTAAAGGAACACTGCTAAAGCAGTCGTCGTTTTCGTCAGCTTGCGCACTTGCCATACCGCTACCGAGTTCCAGCCCCTGCATCACTGCTGGCTACATCGGTGCCTATTGCAGCTCGATTTTGGAATGTGACGGTTGTTTGGTCCACCTCAGTCAAATTAATAATATAGCATCACGGCAATTTTGAAATGTGAGTTCCTTTGGACTACTACAGCATAACAGCCGCGTGTGAAGGAATTTGCTACGCACATGCGTAGACTGCACTGTACGACGCAAGCATAGGTATACAGCAGTCTGGACACTTCAGCAATGACCGGAGATATTGACATCTAATGCACCCTGAAATATCATCCACTTTTGTCCAACTAATCTCATTTTTCGTGTCCCAAAAGGTGGATACATCAATAGATCCTATGGAGCTACGTGGTGCGAATGCCACTCATCTAAATATCATGCGAATTTGGCTACTCGTCGGTAAATGATGCAGTTCAGAGCTGATCTTGGGTAAGTACATGGGCAAACTGATTTCATTGCAGCGCGAGGCCAAGGCATGAAATCTGGGGCAACTCAAAATGGAGCCAATAGGATGAATGCTCCACAGCTATGTTATAGCTCCAAAACTTGAGATTTGAGGTCGATTCCGTTGAATATAAATGTTCCCTTCAACGGCACAAACTGCTTGGTGACAAGCTGAAAGATGGAATAAGAACAATAATCAGTAATAGTACCGTTTCAGTTCCAAATGTATATCATCCTGTGAATTCAAGATGACATTTTACCCTTTTTTTTTTTGTAAAAACCTAGAATGGTATCTATCTTCAATTGGACACTGGAGGCAGTGATGTGGAAAGGGGAGACAACATTTACGATCAGGTGTATATCCCTAATAATTTCAGCAAAAAGCACATAACAGACCTTTATTACTTCTTGGGAAGCGACGCCACCAATAAAAGCAGCAACTGGATGAATCTCTGCGCCCCCAAACCGGCACATCTCAGTTATCAGATCTTCAGATAAGGATGCTCCGCTCAAGCCCATCTCACTTAGCACTGAAGCAGCAACAGTCTTCAGCCTAGGGATATCCTCATCAATCTCACTATTGAATCCAGTGTATAATCAGTATTATAAAAAAATGCAATAATTTCTCTACAGGTGAGATAATAATGTTCACCAATAGCAAATGAACATTTTTTCTCAAGTACCTATCGAAGATTCCAGGTAATCTATTATAGTTAGCAGCCAATCGATCAACGGCGCGTAGTAGAATGTAGAAGTTCATTGCATAACTGCGGTAACAACATTTGGCAGGCATTAGAGGACATTTCACTGAAAATAAATAAAATTTAAACTACAGGTTAGCTATTCAACAGAAAATATTTCATAAACAAAATTCAAAACCATTATCTATGAGATAATAAATATGGCTTCCAAGCAAAATTTTCTGATATTCAAACCCAGTATTTATGATGATGAAAATGATTTCCAAGCAAAATTATATGCTTTGGATGTCCATAACCATATTCATGATAACATCCGTATCTGCGTAGTTTCAAGGTATTCATGATAGCATTGTATCCTAGAAGTCTTAATTAAAATGAAGTGACACATTAAAGAAATGACAACACTACAAAGTCCTAGCTTAACAAATAACATTAGACCAGAAAGGGCACGCCATACTAGCTTAACAGAATCACAGAAATGATAAGTATTAACATCAAATCTGGAACATGTATAGTATTTTCTTTACTACTAGAAACAGGACAAGCAAAGACATGAACCAGAAACTTCATTGCAATGGATGCTGACCTGCAGTCTTCGTCTGTGAAATACCTTTGAACCTCAGAGACAACAGGGGAGCTAAATTCCTCCTCGATGCTACGATATCTACAGACCTAGACATTGGAAATAGATGACAACCATATTAAAATGATATTTTCCTGTATCTATTCACGCTATTGATCGTTTTTAACTTATAAACCAGCATAAAACACCTGATAGACGCAATGCACAGGTAGTAAAATGTGTCACTTATTAGAAAGTTTTTGTGCCTCTTTCACTCACAGTACTACTCACTATTCTATCCTTTTGAATCAAGAAGCAAGCTATCACTAAAATTTGTGTGCCTCTTTCACTTACAGTACTACTCATTATTCTATCATTGATAACTTACAGATATCACCAAAACAAGAAAGTTATCATAGCTGAGTGCATCATGCAATAAGATGTGAATTTGCAACTACAAACAGAAGCTGCAACACATGTTGACTGAAGAGAGCAGCATACCCTTAGTTTTCTAGCATTTTTACAAAATGTTTTGATACATGCCCTTGAAATAGAATCTGGATCTCTACCAATCCGTTTCAAGATATCCTTTACGCGATGCTCCATGGCAAGACAGTCAGCTTCAGCCTTAGCTTGGTAAATCTTTTGCAGGCTTACATAATACCTGTAAGATCACAACAAGAGAAACATTAAATTATTCACACTGAAAAGAGAATATAGTTGTAGTGGAAGAATTTGAATCTGAAGATGGCAAGCTGGATCACAGTTATAGGACACTGACTCAGTAAGTGAAGTCATGTCAGGAATTGTTCCCTCGAGAGGCAGCTCACCATTGCCCTCATTTGCAACAAATTCCTGTTAATAGAGAGAAAGCAGTGCATGTTATGGAAACCATGTTAAGAAAGATTATTTGACTTTGTGTAACTCAGCTCATTATGCAAGCAGCTTCCACACACTCTGAATGATTTTATGCTCTGACTGGGACTTCTTCAGCAAATGAAAGGTTCAGCTTAGAAGCTTTCAAAGGATAAAGTTGGGCTCACACAGTATTTAAATTTTTAGGTTTAAGGCACATGGTAGTGGCCTGAGATTTTAGCAACCGCAGCTAGGATTCAAGTCCACAGACTTAAGGTAGAGTTTACCCAAGCAATTTCATTGTATATTTTTAGACATCTTAACAACTTAACTACTTTTATGGCCACATGTTGGCACGAAGTATGCTAAAAGCTGGCAGTAAAATATACCAAGAAAACAATAACTTTCAGTGCTTGCAGTCATAAGGAGGCTACATACTTCTAAACATAGTGAGTGAACCTTTATGGAATGGCCTAGCATATAACATACTAGTAAAAAAAAGTCCACATTCCGTACATGATAATCACAATATGATATATACCTTCAAAGCAGCCACTAAAATCCAGAAATCAGATGAAGATGAATTGACTTCTGCGGAGTTATCATCAATTATCTCACGGATCTCATTACCTAACAGAAATAAATGTCAGAACCTGCACATTTGAACTTTTGCGCACTATTTTTTACAAGTCAATATGAGCGAACTTGTGCATCATAAGCAATAAGAACATAAAACCATATAGCAGGTTTGAGAACAAGGCTATTCAGATCCTGAGCACATTTTTGAAAGATATATATTCTTATTGTCTAAATAATACAATCAGAAATAAGTTCTACAAATATGGCATGCTAATAAAGCCATTGTAGCCAGCCCAAAGACATCGTTTTCTTCACTGTCTTGTCTAGTGTGCAAGGATCAGCTGGGTTCTGAATTAATGGAATGTCATACAGCATCCGAATGATAGCTGAAACCAAATTATTGCTGATTTTGTACGGGCGGTTGGATTTAGGGACATAAGGGGATTGGTATACGGTGTATGGAAAATATGGTGGGTATCAAAAAATTAACCCACCCATCCCAATCCCAATCTCCATACGTAAATATAGAAACGGATAAGGAGAGATCAAATGGGACCATCATTATACAATTTACAAAAAGTAGCCTGTAATTGCGAATGCCATATATTTACACCAGAAGTGTGTGGCATGTTGTTGTCAGACAATATACAAGTCGTGATCAACAAGTATCTAGAAATTCAGAACTAGCAAACACATGTCAAAGGTACAGACAGGTTGAGACACTGCAACTGTTGCTGAGTGCCTCCATCAAATAAAGTGTCCTATCTACCATCAACCGCAAAAGCCCCTTACATGTTATACCAAACATCCCAGAATAATTAAGTCTCCGATGGCCGTAATTCCAAGAGATAAGGTAAAACAGTGGAGTACTAGGGTCAAGAACATTCTTGATACAGGTGTGAAATCACTACTGTTCAAATGGCAACAATAAATGCGCACCAATCCATTAGCTTAGGATCCAGCATTCGGGTGACACATATGCAACGAGAAACTTGCTAATTCAGGTAAATATGCCTTGGTACTAACTATTTAAGGAAGGTCAAAGGTAGATCCCATTAAAACTATGCTGGGATAAGGACGTGTAGTATCAACTTACTGATTCCCGGAGTAACAGAGACTTTATATGAAGACTCCACAGCTTCTTTGTAATTTTCTTCATCCAAATTAAGCATATGGGCCCGAATAAGGTCCTGATAAGAAGAAACAGTTTAAGCCAGGGCATTGATAGTCCTAAAAACACATTACTTGATCAACAATAATAAAAATAATGTACCTTGAACTCTCTTTTCTCTTGCCTAGTTGAAGGTAAATTACCATCATGTGCATCTGCCCATTTTTCTGCAAGCCTCACAAGTATAACAATGTATGGTGTATGCTTGTGCACAACAGGATCTTTATCATTTATGTCAATTGATTTTGCAAACCTGTGTATATAAGTGTCCACAATAACAATGAAATCATCTACAATGACAACAATTTCAAAATGAAATGTATTTATTCTTACTGTTTGAGCTCAGCCCATGGATTGTGAAGGCGTAAATCATCCAAGAAGTGATCTGGTTTTGATTCTATGACACAGTGTTCCTGGCCAACGATAAATAAATAGATTTATCAAGCTTCCAAAATGCTTTTTGCTGTGAATTCCTCCCAAAATGGTCAGTCCACATGTAAACAGGTGGATAGACAGAATTGTGAGTGTGATGCACAATTAGCCATACAACAAAATAGCCAGGCCTTTGTACACAACTACGCAATTGAATGAATGAACACTCGAAATAGCCAGGTCTTGCCACGTGTGTGTGACATCATGATAATTAATCATGTGGACATGCTATAGTTTGGATGTAAGTATATCAAATTACCTTGACGCTAACCCTGACCAGTCCAGTTAGACCATATGAACGTGCTGCAACCAGCACAATATCTGCTTTTCTGCAGATATCATCTAGCTTCAGTAAAGAACTCTCCGGAAGCTGCAGCATAGAGCAACATAGATTAAAAAGACATTGTAACGCACACGTATTTTGTGAGCAATACTCTTAAATGAAGAGTGGGGAACTCTAACAGTGTGGTAGCACCGGTGACAATAAATACTGAGAGGATAATCGAAACAGACAAACTATTGTTGAAGAAACAGTCAAACAGCTATGCAAAGTAGACAACAGTACTGTAAATATATTTGCTTCTGACCAGTGAGCCCAGTTGCGGGCATGGAAAGCAACAAAAGTAGGTTCAAAAGAAACCAGTTGAAATAACCAATCACTGAGGAAAAAATTAATCCACTATTTGTAATCCTTTCTGCTACGACATAACAACTATTAGGAATATTATGTGAATTTATAAACCTATTAAAGTCCTGTCATTGATCTTATTTTTTCTGCCTTCAATAAAAAAAGACATCTCTATTCACAGACCAAAAATTTCTGGCAGCATAGGAAAATACAAGGAAACAAATCATGCTTTTGCAATTTATCCAAAGAGTGGGCTGAGGAACACACCTGAGTAGCAATGACAACAGTGAACTGTGAAAAGAATGAAGGATTATTGTCTATCAAAGTCGATGGAGTCTCCTCAACAAACTTAGCTTTAACAGCATCATTCAGCTCTTGTAGGAATGAACATATGGATTTAGCTCTTGGTTGCCCCAAGCATCCTTCATCCACTGCATTCAAATTTAATATTCAAGAATATGAGTTCCATCAACTTCTCAGCGAAGAATTCAGAAGAACAGGTAGAATCACATGGCACAGAAATTACATAAATAATTGTTCCCGAGATCAGATGCTTCGACTTTGGAGCCATCAACAACAGTGACACTTCCTATTCCTCCAAGCACAAGATTCTTCAGTGCTTCAGTTCCAGTAGGACCACAGTTAAGCAAGCATATGCTAGCATTCTCGAGTGCAGCCTGTCCTTGATCGCCCCATATCCTGTACATAGTTATAAAATAGCAGGTAGCTTTCAATATCTGGGTATACTATCTGATTGAGTAGGCAAGTAAAACAACCAGATAAAAAATAAGCATTCTGATCATAATGTCAGGATGTGATGACACAGCCCCCAGGCCACAAGATCAGTCAGAGTCCAAAAACATGCAGATTAAAAGAGAGGAAGAATGAAATATTGAGCTAACAGTTGTCCTGATAACCTAAGTCATCGACCCTGACAAAATCATCCAACGAACAATACTTGTGGTCAGTTTATCGGCAACACTTGGGAGGGATTCTGAGATTCGCATGGATCCAAGTATTTTCTAGATGAGTGCATAAGTAGAATTTAAGACTACGTTGTAGGCAATGGAACCCCAAGTACCCAATTCCACTAAGCCAGATGCTGATCTAAAATCAGTAAAACGCTATTAAAATCGCAACTTTCCAGCATATTTCACGCATTACTTAGAATGTGCACATAAGTTGAACCTAAAAGGATGTAATAAAATCCATGGGACTACGAGAGAAGCCTCACAATAGGTAAATCAGTATCCAACAACGTGCAAGCAAACCCTAGCTCCAATGCAAGCCCTGTACCGCTCAAGTCGATAAACGAGAGCACCCTCTCCACATCAGATTCCCCCTATATGATAACGCTAGCTAGCCGAATAACGAAAGGAGACTGAACCCTAGATGGGACAACACATCCAAACGGAGCTGGAACAGGATCCCGATAGCGGAATCAAGTCTCTGGAGAGCCCTAACCCAGAGGATCAATTGATGCGAGCGCTCGGAATCTACCCATCGATCAAGTGGAGATGGGAGGGCGAACGAAGATGCGCGCCGAAGGGTTACCTGAGCTGGCGATCGTACTTGGTCTTGGGCTCGGCAACGACGCCGGCGGCGGCCATGGCTGCGGAGCGGAAGGTAGGCGGCTGCGCTCTCTCTTCGCTCTGTGCAGTTGGGGTTTTTTGTTCGCTTCGACCCCTCCACTCCGGCGAGGAATAAAGCGGCGGAGCGGAGGCGGAGCAAGACGTCGTTCTGTTGAGTTGTAGTAGAACTTTAGAAGCAGACTAGCCCGATAACTAAAGGTATCGGGCCAGATCTGGTAACGAAAACTGAACGAGATGGCCAGTTGAGATGAACCTGGTGGATCTGGCCCAGTTGAGATGAACCTGGTGGATCTGGCCCAGAATAATCACGTGGGACTTTTTTTTTACGCTGTCTGCTCAAAAATGTCCTCTAAAAAAACTACTTGATCTAAAAAAAACTGCTGAAAATGTGTTTCTAAAAACTGCTAAAAAGGTGTACTTTTTTGCGAGGATTTTTTTGCTAGGTAAAAATAGTGTACGTCAAGAACATGGCAATATGAATGTATGCATACGTCATCAACAAGGTTAGTTAGCTGGTGAAGAATCAGAGAATGAAGATGCATATTTTTTTTTTGAGAAAAAATGAAGATGCATAATTGTATTATTTGACACTATGCAACTGCATTAGTGTTGTTCAAAGATGCATCGAGAATCATATGATTCAATACTAGCCAGATAAGGAACAGTGATACGCTAAAAAAATATTTAATGACACTATAAGAGCCATGGATGACGTGATGAGATTGATCATTGTGTACTAGGCACCCTCAACTCGTTGTTCTTTATAAGCCATGGAACAGTGCTCACTAGCCTACTGCATTGCACTTAGCATTTTTTATTTTTCAAGCTGGAGAAACAAAGGTAGTTGATATTGGTTTCCACTGTTATTAATAATAATATCCGTCGAAAGTCAGACTCAGATAAAGATTGTCCAGCAATTGGGAATATGTCGAGTCAAAGGCCGGACAGAGATAACCCCCACCTACCTCAACCGACCAATCAAGATTTAGATAAGCTAACTCTTTGTTCTCTCACAAGAATAAAAAAATGCTCATTCTCTGCCGTGACAGCACAAACCCAATTAGTCAAGTAATTATGCAAGCAATTATAGTGAGATCTCCATAACTTAACGGCACCATTGTAGTGTCTTGTAGTATCAGACAAGAAATGAGACAAACAGTGAGAGGATAGCTTTACTTCAAAAGCTATGTTACCTAAAAACTGAAAATCTCTATCAACCCGCGCGTGGGTTGGTGAGTCATCTGAGTAGTTAGTTCTACGCACAATGGTATGAGAAAAAATGTTTGGTATTCTAACAGTATGAGAAAAAATCCGCCATCTCTTCTTTAATTAAAAAATTTCTTCATCTTATCATCTAACAGTGCCCAGTTCTCCACCTCTAAGTCAACTCTATAATGTTTGGTATTCTATAACACGAAGAAGCAGCAAGTCTACTGTCACCACTGAGTCAAATGTCCCTTTAGGAGGCTCAAACAAGCAGCACCAGCCCTATAAATACAGTACCTTAGAGAACTCTCACCGTAGTACACGTATATCACAATTCACACGTACAAACACAAGCAGCAACAGCAAAGTCAGCAACCGAGAGCATTTCGTGACGATGAAGAGGCTGACGTTCGGGCAAGAAGAGCCGGCGGAGCTGGGCATCATCAGCGTGGCGGAAGGGGTCATGCTGCTGCTCGCGCGCGGCGCCGTCGGCGGCGGCGAGCCATCGGCCTCGCCGCGCGTGTTCGAGTGCAAGACGTGCAGCCGCCGGTTCCCATCGTTCCAGGCGCTGGGCGGGCACCGCGCGAGCCACAAGCGCCCACGGGCGAGCAGCGAGTCCGCCGCCGCCGCCGCCGCGCCGGCGAAGGCCCGGGCGCACGGGTGCACGGTGTGCGGCGTCGAGTTCGCGCTCGGGCAGGCGCTGGGTGGCCACATGAGGCGCCACCGCGCCGTGGCCGAGGAGGAGAGGGAGAGCGCCGCCGCGGCGGCTTCCCGCGGGCCAGCCCAAGCCGAGCCCAAGCCCGACGAAGCGAGACGGCTGCTGGGCTTTGACCTCAACATTGCCCCCGAAATGGGTGTTTAGTGTTCCTTTCGTTTTTGACCGGGCTGTAATTCGGAATCATATAAACTTTTAGTGCAGATCATACTACATCGCCATCGATACGGTCTCGTGGGGAAGAAATATGGATTTTTGTGTAAAATGTGTTGTACAGATACTGCCATAACTGCTGTAAAAGAGAGTATCAAATGGAAGAAACGAAAAAAGACCTTTTTTTTTTCTAACACGAATTACGTTTGTGGAAGTAGCATATTGCTTTGACAACTGATTTGATTCAAGCTTGCCCAGTGTTGCAAGTAACGGCGCCCGCAGGACCATGAAAAGAAGAGCACAATTAAATGTCATCTTTCTCGAGTGTAGCCTGCACAAGATCAACCCAGCCACCCATTTGTATATGCGCTCATCCTTATCAAGACCAGTGTTTTCAACCAATATAGCAAGTAAATGTTCTGACTAAACACCCGTTTGTCCAAATCCCAACAATTGCGACGACTTAAGAAACGCACAAGAAGAGTTGCTGGCAAAGAATAAAATGATAAAAATTACAAGCGCGGTAACACCACTATCTTGCTGTGAACTGAAAACTGTTCAGGAGCCACAGCAAGCTGATTTCTGAGCGTCTGTCGTCTCAGATTCCCCTTCAGCCTTGATCTTGATAGTTCTATCCTGCAAACAAGAAAGAGAGCTAAGCTACTATCCAAAAGAAAGCAAGTATGTCCAATCTACAAAAAAAGGTTGCACCTCAGGCTTCGAATCGGTATCTGAGAGTCTCTGTTTGATGTCCCTTGCTATAGAAAAGAAAACCTGCTCGACATTCAGGTTGGTCTTTGCACTCTGCAACAAAAAAAATAGATGATAAATGATCATCGCGAACAAATCAAATGTAAGAGCAAACATGACATTAAATCATTGCTACAATACGTCACACAGACAACGTCCACTAACCGTTTCAAAGAACTTTATCCCATATTCATCAGCAAGCGCTTGCCCCTTTGAAGTGGGTACAGCCTACAAAAAGGATGTGTTATTCGAAAGCATAAAACTTAACAAATAAGAGTACAAGTAGGAATGTATTGTGTACCCGTTTGCTTTCGTCCATATCTGCTTTATTGCCTACCAGAATTTTGTTCACATTATCCGAGGCATGTTGTTCAATGTTTCTGATCCAATTTCTTATGTCTGCAAGTTAGTAAGAATAATAGTATCAGAACCGGAAGCTGAAGCGATCATATCAAAGAGCACTTAAATTAAGGAACAGTACTGTTAAAAGAAGACTCGTCTGTGACGTCATACACAAGTAAAATGCCCATCGCTCCCCTGTAATAGGCTGCAAAGAAAAATTGTAAAATACCAGCCTGAACCATGCGATTTTTAGAAATTAACTAGCTTTGCTCAAAGAAAACAAGCTTTGCTCAAAGAAAACAAGCATACCAGTTGTAATTGTGCGGAAACGTTCTTGGCCTGCAGTGTCCCAGATCTGCAACTTAATCCGTTTGCCATCCAACTCGACAGTCCTTATCTTGAAGTCAATACTGTTTTGAGAATCCAGTTGGCACAATTCATAAGTTCACACAAGCTTTGACATGTAGCATGATAATTTCTCAACCAGGGGACTTTGTGATTTTACTCTACATACCCAATAGTAGTGATGAAGCTAGTGGTGAAGGAGCCATCTGAAAACCGCAACAGGAGGCAACTTTTTCCAACACCTATACATACACTTTGCAATTACAAACCTTATGCCAGTTGAACAATCTAGCTCGCGCCACAACAAGCATAAGCAACAGTCCACAAATACATCAGCATGAAATACCCAAAGACTCAATTGGCTACTTGATAAAACAATGCCAGTATGAGCCTGGGGCCTATCTATCTAGGTACATAAAACAAAACAAATGATATGGAAGCTATGTATAGTTTAGTGTCATTGTTAAAATAAGAGCATAGAGCACTACATGATAAATACTGGTTAGGCCTCAGATACAAAGCAAATTGGTTGACTTTTGTTCCAAAGTGACAGGGAAGAAAAATCAAATCAAATTTATGCCCCTACTTACAAACTTCTGGAAATGGCAGGATTTTCTTGCGAGGAGAACAATGATGTGTCACATATTTGAAAATGCAAAAAAGCCATAATAATACAAAACACTTCAATTATCTTTTAACTTATAAGTAGCACGATTTAAGTTTAAAACTTGAGGTATTGCCTAGTTTGTATCTAGGTAAGAGTTTTGTGACTGAGACAAAGCATAAGAAGCTCAACAATTCCTTAACCTCAAGCAGAGCCCAATCATGTATCGCTGGACCTTTTTTCAATGTTCTAGCTTTGATGCCATTAAATTGCATCAGTTAAATTGTGAATTGGACACAGAAATAAACGCCAATGTTAACTATGCAGCCATATAGGTTAAATCATAGAGGGATCTGCTCACTGATTACTAAGCATAACAAGTAGAGAAAGCCAGAAATATGCAACGAGCTATGCTCCACTTGCACATGCTACTGGTAGTTGTGTAATTGCTGAGAATAACATGGATGTATAGCCCCCTTTTTTTTTGCGGGAATGGATGTATAGCCTTGTCAGTGCTTGTGGAATGAACATCCTGAAACGACGATGTAGCCACCCATCTAAGTAGACCCACAATTAAATTTCTTCACCCGCTTGGTCAATGCAAGCAGGGGCACAAACACTCGGAAATTATGAACGTTACACAAGTGGACACCCCCAAGTACCGTCCAGTGGTTAGATTCACCCGCCCATTCAAATTTCAAGCAACCATCCGCAGAGGCCGATCCGGGTACCAGATCCCAATCGGAACGCCGAATCACATGGAACGCAGAAACATGACACCGAAGCGATCAGATCTCGCGCAGATCGAGCGGCGACGGCAGAGCGGATGAAGGGGACTAAGAGCTCACCGCTGTCTCCGATGAGAAGGAGCTTGATGAGGTAGTCGTAGTCGGCTCTAGCCCTCGCCGGAGGCGCTGCCATCGCGCTCTACCTCCCAGCACCTAGCATGACGCAGCCAGATCAGATCGGGAGACGCAAACGAAGCCACCAACCGAATCGAGCACGGAGGGGACGGAATGGCGAGCCGAACCAAGCGGGGCGGCGTCCGTGCGTAGGCCGTAGGGGCGCGATCTCCAGGCGTGGGACGCCTCGCGAGAAGCGGAGGCGGACAGGGCAGTGGAGCGGGAGGCCGAGGCGTCGCGGTGACGGGGAGGGAGAGAGGGGAGCACCAGGTTGCCTGGACCTGGCTCGATCGGAGGAAGGGGATGCACACGCGCTCGCGTGGGGTGGTGGAATTGGTCCACCTTTGGACTTTTTTTTTTTTTTTGGGAATGCAGGTGTCCTGCGGGCTTACTGTTGGGCCGTGTTCAGGCCCATAAAGACCCATTACTACGAGTGGGCTGGTTGTTACATAGTTGGGCTCATTCGTAGGCCTGCGTTGTTTCTTTCTTTCTTTTTTGGCGAAAAAGTGGTGTGCACTCGCTCCGTTCTTGTTCAATGCAACTGTAAAAAATTATGATGCTAAAAAAACTGTAAAATATTATGGACGCTTGTTAACGGGACAAGGACATGCTATTAAATCCTCTGAAATTATTTTGTAGTTAAACTACTTGCGTTAATGGATCTGGCGATGGAAGTTTTATGCGACGTGTTTTGATACAATAGTATAGTACTCATCCTGCGTTAATGAAGCAGCCAAGTAATTAGGCAATCGTTAGCATTACAGCAAGCATTTGAAATTGGCTTTTATATAAGCAGGATGAGTACTATTGTGCTAAGTCATCTATTCGCTTCCTCAAACACAAGCTCCTCGATTTGTCAGGGTAATAAAAAAACATAATCCATGCAAAACTGAAACCAACATATCTTTCTTTCTTTTTTCGCGACTCGTCTAGTGATTGGTCGCGTGGTCGACATCAAAAGCACTCAACATGTGCACACAAAATACGTGACTACGAATAGAAGTCCATTTGTCAATGTCAGGGCAAAACCCGTTCAAACTCGCGCGGCGCGCGTGTGGTTGCCAAGTCACCGTCGATGCCCGACCTGCTTATTTGCCAAGGTAACCCCACTCCTCGCGTAAGCACTGTCTTGGCCTGCTAAACTAGCCAAGACACGTCATGATCATGGCCTCTCGAACACGCACGAAACCTCTCGCGCTCCACCCTGCATGATTTCGAATTCGAAATTCAAAACCCGGATGACGTGTGCCATCTACATCCGCTTCTCGCGCAGGTCACCAACGACCTGGTCTCCTGTGTTCATACAACCATACGCGCTGACAATTTCGTAGTACTCCGTAGTATTTGTTAGTGCAAGTTCGATCATCACCCCTGTTTCATCATCGTTTAAAAAGAAGGTATCCTGATCGAGAGCTTATACGAGCGTGGAAGAGGATTTGGACATTTGGTTCGATGCATGATCCCTATAATTGCACGGGTCAGCACTGTAGCGAGTCCAAACAGTCCAGGTTAATTCATTTGTTTATCGAAAGAAAGAAGAGGCTCGGCCTCGGCTCGACAGGGTAGGTTGCGCCACTAATCCTAATCAATCAGAGAGAGATATTGAGAGTGACCTGCCGAACAGCAACCTACGCTGCCGCCTTGCCGGCCAGCGAACGGCGTCGTTCAACTAATCATTCCCTCGCCATCAGCCACAGATCCGTCGACCACGCCGGTAATACTAACAGCGCGCGCCAGTAATCACTCGGCAAGATCATGACCGCGGGAGCGAGATGAGATCCACCCGATCAACTCGATCCGGCAATTAATTATTACACGCGGGAATATCACCGCGTGCAGTGTCAAGGGAAACGGAAACAGGCGTCAGGCGGAGAGAGTGAGACGGGATCCTACTTTCGTACCGCCTTCCCCGCGATTTTCTCATTTTCTTTTATTATTCAGCAAGGAGCCTATCGCTCTCGAACAGCAGGCCCCGCACCCATCCAACATCTCGGCTCGATTTGATTACGCCCCACGTTTGCAAATCGCACACGCTCTAATCCGTGTACGACATCACATGCTCATCAATCAATCAGAGAATGCCCCGTCGATCGCCGCCAGCATAGCAGTGGCTCAGAGTTAGTTAGCAGCCTAACCACGGATCACCACAATAAGCACCTCCGCGTCAGTTGTTTTAGGCCAGTCAAACCTCCTCGGCCCTCACCTTCTCTTCTTTCAACACCAAGAACAGAGACAAAACGAATCGCCTTCGAATCGAGCAAGACAAGAGTTCACTGCGGGCGGGACGGGACACGGGAGTGGAGAGGAAACAAAAAAATTCCTAGGAAAGAGGACGGCAAGTGCGCGGTTCCACGGGGGCGAGTCCACTGGGCAGAGGCCAGAGGGGGAGGGAGGCACCCACCTGAAAAGGCGGGGGCGGGGGGCGCCACCCCAACCGCTGCCGCGCAGCGGAAGCGCCGCCACCGAACGCGCCCCGCCGGGCCTCCCGCCCTCCCCTCTCCTCGCCGCGCGGCGCGTCCGCCCGAGCCGACGCGACGCTCCGCTCCGCTCCGCTCCCCGGGAATCCAGCCCTTCCCGTGCCACCGCTATCTCCGCGCGGCAGGCCCTGCCACAAATAGCGCGCGCGCCCGCCCGCCCGCCAGATCACGGTCCGCGTCAAAGCAAGGGCGGGGTTGACTTATTGGGGGCGCTGGCTGCCGGAGCGCGGATGGGCGGCCTGGGCGGACGGCGGAGGTGGGCGCGGCGGTCGTGCCGGACGGGAGGGGCAGCAGCAGGAGGAGGAGCCGGGGTCGTCAGGCGGACGGTCGCAGCGACGACGGCGAGCGCGCCGCCGCCGCCGACGCGGATGGGGGAAGGTAAACGGCTGCTGCCCTCGAAACGAATCTCTCCCGCGCTTTGGCTACTTTTCGCCATTGGTTTCGAGCGGTTGGGGGTTGCGGGTGATCGGTTCTGTCGATTTCGCATGCTCGGTAGTGCTTGCTTCCTTGCTTCCTCCGTCCGTTCAGCAGTGGTAGCGTGTCTTAAGCGCGGAAGCCAGGGGGTTGCCTAATTTGCTCCAGACGTTGGGTTACTTGTTTCTGCGTTGCTCCGAGGAAACAGAAATTGGGGAATATCATGCTACAAGTAGTCAAACGGAGCATCTTACCATTAGTTTCCCATTTCCCCATGTTTTTGTGTTTGTCACAAAGGAGAAGAAGAACTAAAGCACGATTTGACTGAAATAAATTGGTCATGCTCGCTAGAGCGTAGTATTTGTTTCCTTGCTTACTCATTTTAGTCCCGAACTGGTAGCTTATTCTAAGCAAGCACGAAGGCGAGGTGGTTGCCTAATTTGCGTGCACCGTTGGGTTACTTGTTAGTGCATCGCTGCTTTGAGCAAACATAAATATGAGGAAATCACGCCAATCATTTTCCATTTTCTCTATGTTTTCGTGTTTTCCTGAGGATCACAAATAGGGCATCAACTCATAGAAAAATTCAAACAGCACAATTTGACTGGAAAAAACTTGTTCGTACCATGTGATTCATCTATTTCTTTAGTCCTTTCCCTTAGGGACAACAAACCGCAACTTGTCTTTTGGTCGGTTTTTCCATTAATGTGGCCAGTGATGTAACATGTCCGAAAGATTCTCGTTGTGCGATTAAGGTAAAAGTCTAAACGATTTGGAGTTGACCCGTTTTTGGTCTGTTCTGACTTGTACTCAGGGTTTGCTCATGTGGACAAGCAACGGCGTGTTCATGGAGTAATATCAGATTTCAGATATAGCAGTGGATCCACAGATCATGTATGCTCACTGCTTTTTTGTCAACAATTAACTTGGATTTGTTTGCTTGCAACATACTAATGCAACTCAAAATCCTTAATATGCTTCAATTGTACTATTTGTGTTGATACAGCTTTCTGTGGACATTGGGGAGTTCAAGCACAAGAACTCTTACAGAAGTTCTACAAGATGCCTTCCGTCAGAGGGAAATATTACAGAAATCAGCCATGGCTCGAGTGCAGTTCTTGTGGATTCTCTAAAAAGTTCATGGCAAAAAGAGAATAGAGCCAACAATATAGAATTGTGTCCTGCGATGACTGTTTCAGGATTTCCCATTCAACCTAAATACTATCCTAACAATCCCAGCAGTAACTTGAAGAACCCTCCGACTGTAAAGAGTTGCAGTGATATGAGTGATTTCAGTTATCAACTGGTGAGAAGTGCTGAAAGGTCAGCTTCTACTAAGATGGGTTTAACCAGTGTGAACTGTTCCCTTTCTGAGAAAATGTCATTGCTACGGCAACCACGACATGGTGATAATCATCGGAACCAAAACCGCATCAGTGCTTTGAATCGAAAACACAAAATTGTGAATTGCAGAGGAGCAATCGACCTGCTTAATACAGAGAAGGTTCATGGCCAGCTTGATTCCTCAATGGGAAGACATTCTCAGGCTTTATTAAATAATGCATTAGTTCGAGAAAAGCAACTGTGCTGTTCAGATATACTGAATCAAAAAGCATCTGAAGAATTATGGAGCCGTGCATACAGTGAATCTGAGAAGATAACATGCTTTTCCTCAGGTGACAGCATCGATGGTTTGCAAGTATCGTCTTCAAGTGACACTAGTGATAGCTCCAATTTATCATCTTTGGGTGTTGTACCTAATGATCAATGGAAGATGACCTTCAAAAAGGTAGATACTGAACCTATGATTACTAATTTTCGTGATACTGCAATCCACATATGCCTGTATTGTTTCTTGAGTTTGTAGAATCATAACCAATAACTAGATTTGCATGGTTTCTTGCTCTTTTTTTTTTCTTTTTAACAAAAATAGAGGCTAGCAGAACCATATTTAATTAACAATGTACAAAAGTACAAAAGTGATAGGAAGGTTGATATCATGTTGCTTTCTGACAGGTATATTGCCCTCATGCTGCACGCTTAGACTCTTCGTCAGCCATCTACCGCAAAGAGATAGGTCAGGCTAGTCCAATATCTGTTCTTGAGCCTCTATCTGAAGATTGCTCTGATTCTGAAAACGTTAGGCAAGAGGCTGCAGATCTGTATGGTTAGTGCTTATGCCTTCATACATGTCTTTGTGGCTGTTATGTATTTCTTATATTTTTGTTGTGTTTATCATAATTAATTTTGTGGTCTTCATTTAGATCTGCAACTGAGACTTGAGCTTGGCACATTTGCACCAACGGAAACTGCTGCAGAGGTGAGTAGCATTGGCGGAACTAGTGAATGTTTATCCTCCGAAATAGAGTCAAGCAATGATGAACCCATACAACTAGTTGAAGACATTCTTGAAGAATTTGAAGATGAAGAGGAAAGGGACTTTTCTTACTTGCTGGATATATTGATTGCTTCTGGCATTCATGGAACCGCGGAGGATCAACTTTACAAAGTGTGCCAGTCACTCGACTGCCCTGCCAGCTACAATGTATTTGAAAAGCTGGAAAATAAATACACTAAAGTTGTTAAGTGGTCAAGATCAGAGAGGAAGCTTTTATTCGATATGGTCAACACAGTATTGTCACAGATCCTTGCTCCATGCTTAAACATGCAACCTTGGGTCAGTACTGCCAGGAACTTAGCTCCCCTATGGGGCTCGGAGGGTCTCTTGGAAAAAGTATTGCAGGTGCTAGCTCAGATACGTGAAGAACTTGCACCAAGCAAGATTAAGCCTGAAAAGAAAGGATTTGATCAAAAGTGGCCAGATTTAGCAGATTGCATCGATAGGGCAGGAAGGGACATAGAGAAAATGATAAAAGATGATCTTTTGGAAGAGCTGGTTGTTGAGCTACTGTCCAGTTAGGTTCCACGGCTGTACTAGGTTTTACACATTGTAGTAGTACACGTCCGTTGTTTTTTCGAGGTAGTTTTTGTAGTCAGTTATCATTTCACTTGTCCTTACTATCAATGGTCTATTTTATTTGTTAAAGCAGTGGTTGACAGGGTTTTTGGTCTAGTCGCCGTGCTTCCGGTGGTATTAGAAATATTGTGAAATTCTATTGGATTAGGTGATGTCTGTAGTCAGATTCTTTTCTTCGTCGAATCGGGATTTGTAAGAATAGGAGTCTTTTATTTTCTATCAAATTTCATCGGCTGTGAGAGTTTAAGTCTGTAAATGAGGGCAAATCGTAGTCCCAGACATTTGTATTGTTCTTGAAAGGAAGAATAATCGCCCGTGTTCTTTTGTTTAGTTTGGACTGTTTTTTTTTTTTAACCGGATTTAGTTTGGGTTGTTCACTTCATTTTATCATTGTAGTAGCTAACAGACATGACATCTCAACAGCAAGAAGTATCATCTCGTTGCCACCCTGCTGATAATTTGGTAAGTATCGCTGAATGTAACTATGAAGACTGGAGAAACAGTTGGGAGAAGTTTAGCTACTAATAAGAGTAGCTTGTGATAATTTGCACTAGGATGCACCTAACCCAACATTTGACTTCTAAGTTCTCGAAGGAATTCACATCGAATCTTGATCGCGAAAGCTTTTGTGCGGTTCAATTCGGTGGTGTACTATACTCTTTTGTCTTCTCCTCCCCTTGTGCAGTCCGTAGACATTAGCTTCATCTCGCTGTCTATGACTTCGGAAGCACTGATTTATCAAAAGTTGCCACATCCTAGATTTATCTCTACCTTTGCCTGCAGGCCATGCCGCATGCTCAAGCGTCATCTGGTGCGCATGAACAGAACAGTCTCAGTTCTCAGGCTCAGATTTTTTTTCGAAAGATCAGTTCTCAGGCTCAGATTGACCTTTATTTTAGAATACGATGGTATGGACTGCAATTCTGTCATGTCATGTGTGCCGCCATGCTGAAGATTTATCACTGAATGAAAAATGGGAGAACGCAGAACAGCTATTAGAAGTTTATGTACTGATCACAGTACGCAAAACCCTTAACCCTCACCTAATCACAAGTTTGGTGAGATTGATGCAAGTTCACACCGAGCTTTGACCCCGGAGGTGGCGTTCTCTGTTTTTTACCCTTTTCCTCCCCTCCTTTAGACACAAATGAAAAGTTGCAACATTTGTGTACAAGTAGTACCAACTTCCCGTTGAATTGGTGGCTTCATCACGTCGCAAAAAATCGCATTAAGGACTCGCCACGTTGTGTCAATTTGCGCCAACAACCACTGTCTATGCCCTCGTAGGCAGTAGGTATTACAGAGTTGCCACGCTGACGCCATCCTACAACCAAGTTCATGTTGGCCTGCAGTCTGCAAGCTGTGGTTCAAGCGTCAGATATTACAAAATTGCCGCGATGATGTCATCCTATAATCAAAGGTTTTACCTTTGGTCTGCAGGCAGCAGGGCATTGCTCGTGTCATCTGATGCGCCCCGAACTCGGAGGCTCAGATTGACTTTTCGATTAGGCTCATTAGTGTGGCATGACTTGCAATTCGGCCGGGAGCTGATGGCATCTTCTAATAAGCTTCAACTAATCTTCTACAAGAGAGACCTGTTGGGATGTCGCATCCCAGCTAACCCGATCCCGTGCTCGGGTCCCTATATTATCGCAACTACCCCGCCCTGCCCCACACACAAGCATAAGCTTCGTCGGTTTCGTTGCATCTGCACACGCAGCTCGCGTTCGATCAGCGACCTGCTTGTTGTGTGCAACCATGGCGGTGTCGGAGGTGGCGGTCGACGGCGTCGTCTTCCCGCCGGTTACACGGCCGCTGGGCTCCGGCCGCTCGCACTTCCTCGCCGGCGCAGGTGCGCTGCATGCTGTCGATTCTGTGTAGTTGGTGCAGAGTACGGCAAATTGGCAACTCGATGGGTTCATATGGATCAACTCGTTTGTTGGTGAGATCGAGCAGGTGTGCGAGGGATGGAGATCGGCGGCAACTTCATCAAGTTCACCGCCATCGGCGTGTACCTGGAGGAAGGCGCGGCCGTGCCCGCGCTGGCGAAGAAGTGGGCCGGCAAGTCCGCCGACGAGCTCGCCGCCGACGTCGCCTTCTTCCGCGACGTTGTCACGGGTAAGGACAAGAAGATATACTGTGTATGCCTAGCTCAATAGTCAACCGTTTTATTTATTTATCGCGCGCACTTAGACTTTTTCGCCGCCGCCGCCGCCATGTACGGATGTACCCATGGAACTGAACGGTGGTCATGTGCGTCGTCGCAGGCGATTTTGAGAAGTTCACGCAGGTGACGATGATCCTGCCTCTGACGGGCGAGCAGTACTCGGAGAAGGTGACGGAGAACTGCGTGGCGTACTGGAAGGCCACCGGCGTGTACACGGACGCCGAGGGCGTCGCCGTGGAGAAGTTCAAGGCGGCGTTCAAGCCGGAGACGTTCCCGCCGGGCTCGTCCATCCTCTTCACCCACTCGCCCGCCGGAGTCCTCACCGTGGCGTTCTCCAAGGACACGTCGGTGCCGGAGTCCGGCGGCGTGGCGATCGAGAACAGGCCCCTGTGCGAGGCCGTGCTGGAGTCCATCATCGGGGAGCGCGGCGTCTCGCCGGCCGCGAAGCAGAGCATCGCCGCGAGGGTGTCGGAGCTCCTCGTCAAAGAGGCCGTCCCGGTCTCCGCGTGAGCGAGTGGCGAGGAGAGGGGGAATCGGGTGGCTGGTCGTCGCGAGCGCGATGCCACCTGCACCTGCCGGCCGGTGTAAAAACATGTAGCAGAGGGAGACGCCACGCCGGCGCCTGTGGTCTTGTTTGACATGTTTGTGGCCTTGTCGAGAGTTGGTTGAGAGACCGTCCTGTTCTGAACTTCTTTTTTTTTTTAACACATGTTCTGAACTTCTGATGATTCCCCACGTATATGCTGTTGGCTGTTTGGTGACTGAATAAAGAAGCCAATATACTGTATGTTGCAATTCTAACAATTCCCAATGGGTCGGTCGCTTAAGTTTTCTGGAGGGCCGCCGCGAGCCCACCTCACCAGACTTGATGGGCCACCGACCAAAAACCTGGGCTTCTATTTGCTCCTTTGCAAGACTGGTGGATCCACTTCGCGGTCGTGCAGTTCGGCCCCTGCACATCTGGAACACGACCTTTCCCTAAAAAAAATAATAATAAATCTGGAACACGACCTGCACAAATTTCAGCAGTACGTGCAGTGAACGTTCCAAGGTCGCACAAAATCGTCAAAATTCTCCGGCTTAAAATTTCAGGTTCTTGGGAGGTTCCACACTTCCACCTTAGACCGATGAGATCAAATGCAAATCGTGCATGAAAAAGAAGAAGAAAAAAAGAGAGAGAAGAAAACACCGACCTTTCTGGCACGTCCGATGAACTGACCAGAAGTGCCATTCGACGATCTTTTTTTGTTGGCTCTGGGCAACCTTTTCCTCCGCCAGCCGTTGGGACTTCCAGAAACGCACAAGGATTGGATCGAACACGCGCGTGAGTGTTCGACCACCCTCCGACCGAGCCGTTAGCGTACGGCGATCTCACTCACACCAAAGCCAAGCACTGCACAGTAGTGTGTGTGTGACCACTGACCATTCGCAGCCAAACAGCCCGTCAGAACGCCTGTTTTCCTTTCCCCCAACGCGACGCGACCACCGGCCGTGTCGCTCGCAACACGACGACGCCCCGTCACGTGCACGCTGCTGCTCTTCCGCCGGGTCAGGTACTAGCTGGGTTTGGGGTGAAGAGGAGGGAGGGAAACTCTACGAGACTACGATCATTGCTGAAACCTGAAAGGAACCCGATGAGACGGCGATCCCGGCGGACGCCTGTGGCTGGGCGAGTGGCGACGGTGGCCGCGGCGGGATCTGCGACGCCGACGCGCCACCCGTTTCGGCACCAGGACGACATGGATGATGACCGTGGAAATCGTGGACGGGGGTGCGCTTCCGCGTCGTTGCTTGCTCGTTTTAACCTGGAAATCGTGGTTCATGGATGATGACCGTGGACGATCATGGCCATCAATCCGTTCAACTCAAACTCGCAGGCCATCATCTGCGTTACTGTCAGTAAAACCTCTGAAAAGGTCGCGACAGTGGACTCTTCACCTCTGATGAAAAGGAATGCGCTGCGATCGACCATGCGAGAGGACGACACGGATGGAGATGGTGGGCCTCGCCACTGCCGCCATCGAACAAGACGCGCGCTGGGTTCTTGCTGTCTTGCACCATGTCCATGGACATGGAGAGGGAGGCAGGCTATCCTGACACATGAACGTTATCTCAAGGACTATTCGCTTCCTTTCTTTTTCTTTGCAAGGATTCCCTGGATTATTCAGGGTTTTGTTTGTTGCTATTTCAGAAGAGATAGATAGAATCCTTACAACAACTAGGAGGATATCTCAAGAAGACCAGAAGAATCATCATCTGTGTGCTCATGGATGATCAACGCAAATGATTGTCGATGCAACGAGATATCTGAAAAAAAAAATTACAGCACAATTTGCACGGTCTCCCTTGGGCCTATCATCAATAATTCAGTATTGCTTTGTTACATCAGCCTTGACTACTATATTAATTTCATGAAAGTGCTTTCTGTGGTGCAAATACAGGCGGCTCAAGAACCATACATCAACGTGGCTGCAAACCCTGAAACACGTCAGGACCTTCACGCTGGCCTGCTGGCTGCGGCGATAAAGTTAAAAAACCGTGTCGTTTCCTGCAAGTTAACTTCTTGGTAAAATATTGTGGAGATCGTAACAGTCTGATTTGCCTTTCCAGTGCACAAAACAACAAAAGAAAAAAGCTATTTTTTTCATCAACATTGTAAGTTTGCTGCAGATAGCCTCTGAACTCCTTGTTTGATACGGCATGAAATCTGTGAGGGGGTTGTTTAGGCACAAAAACCAGCATCACTTTTGGGAAGAGTATTTTTTTTCTCCTTTTATTTTGGATGGATTTGAGAAGAGTAGTTACTGCCATGTAAAGCAAAGTGGTGCCCTGCTATATAAGTAGCATTTTCTTGCTCCAAAGCCCATTCCACCACCATTTCAGCAACACAGCCAAAGCCGTTCAGCGTGTTGCTAGCCGCCCAGGCGCCCAGCGCATTCACTAGCTACTGCACCATGGCTCCTCTGCTCTTCAGGGACATAAAGGGCCTCTCGTGCTCGTCTCCGGCGTCCACGGCGATATGCCCGAGCCTGGAGAAGCAGCCGATGGTCCGGTCACACAAGGGCATTGCCAGTGCCAGTCCTCTGTCGCAGGTTCCCAAGGAGCCCAGGACGCACAGGCATGACGGCAAGAAAGGGCAGCAGCAGAAGGCCGCCATCGTCGCAACCGACGGCGGCCTCGTCAGCCCAGCTGGCTCGTCCAGGTACCTGCTGAGCGGCCGCGCCGCCGCCGCCGTCACACAGGAGATCCAGGAGGTGGAGGCTGCCCCGGCCGTCGAAGCCAAGCGGGAGGAAGCAAGCCAAGCAGCTGATGCGAAGAACACACAGGCGCAGGAACAGGTAAGAAACATTACAGTTCTGCACTTGTGCTTTTTTTTTTCGAATCATTATACTGAACACCGACCGTTGATTGTATTTTTTTTTAAGAAATGGTCCTACTCTTCTTGATTAGACAAATAATAGAAAAATCAGAAGTGAAATTATGTGATCATTAGTAATCATGCCCCCGTGGGCCTTGGAGTGCCTGTGCAATGATTTTTCATTTGATATCGAACTTCCAGCCAAAGTTATCCAGATACTATGATTACAGGCAGATACCGCTTTTGTAGAAAGTTAGTTAAAGATGCATGCTTATACAATTACTGGATGACTGCAGCTTTTTTGGCCTATTGGATTAGTATCAGAAGCTCTCTGCATGGGCATGACACCTCTAAATTTTTTATTTAACAAAACACCTCTCAAGTTGAAGCTTGTACATTTGCATCTTTGCATACAAAATCTGCGAACAGAAGCATAGGCTTTGCTATATTCGCTCAAAAGCACATATATGCCTACTTGCTATGAACTGAGATCCAGCGTTGGTATCTTTATCAGGTGGTTGTGCTCAAGGTATCCCTGCACTGCAAAGCATGCGCTGGGAAAGTGAAAAAACACCTCTCCAAGATGGAAGGTGAGGCTCTCAGTCTCAGCTAGTGTTTCTTCAGGATCTGACTGAAGCTTTTGTTCAGAGTTCACGACAAAGATCAAAATTAACCTTTGCCCTGGGTTCTGAATTCTGATGATAACCAAAACCGCTTTCCACACTTTCAGGCGTGACATCGTTCGACATCGACTTCGCGGCGAAGAAGGTGACGGTGGTCGGCGACGTGACGCCTCTGGGCGTTCTGAACAGCGTGTCCAAGGTGAAGAACGCCCAGCTCTGGGCGGCGCCGGTGCCGGCAATAGCCGCCTGAAGGACGTAAAAATGAAAGGAAAAAAAAATCTGGAAGGAACCAAGAGCTAGCCAAGCGTAGCCTAGGATCCGTTGCGGCTGGCCGTGGCTGGAGCCCGTGCACGTACGCGTGTGGGGGCCACCCACCGGCGGCCAGGGCGCTGGCGACTGTGAGCCTGTGCTGGTGTCTCCTTAGCTTCCGCATGCGTCCACCATGCCATGGCCCCTTGAATGCAGCTTTGGTTTCTTCCTGTGGTCGTCTTGTGATCCTCCCTTGTTTTGCTCTGGTTGGCGACATGCGAGCTGACAGCTGAGAATGCCGTCTTGGTGCTTCCTTCTGGTATGAGTGGGTGATTTCTTTTTTTTCTCTCTCTTTGCTGTAAGCCTGTAATATAAGAATGTCACTGCTTTGCTGTCCTACTCTTTTTGTGGAAAAGTGAACGACGTGAAGCTGGTGTACGTCCTTAAAGATGAAACATGATCCGGTGACGTGGCTAAAATGTAGAAAATTCTGAAGCCACGCGAGCTAACCAAGCAATTTCACAGCTAGAAGGTTTGCTCAGGCGTGCTTCGGATTTGCAGATGCTATTCCAGTTTCAGAGAGCTACACCACAACCTTTTCTTTTTCCTTCTGCAGAAGAAAGTGAGATCCTAAAACTCCTGTTTTCGCGTTGTAATTGCAAACGTGAAAGTGTGCAAGATAGATTGGCAGCACAGGCTCTCAGTACTGCTGATTCTGGCCGCAGCGCAAACAGTGCTGCTAGTGCTAGATCAAACCACCACCTTTTTTTTTTACTGTAAAAGATGGATCAAACTACAAATGTGAACAACACATTTTCCTATTGCTCTTTGGCGCGGCTGTCGCACTAAGCTGTCTAAGCGTAAGCAGCAGTCGCTTGCACTTTCTGACGAGTGACGAGTTTTATGTCTAGGACATCCTGAGATTAAAAATAAACTAAACCGCCCGTTGTTAATGGGCCAATGGAACACCGCCCGCACTGAACGGGCTGATGAACTTCTCTCTGGAGGCCCGTCCTATGTACACACAGGCGACAAGTCCAGGCAGGCCCTTTTCAATAGGCCTAGCTTCAAGTAAATTTGTTTGGGACTGGGCGATATAGACAAAAGGCCCACCAACTCAGGCCCGTACGAGAAGGTAGGCTCGTATGGCGTGTTTGAGTTTCCACCGAAGGCAGGCAGGAGCACGGCGATTCGGCGGCTATGGAGTCCACGATGGACGACGCCGTGGACGAGGTGGCGGCGACACGGCAAACGGAGCGGAGGAGCCCACCTGCCAGCCAAGCCGCCATCGCCGGCGACGATCTGCTGAGCGGGATCTGCGACGACGTGCTCGTGCGCATCCTCGGGCTGGCGGAGCACGCCACGGACGCGGTGCGCAGGGGCGTGCTCTCGCGCCGGTGGCGCGGCCTCTGGCGGCGCGCCCCCTCGCTCCGCTTCTCCTCGCGGCGGTGGGGTTTCATCGTCTTCGTCAACGACACCCTCGACCTCCGCGCGCGGCCCGCCGCCGCCGCCGCCGGCGGCCTCCTCGAGCACCTGGAGATACGCCTGGACGACACACGTGGAGCGACGCGTGCAGCCGCGACGGCGTGCAGCTGCTCGAGAAGGCGTCCATCGCAGCGGCGAAGAGGTGGATCTGTTACGCTATGCTGCACGGGGTCAAGTACGTCTTTCCATTTGAAGCTAGATCTGCCTTACGTGTTTGACGACGAAGAGAAAGGGACTCGTGTGATGGATCTTGGCGACCTTCCAGCAGCCTCTGCAAAGCTGGAGGCCATGCACCTGTACTTGGGCCACACCACCGTCCTGCTCCCCAGCAGCGCCACCGTGGCATTCGTGTCACTCCCGGATAGATCTCACCCTCAAAAGCTTCAAGGTAGAAGGCGGCAATAGTGGCCTCTCCTTGCCCGCCTAGTCTCGTCGGCATGCCTTAGGCTAGAGAAGCTTCAAGTGCGCTTCGTTACCCTTCCCAAGCAGCACAACATGCCTTAGATTTGCATTGAAATGTAGTTTTAGAAAAGTACTTGTAAAATATATTTTACAAATATTTTATACTAAAAAGTATTAGTCAAAGTTGTGTTTTAGAGACTGTGTCAATATCCTAAACGTCTTCCTTTACCAACCCGGAGGGAGTACGTCATTAGAAAATGTCCGGACGTACGTATTTCGTTCCATCCTTCGTAAACAAGAGATCTGACTCGTGGAAACAGCGTGATGGCGCCACTTGGCTAGCGGATGAGGATGGAGACCTTTTCGTGCGTGGAGACGAACAGGAATAAGCCGGGTCGCCAGGAACGTGCGGCGTGGGCGCCGAGCTCGTCGGAGTGTGGTGGCGTGGGCGCTGTGTAGTCGAGGCCTACAAATGGTCGTGTACTGCTTGTGTTCTGAGTTGAGTCGAGTCCATTTGAGTTGAATAGAAGCCAACATTAAGACCATCTACCTCCGTCCGGCGTGAGGGTGGGAGTGATTCATAGGCTAGCAGATTCCAACTGGCAGCTGCCCCACCTGCTGCACTGTATGAGGCCGTCCGCCTCCGGTACCACCCTCTGATGTACCGCACCCTGAACGTACCGGAAACGGACACGTAGTCCATGCAATATACCTTACATAGGCATAGATCGAGACCCGAGTGCACCAATCGATCCAACAATCTGTCGGCCGGCGATGGAGTCCGCCGGTTAGGTGGACGAGACGAAACCTACGGCGTCTTGCGATGATGACCACGCCGATCGCATCAGCACCCTGCCCGATGACGTCCTCGTGAGCATCCTCCGGCTGGTGGGCGACAACGACGCGACCGAGCTGGTGCGCACGGGCGCGCTCTCGCGGCGGTGGCGCGGCCTCTGGACGCGCGTCGCCGCCCTCCGCTTCGACGCGGGGCCTGAGCACCTGTCGCCCGGCGACGCCGAGCGGTTCATCGCCTTCGTCGACGGCGTCCTGGCGCGGCACGCGAAGGCGCCTGCTGGGCCCGGCATCGAGCAGCTGGGGATCTTCCTGAACCTGCACTACACTCCCGGCGAGCCGCACGTCCCGGCGACCACAGTCGAGGCCGCCCAGGGATGGGTCCGGTACGCCGTGGAGCAGGGCCTTACGTCTTTCGCCTTCGTGGTCCGTGTGACTTCAACCAGGTGGCTGCTAGATGATGACGAAGACGACGACGGCCATGGCCATGGGGTTAAGGCTGACGATCTGGACGACGAGAAGGAAGAAGAAGACAGCAACGAGGACGAGAAGGAAGAAGAAGAAGACGATGAAGAAGAGGAGGACAGCTACAACGATGACGAAGGCGACGGCGAAGACACGCCCGTGGTTGCCCTAGACGATCTTCCTAGCTCCACGCCGGCTCCTGTCGCCGGCGTGCTGCCTGCGCCTGCAGAAGCTGCGCCTGTGGGCCGTCAAGTTCAAGCGCGCTAGGGCCAAGGAGCTCGTGCTCGACACCGGCACGCTCATGGAGCTGACGATGTACGTCATGGACGGGATGGAGTCGCTGGAGCTGAGGGCTCCCAACCTTCGTGTTCTCAAAGTCGAGAGCTGCGACGAGCTCGAGCGGCTCAAGGTGTCGGCCTCCAGCCTCGAGCACCTCGTCTTCTCGCGCAACGGCTTGCGGCTTGGCACCATCGATGACGTGGACCTGCCATGCGTGCGCAGCCTCTGGATTAGCTTGGTCTCTCATATGTTCCAAGACAGTGATATTAACGATACGGGTATCTCCCTCCTGAAGAAGTGCAGCTCAGCGACCAGCCTTGTTGTGGAGCTCGACGTTCCATGGGTATGTATCAAGAGAGACTTATTTTAATTTGCACCGCTCACAAGTACTCTTTCGATTAGTACTACTGTCCACAAATATTGTAAATACAAATTAATACTCTATTATACTTCATAATGTAGCTAACGTTTAGGCTTTTTTCAAAGTCAAACATTCTTAGCTAAGAAACATATTTGGTCAAAGTTAATAATGCTTGACTTTCAAAAAATCTAAATGTAGCTATGTTTTAGAACGGAGGGAATGCACTTTTTTTCATCCATATTCGTAGTTTCTTTATTTCATTTTGCATGCATTGCATTTTCATATGGGTTTGTCGTGTGTTTAATTGAACTCTTTTTTTTAGCTATGTGCTTAACATGAAAGTTAGTATTGTTGTAGCTTCCTTCCTACACATTAATGTGATATATACTTGTCAACATGGTTCTACAAAATCATGTATGCATACATTTAATAAGTTAGTATTTTCTACTTACAAAATAATAAAAATAGGTATTTCATATTTCATAATCATACATTGTTGTACTGTGGATATTTTTTGATATAGGTCGTTTAGATGTAGATATTGATATGTTATCTATTCTATGTATGATATTTTTTTATGTAGGTTATTTAGATGTAGATATGGCTACTATAGATTATTTTAATAATGGTGGATATGGATAAGTTAGATGCAAAATTTAGGCTCTCTTTCGATTATCTTTTATAATGATATGTGGGAAAGTTAGACTAAGATTAGGGAGTTGCTTTAGGATTTTTTTAGTAATGGTAAAGGTGGGCAATTTTTTTAAGAAGACATACTAGACCCAATGCCCATAATGATTATATCTACGTCTCCTTTGGCTCCTGTGGGCTGTATTTTGTTGTTAGTACATGCAATAAGTGTAGACCTATTCTTCCTTAATAAGGATTATGGAGCCATATTTCTCTTCTGTTATATAAAAATACAAATTGATGACCATATTTTTTTAGTTTTATGGGAATTTCTATAATTTATCTTTTGGCATGCACGTCGTGAGAAATAGTACGGAGGCTCCAAATGGAACTTCCAATTAGTAACAAAAAGATTTGTATTTTCATAAATAATTAATACTGAAGTGACTATGGTTTTGAAATTAAATGTGAGTGGTTTTGTAACTATTTTCCCTTCAAGTCTTTCTTTATTTTACAAATTAATTAACATTGATGAATGTTGCGTCATTTGCAATTTTCCTGATATTTCGTCAATGTTATTGATTATGGATCCTATGTCGCTTCCTACCCTAGCTAGCTTTAAGGTTCAGCTTTATTTGATCTATTGCTGATTGTTTATTTTGTGGCTTTATTTGATCATCAGGAATATGAACGCCGCGTTGATGTAGTCAAAGATAAGATACCACAGCTTCCTAATGTCACATCTTTGGCCGTTAAAATCCATCCTACATGTGAGCGTCATTCCTTTGGAGATGGCGTCGCAGGTCTCCTGACACGATTGAATAATCCCAGATACCTCCTCCTGCAACTAGACGAGGTGCCAGGAAGCATTAAGATGGTAGGCATCCCGAAAGTACTAAACTAATTGGATCCATACACCAATTGGTGTAGTTTCCGTTTCTAAAAAAAATTGCTGTGGTTTTATCATATATTGTCATCGCACTAAACCATGCATATTTCCATGTTGCAACAGGATGGATATTTCCCAAAGGGTGCTGATGGAGACATGATGGCTTTCGCTTGCGATCATGCAGACCACTGGATTTCCAACAATGTCTCTTTAGGTTCTTGCGATTCGTGCTCGCAAGCGCCACAGATCTTGAGGAGGTGACTATAAGATTCAGCGTGAACAACTACAGACTAAAGGCCAGGATAGATTATTTTCTGCATGGGCTGCTCGGGGATGGAACGTGGAATGCCTGCGAGGACAAGTCGTACGAGTGGACGCCTTGACCAATGACCATAGTTGAGTTGTGCTTGGAGTGTAGAAAATGACGGATGTGTAATTGTATGGAGCATTTATATGCATCTCGGTTTGAACAATTATAACTATAAATTAGTTGCGAAGTTCTTGTGTGGCCGTGGTTAATACTTAATAGCTTTATCGGTGTGATTTCGAGTTTGAGATGATCCAAAATGTCCTTTTTTCTTCACATATCTGAGAGGCCAGCTCGTCCATGTTATAGATTTGTGTAGGGTAGATGCATGTGGCACTATGGAGTAGATGCATGTCTAGGTGAAAAACAAACACTATAAACTGAAAACGAAATCTCTCAGGCTGCGCTGGACTCCTCGGTTTCGGGCTAAGAGCAACTCCAGCCGGGCCTTCAAATTCAAGCCTCTATTTAGTTTTTCCGGGCCGGCCCATAAACTTATAGGGGCTCAATTTCATCCCACGCTCCAGCGGACCGACTAAATGTGGCCTGTAAACCAACCTTACGTGTGGGACCCAACTGTCAGAATCAAATCTCCACTCGTCGTCGGACGCCCAGGCACGAACTCGCGATTCGCCGTGGACGCCGTCCTCCGTCCCCCGTGCCGACGTGCCCGCCTCGCCCCTTGCCGCGCCGGCCGCTGCGTGCTCCCATCTCGCCCGCGCCCGGTGCGCCCAGCCACGCGGAGACGCTCCGGCCACGTCAGCCCCGCCATGGCGCCGCTTCTGCTGCCGTCCTCTCCGGTGGTGGGGCCGCCGCCTTTTGAGCGCGTTGTGGACGCTGCCGTTCTTCATGTACTCGTAGACGAGGTAGTGGCAGTCGGGGCGAGGGACGTGAGCCGCGAGAGGGAGAAGGCTGCGGTGGCGGATGTGGCCGACGGTGCGGATCTCCGACTGGATCTGACGGGACCACTTGACCAGCTGCCGGCTCTCCTCGTCCCTGAGGTTGTTTGGCGTGTCGGTGCTCTGCTTCTTGATCTTCTTGATGGCGATGAACCGTGGCTCGTCACCTTCTTTCTCCGCCGGGAGCTGCGCCTTGAACACCTCGCCGCAGCCGCCGCGGCCGATCACGGACAGCGACGCGAGCCCGTCGACCTTCTCGAGGAACGCCAGGTGCTCGGCGCGGCGGATCAGCTTCGGGGTGAAGATCACCATGCCGGACCGCGTCCTGTACCGCCCCCGGATGCAGTTGAGCGCGAGGCGGAAGAGGACGCAGAGCACCAGACCGGAGATGACGCCGGCGACGGAGCCCACCACGAAGCCGATGATCTAGTTGCGGACGCGGTGCTTGTGGCTGCGGTGGCGCTTGTTGCTCGGTTCGGCCGGGGGCGCTGATGCCAGCGAGGAGGCGTTGCTGCTGGACGTCGCCGGCGAGCTGTTGTTCTTTCCACCGCCGGGCGAGCTGCTCTTCTCGGCGAGGACGTACCGGTGCGGTGTCGTGGCACGGCGGTGGTGCGCATCTCTGGTCATCGCCATCGCGCGGCGGCGGCTGGATCGGGGATCGGGAGAGGGAGGAATCGCTCGCCTGGAGAGGAGGAGGAAGGGTAAAATAGGGGTGGGGGCCCAGGATGGAGGGCCTCCAAATCTAGAAGCTCTACACCAAAATTTGGAGGCCTCCACATTTTAGAGGCTTGGTTAGAGGCCCGGCTGGAGAGGTTTTTTTTTCCACCGGGAGACTAGATGAATGGATGGGGACTCCATCAGGGTGCCGGCTGGAGATGCCCTAACAGGCTGATTTCACGGCCCCAGAGCGCTGCTGTCGCGTCGGATCCGCACTCTTGCCCTGGCCTCTCATCATACTATATATACTTTGTGTCTTTGTGCATCTCAGGATCAGCACCCTCTCGACACGATACCGTTCTCGACATCGACGACATGACACCATACGGCGACCTCACCATTCTCTCCGCCAAGAAGGCGGCGAGGTGGCTGCTGCTGATGGAGCCAACCACCGGAGGAGGAGGACAGCGCGCCGCCGCCTGCTGGAGGAAGAAGAAGATGTCCCTCACTTTCTTCTTGATGGACCCGTTCCTGCAGTCCATCGGCCATGCATGCCGTCGGCGACGCCGTCGAGAGAGCTCACACGGAGTGCCTCGAGTTCACCATATGGACGCTGAATGATTCTGTTGCTTGTGCCCGCGACCTCGATCTGTATGCGAGACGCTTCAGGAAATTCATGGACGCTTGCCCCGTCGCTTTCAGCTGGCTCACTAGCCTCACTCTGCATAGACTTAACTTGGGCGGCCAGGATGTCCCTCGTCTCCTCGACGCCGCCGTTCGGCTCGAGACGCTTTGCTTGACCCATTGTTGTTTTCAGGCCCGGCCCTGAGCCGGTGCCAGCGGTGCGACCGCACCGGGCCTCAAAAAATTGGGGGCCTCCGCCATCAGGTCAACGATTGTCCAAGCGCCGGTGGTCAGGTGGTGGACGCCAGGAGCCCTTGCCGAGTCGCCGTGTCCATGTCTGAAGATGACAGAACGTGTGGCTAGCAGATGCTTCGTTGGGAGCTCTGGTAATATTTAGGGTAGCTATCGAACAAGATACACATAGGCTTATGAGTATGAGCTTTGCTAGCTAGATTGTGTGGACAACTGAATATGAGTTATGGCAATAAGTTTTTTTTAATATACTTGATATATAAATATATATATTATATTATACTTCCTCCATCCTAAATTATACTATGTCGTTTGACTTTTTAGGTCAAAGTTTGACCTTTCGTCTTATTCAAAAAATTTGTTAGTAAAGTAAGCCATAAATTTTTTTTTATATTTTGCATAATTTTTTAAATAAGACGAGCAATCAAATTTGGGCTGAAAGAGTCAAACGACTTATAATTTAGGATGAAGTATTTTTTATGGTGAATAGGGCCTCCATTTTTTGCGGCACCGGGCTACCAAAAGGTCAGGGCCGGCCCTGGTTGTTTTCAAACTCAAGTCCTCGAGATAGACGCACCGAGATCGCAGCTCGTGGTCTTGAAGCTCCTCTCCTGTAATTTTAAGAAAGTTGACCTCATCCGAGTTCCACACCTTGGACGCCGGACGCCTCTGTTGTGATGATTGGTTGGGTGATTACTCTCCGGTGCGTTTCGGATACGTTCCACGGCTTTACGCTATAACCTTGGCTTGTTCATGGCAATGGCAGGATGAACGACCATTCGCGTTGAGCGAGTGCCTGTCAAATACAAGAAACCTCTCCATCGTGTGCCTCAGCTTCCGTCGTGGAAAGGTATTAACGCGCCACTAACACTGCCATTTTTTGGTGGGTTTTATATGTGCCCTTATTTCAAATTTTTTTTTTGTGTTGTGCCATGGACAGATTTGGGTTAAACCGGAGGAGCCAAACCAGCTCTTTCCTGTGTTCAGTAACCTCAGAGACATGTACCTGTACGACATTCCCTACAAGTGTGAGCTGGAGTGGACCCTTTTTCTCCTTCATGCCGCGCCTTCCCTCAAGAACCTCTATATATATTAAGGTAATAAACACACATATTACTCTATGTTGCTTAAATGATTTGCTTACTTTAACTGAACTACTGAAATTCAAGTATCCAAGAACATTTTTTTTAAAAAAACACAGTACGCTATTCATCACATTTTTTTTTGTTGGAAACAACCAGATGATGCCTAGATTTACTGTAAGCAATGATGCTAATTTTTTTATTTCTGTTTTGTTTTGTGCCTTGAAGATATCTAGGCACATATGTGGCTGGAGAAATTTCAATGATGAGACCAAAGTGTTATGGGAAACACCCGATTTCAAACACAGCAACCTAAGCCTACTGCAAATAATAGGCTTTGCGGTGGAAAAAAAGGTTATGCAATATATAAGACTCGTCATTCAACGTGCTGTGCATTTGAAGAATATACACCTGCTTGAACAAGACCCTTGCGTGATGTGTGTGGACAAACACCTCGCATATCCGCGTTTGAAGAGGCCACCTAGATTTCCAGATGACGAAAGAAAGAATGTGATTAGAGAGAGACTCATGGATGGAGCTTGCTCATCCGCAGATTTTTTATTTTTTTTGAGGAATCTCATCCGCAGAAATAAGCATTGGGTGATGATGATGATGGATGTCGTCTTTTGTTTCAGCCATTGATGTTAGTCGTGTGATTGCTGCGAGCTGAAATTCTTATTGTGTTAACAAAAGCAGGAATGAGTTCAATTTGTACGACGTGGAAACTAGAACACATTATGCTTGCATAACATATACATGATATCAATTTCTCATGACATTTGCCATGAGGCATTTCTTTTAAAAAGGAACGTATGCTATATCTGGAAACATGATGCGTTTAGAAAGAACGGTACGAATAAACAGGGTACTAACTACTGATAAATGGAATAGACAAACGCATAGGCTTTGCTATATTCGCTCAAAAGCACATATATGCCTGCTTGCTCTGAACTGAGATCCAGCATTGGTATCTTTATCAGGTTGTTGTGCTGAAGGTATCCCTGCACTGCAAAGCATACGCTGGGAATGTGAAAAAGCACCACTTCAAGATGGAAGGTGAGGCTCTCAATCTCATGTAGTGTTTCTTCAGGATCTGACTGACTGAAGCTTATGTTCAGAGAGTTCACGACAAGATCAATATTAACCTTTGCTCTGGGTTCTGGCGGCGATGGAGTGGAGTCCGCCGGTAACGTGGGCTAGTCGAAGCCTATACGCCGTCTTGTGAATTGTGATGACCACGCTGATCGCATCGGCACGAGTCGGTCCGCACGGACGCGCTCTCGCGGCGACGGCGAGGCCTCTGGACGCGCGTCGCTGCCCTCGCTCAGCGACGCCGAGCGGTTCATCGCCTTCGTTGACGGCGTCCTGGCGCATCGAGCAGCTGGGGATCTTCCTCAAGCTGCACTACACGCCCGGCGAGCCGGACCCCGCACGTCCCGACGACTACCGGTCGAGGCCGCCGAGGGATGGATCCGGTGATACCAAAGAAGTGGTTGCCGCGGTGTTCACCTCGCTCACGGACGTTGCAGCTGACGCCATTGTAAAAGAGGTCTTCTAGATTCAACTTCTATCTGAAAAACAAATCATTTTGCTCTATTTGAGTATGTACGTGCACATGCATGAAAAATCAATTAGTACTTTTTTAGATTTGTCCTTAGATTTTAATCACACCTTTCTTACACAGAGGAACGGTAATCCTCAGAGTTTTTTTTTAAAAAATTTTGAATGGACGTCAGCATTGACCTTATGCATTGTCACACCTTTTTTTTTCTTACACATAGAGGCTAGCTGGTTCATGGGCTGACTGATCTGTTTGTTCTTCTAAACGTGCTCACCCTTGGATGCATATCCAATGTCTCCTGTGCGTTTATGTTCCTCTGGTATAAAGCAAGATATGTTAGAGGCCTTCTAACAACTTGTTTAGATGCTAGAGAAGTTCTCCTAAAATCTACTATTCATTGGGTATTCCCTATCCCTCTATGTGACATAACACGCTTCTCAACATAGTTGCTATAGTACTTTTCCCCACCTCTCCACAAACACTTTGCTAGGTGATTCACAAGGTCTACAATAACGCCTCGAGTTGATAAACCAGATGCTGCGATGGATTGGATACATTGCTTGCATAACCACGGTATGCCTACTTGACGGTACCAAACATTTCTCCTGAGAAAAAAATGAAGCAACAATTTTAGGTTGTACAGTATTGCTAGCAGGATGGAGTTTTTTTTTGTGTGGCGGGCCCATCAATTTAGCTCTCGACACAGCCGACTCACCTTATGCAAGGCCTCGGAGAAATAGGAGAGTGCCATAAGCCACATTTTATTTTTGGACATTTCATTTTCAGATTAGTTTTTTTTACCTGGATAATATGAGTCCTAGTCCATGTAGCCGGTAGCCCGCCTTTAAAAATCCTTTGGAACGAAAATCTATATTTACTGGAATTAGAGTCATATTCAATTTGATATAGCAAAGTGAACGACTATATTTGCTGGATTTATAGTCCTATTCAATTTGATATAGCGAAGTGATCATCATGGAAGTGCCTACCCAACGCTTAAGTATTTTAAGGGGGCTAGCACACAGATTTAGAACCATTGGATTTAGAAATAGATGTCTATTTGGGGTTCGAGGTCAAGACTCAACATAGAATAACTGTCGTTTTCGCTTTCTGAGAAATAACTTTGACAATATATATATATATATTACAATTATATTACAAATAAAATATCATTAGATAGATATTTGAATCTAGTTTTTATATAATTTATTTGGAGATGTAAAAGTTATTTATGGATAGTGGGAGTATGTTACATCTCATGGGTCTTAGTGATATTATATATGCAAGGCAACTGAAAAGACTTTTTCAGTTGTCTTGCATATAAAATTGAAAAAGTCTTAGATAAGGGGGGTATTATTTTGATCCTACGTCACGTCGCGGATGCATGGAAGACATTAGACATGGGGAAATCGTTGCCTAGAATTTCTACCCTCCAGTAAATGCTTAATTAGATCATGACGAATCATGATGATTGATAAATAAAATTAGAAAACCCGTGGGACTATTAATTGATCATGCTTAATTCTGCGATGAGACCGTGACGAATCAACCTACCCCATTTTGTGCCAAACCAGACAAAACGTATGTCCCTTGAGATAAAAAAAGATTCCGGCCGGGACATCTTTGCTCCAATCTTGAGGCGGTGAGAGGGGCACACACTTGGATGAACCGGACCACCCCGGTGGGCTTGAACTGCACTTGATGCATGTGCGGTGAAAAAAGAAATACTCTGACTTTTTAACAGCTTCACTCGTCTGATCGTCTCGTGGTTTAACCACGCCACGCCAGCCCACCGCGGCACCAAAACGTGGGAAGCGAGCGAGTGGCTACAAGAGGCGTGCGTGACAATCTTCCTTGCCCAACAAACTAAATGCTCCTCCGGAGCAACAGCCCAGAGCCACCGCCACTGCATATTCCGTCGAGTTCGATTCCACCGCCTCCGCCACCAATGGAGTCGGGGGCCTTGGATCCGCTCGCGCCCACGCCCACGCCCAGGCCAGCGCGGCCGCCGCCGCCGTGGGTGATCCTCGGCTGCACCCCAAGCATCTCCTCTCCCGTCGACGAGGTCGACGAGCGCGGCGAGGACTTGTTCGTCGACTGGCGCGACCCCCCGCTCGTTTCCAGCCTCGCCGTGCGGCCGAGCGGCTCTCTCTCTCCCCTGCTCCAGCACATCTCCCCCGACGGCGACGGCGACCTCTACCCCTACATCGTCGCCGCCGACGGCGCTACTGCCCTACTTCGCGCCCAGAAGCCCCGCCGCCGCGTCGCTGACGAGGAAGGCGTTGTGCCGACTGCCGAGCAAGGAGGACGACCACGAGATCGTCTACATGCTGTGCGACGCCCGCACCGGCAAGGCCACCCGGTGCGCCGCGGATCGCAGCTGCCTCGCCCGCGTCGGCGACATCGGATTCGTCTCCGCCGCCTCCGACGCGGCGCACCACATGGTCGTCGAGCTCTACCCCAACGCCACCACCGGCCGCGCCACCCTACGCCGCTTCTCCACCGAGCTCGGAGCCTGGGTTTCGGACGAGGTGCGCTACCCCCCGCGCCACCGGCCCTGGGGCAGCAACGGCTTCGTCACGCACGACGGCAAGCTGTGGTGGGTCGACCTCGCCTACGGCCTCTTGTCTTGTGAGTTGTGACCCCTTCGCGGACGATCTGCGCCTGCTCTTCACCGCGCTTCCTGAGGGCTGCGAGTTGCCAGAAAGCGCGGAAGCCCTCGCCAAGCACCGGTGCATCAGTGCGAGCGGCGGCGAGCTGATCTACCTGCAGATCGACACCGACCACACAGCGGACGCCGACGCGAAGCTCACGTCATGGACTCTCTCCAGGAGCGGAGCTGCAGGCGAAGACCGGATGATTTGGATGCCGGGCTACAAGGTTCAGTTCAGTGACATCTGGGACGACGTGAACTACATAGTTCGATGCCGCGGAGCGTGGCCGCGCTTGCGCTTATCCACCCCAAGCTCTCCAGCGTGGTGTACTTCTTCCAGGGCACCGAGCAGAAATCGTTCCTACTCGCCGTGGACTTGAGCAGTCGAAGTGTTCTCAACTGGAAGGAGTACGCCGTGCCACACGTGTCGGCGATCCAGCATTCCTACCGGTTCGTCCAACCGTGGCAGTTGTCACCTTCGATCGCCAGAGGAAATGATGGTACGTATATGTTCTATATATGTTCCTGTATTATTGGTTGCCAATTTGTTCCTTGTTTCTGTTTGCGGTTGTGCTTGTGGATTATAGGCATAAGCAAGCTATCTAAGTTCTTGTAGTATTGGCTGCCGATTTGTTCCTTGTTTCTGTTTGTGGCTGTGCTTGTGGATTATAGGCATAAGCAAGCTATCTAAGTTCTTGTAGTGTTGACTGCCGATTTGTTCCTTGTTTCTGTTTGTGGCTGTGCTTGTGGATTATAGTCATAAACAAGCCAAGGTTGTATGTGTCCTGTGCTGGCAGTAGTGGTACTATGGAGATTTATTTGCTCACAAGCATTATACCTTTTCTTTAAGGCAATCAGCTGTTCAGACTTCAGAAGCAGTTATAGTTGATTAAGAATATTGTATATTCTTGTCTGATTGTAGTTGTTTTAGAAAGGTAAATGCTGCTGTACTGGACTTTTTTGTTGTGCTAATTCATAAATTCTGAATGTTAACAATTCGTGGCACCTGACACATGTGCAAATAAGTACTTAGTGCAGGCATAATGTGTATTTCACAAACAGATGAATTTCTCAGTTTATAATAGGAGCTCTTTTATATTTTATAATGCCTTATACTACCATCTAGTAGTATGAAGTATAGATCAAATCTAACCAGCCATTAGTTAGGGTAGTTTGGTAATTTTTGGAGCAGAGGCCCACCTATGGCCCAATTCTCCTCTGATTCTGCTACCTCTCCACCGTGGTCATTGGACTCTAGCTCTTCAAATCGTATTAATCATTTTTTTTCACGCTACTCTAAGAGCAACTCCAGCAATAGCCCCTACTTAAGGCCCCTACTTTATCGAGTAGGGGCTGGCCCTAACTTTCTGGGGCTTTAATTTTGTATCCAACTCCAGCAATAGCCCCTACTTAAAGCCCCTTCTTTTGATATGACATGTGGGACCAAGCCGTCAGTCTCTCTCCTTTCCTTCTCCGTTCACCCAGCTCCCGTCAATCTCTCTCTCCTTTCCCTGTGCTCAAACTCCAATCGAACAGCAAATGCTCTCTCCTCTCGCTCAAGAACAGCAGCAAGTAGCAGGCTAGCAGCTACCCCACATCCACCATGTCCGACCCAAATCAGCTACTGTCTCTCTCCAGTCCAAGCTTTCCAGCCATCAAATCACCTCCCGTTGCTCCTTCCCCTATGTATCGCGCTTGGTGTTTGCAATCGATGCTGAGCTCGGGCGGACAGGCGAATGCAGACTCTGTGGCTCTTCTTTCCTTCGATTTCCTTGGCTTGGTGCTTGGGAGTCTGGCATCGAGGATGACGAGGCGCAGCCGCGCAGGGCAGGACCTCGATATCCTCGGTCAACGCATCTCCCGGGATCCCAGCATCCAAGCCTCGCAGCAAGCTCGGGCGCGAGCTCGTGCGCGTGGGGCAGCTCTGCGAGCTTGTGCGCGTGGGGCGGGGCAGCGAGCTCGAGCGCAAGCTCGCTCGCTCGCGTGAAGGAGTCGGAGAAGAAGAAAGTGCCGAGGGAAAAAAAAAAAAAAAGTAGGGGCCCGGGGGAGAAGGGGCTCACATGAAGGGGCCTCCCTAGAGTAAGGGCTAGGGGCCTCCCTAGAGTAAGGGACTGAGTAGAGGTCCTACTGGAGTTGATTTTTTTGTCTTTGGCCTCTACTTTTTGAGTAGGGGCTTGAGTAGGGGCCTTGCTGGAGTTACTCTAATACGGCAAAACTAGTACTAAGGGAGAGAAAAAAAAACAAAATAAAATGGAGGAATCATTTATTCCTTGGAACACCATGGATCGACTCCGCATGGGTGGTGTCCGCCGCAGCCGCTGACGGCTCGACCTCGACGCGTGCGCTGGCGTGCAATACAACCATGGATTGAATACAGAATCACAGAACATGTTGTTTCCCAAACATCGCGGAACCATCTCGGCCCCCACGGCTCGCTCCTCCCGCGGCGGCATCGGCGGTGACGAGTTCGGCATCAGCGGCGGTGAAGGTAGGTGGTCGCGAGGAGGGCGAGGCGGGTCGGCGCGGTTGCGAGGCAGCGGGGTTGCGAGGGCAGGGGTGGTCACGAGGATGCACCTTTGTCCCTGCGCCACCCCTTCGCCTCTGGCCGCCGCCGCCCATGAACGAGCATGCCCGATGTGAGTGAACGGGGAGAGGAGAGGATAAGATTGACGAAGTGACGAGGAGATTAGAAAGAAAGTGAAAAATGTTACAGTCAAATGTATCATTTATTTTCTTTGTTTATGATACACATAGTGTTACTAAAATATTATAAAATTACCATTATAATTTTTGGTCTATAATACCCTTATACTACCCATGCTTACTAGGGCATACTACCTATACTACCAGTTAGGTTGCTAAGAGTATACAATTATTCTGGACCGTTCGATGCTTTCATACTACTCCTTTTTATATAGTAGTATGCCTCAGTATAAGGCACTATAAAAAAGCTCAATAATAGTACTTTGTATTTGTGTGCAGGCTCTTTTGCGCCCCCCCCCCCTCCTGTGATGTAGTTGCTCTAGAAAGATATGCAGTAGTTGACTGAATTTTTGTTATGTTAATTCACAAACTGAGATGTAATCTTCTGGGCAGCTGACACCTGACATGTGTCTAGATAGTGACTCGGTGAAGGTTTAATCTGTAAACTGCTAATTGTGTTGTGCTAGTATCATTGGGGAATTGTTCAGATAATCACCTTCGGTTCCTAAGGAGATTGATTTATCCTCTTAGTCGCTACTTCTACATGTGCTAATTTGCTTTGTGCCTTATGTTGTGAATGTGTCATAGCTGTGATGCTGTTGATTTGAATTTTTCTCTTTAGCTTTGGTTGATATGATGCTGTTTGTGCTAATCAGTTGCTTACTCTGACTCTGACTGTAGGTGCATGTGCAGAGGAACGGGTCTGGTTCCTGCTGGGGCGCCATCCTGTCATCCGTAAGGATGCGAGCTTTGGGCCAGAAGAGGATTTTTCACTTGATCTGAAGTCACCCCTCAGCGCCACGACCGTTGCAATGAGGAGGCTTGTGGGTGGCGACCGAGTGCACCAACCTTTTGTCGTGGCGGCTGACGAGTGCGGAAAGCTGCTGCTCTCAGGAACAATTGGGAGTAGGATTTCCCTGCTTGTTCTCGATGTTGTCACCCAGAAGGCCTTCAGCATTGGCCACCCCCCAGGCGTTGCAGCGCACAACCTGGGCTGCACAGGAATCATTGCTGACCCCCAACACACTGGGAGCTATCTGGTTGCAGAGCTCAAACCGATCACCGGAACCAACCGAGCCACACTCCTCCGATTCTCTACAGAGCTTGGAGGGTGGGTCTCCAGTGAGGTCGACTACCCCCTGCACGACCGGCCGTGGGACGGCAATCGCGTCATCTCCCATGCAGGAAAACTATGGTGGATCGATCTCTCGTATGGACTTCTCTCGTGCGACCCCTTCGCCAACGATGTGCACCTGGATTTTTTGGAGCTACCTGAAGGCTGCCAGCTTGCTGTGGGAACAGAATGCCCGAAGATGCTGAGAGGCTTGAATGTCAGTGGTGGTAAGCTGAGGTATGTTCAGATCGACAATGGAACTAGCCACACTGTCTCCATGTGGACGTTGGCCGATCCAGAGCGTGCTTTGTGGGATCATAACTATCAGGTGCCGCTTGCTGATATTTGGACAGGACGCAAGTATAAGAAGTACATGAGAAAAGAGAAGCAATTCATGGTTGCATTTGTAGACCCTTCAACTCCAGGTTTCTCTCTATTTCTTTCATGGCTCGTCCATGTTCAAGGTTGAGATCAGCACAAAGAGGGTTGTCAGCCAGGTGTTGCTCCATGCTCTGCTGGTCAAGGACTCAAATCCTTCAGGTTGTCTCCAAGAATGGGAGGTACCAAAGTCTGTGGTTCCTTGGAGAAACCTTCCAGAGTTGGTTGTACTGCCAGAAGGCTGCATGCCTACTCCGTTCATCAGGAGAAATGGTTGGTACTCTGCTTGTTCATACAGTTATTTCTCTTACCTGTTTTACATAATGGAATCACACTGTTAAATGTTAATTGTTTGGTTTTATGGTTGGTTTTATGGCAGTGGAGCGGTCTCGTACGGACAGCTTCGTAGATGCTCCAGATCATGAACCATCTTCATCTGGCAAAATACAAAGCATGGAAAGCCATTTCGTGGGACAAGGATTGGGTCAAAAACCAAGAGATCTTGAAAACCAAGTGTGTTTGTCTGATACGTTGGAGCCGTGTTTGTCTGAACCGTCAGAGCCATTTTAGATCTTAGTACTGAACCTGAGTTCTTGTTGATCTGTGATTTGGTCGGTCCGGATCTATATGGTTTCTGAATATGTGCGATAAACTGATATTGCATCATGTTTTCAAAGAAATGTCTCAAATGGCATGAGAAATTGATATCAATTACGTTATGCAACCATGATGTTTTATAGTTTCCATGCTATATTAATTAAACGCATTCCCTGGTCAGTTCGCTTTTGTTAACACAACAAGAATTGCAGCTGGGAGCAATCACGAGTAACATAAATGGCTAAAACAAAAGACATAATTATCTTCATCACCCAATGCTTGTTAACACAACAAGAATTGCAGCTGGGAGCAATCACGAGTAACATAAATGGCTGAAACAAAAGACATCCATTATCCTCATCACCCAATGCTTATTTTGGCGGATGAGCAAACTCCATCCGTGAGTCTCGCTCTAACCATATTCTTTCTTCTTTCGTCAACCGGAAATCTAGGTGGCCTCATCAAACGCGGATATCGGAGACAGGTGTCCTCACACGCCACACATGGGTCTTGTTCAAGCAGGTGTATATTCTTCAAATTCACAGCACGTTGAATGACGAGTCTTACATATTCCATCACCTTTTTTTCCACAGCAAAGCCTTTTATTTGCAGTAGACTTAGATTGTTGTGCTTGAAATCGGGCGTTTCCCATAACATTTTGGTCTCATCCTCGAAATTGTTCCTGCCACATATGTGCCTAGATATCTTCAAGGAACAAAACAACACAGAATTAGAAAAATTAACATAATTGCTTACAGTATATCTAGGCATCAGGGCATCAGGCTGATCATCTGATGGAAAATTGTGATGAATAGCGTACTGTGGGTTTAACAAATATATTCTTGGGGACTTCAGTTAATTAAAGTAAGCAAATCATTAAAGCAATGTAGACTAATATGAGTGTTTACCTTAATATAGAGGTTCCTGAGGGAAGGCGCGGCATGAAGGACATAAAGGGTCCAGTCGAGCTCAGACTCATGGGAAATGTCGTACAGGTACATGTCTCTGAGGTTACTGAACACAGGAAAGAGCTGGTTTGGCTCCTCCGGTTTAACCCAAATCTGTCCATGGTACAACACAAAAAAAAAAGGAAATAAGAGCACGTATAAAACTAATGCATCAAGGTGGCTGTGTCAGTGGCGTAATACCTTTGCACCACGGAAGCTGAGATGCACGATGGAGAGGTTTCTTGTATTTGAAAGGCACTCGCTTAACGCGAATGGCTCCTGCCATTGCCATGAAGAAGCCAATGATACATTATGAAGGCGGGGAACGTAGCCGAAACGCAGCGGAGGGTTGTTTTCACCACTCCAATCATCACAGTTGACTTGTCCAAGCTGTGGAACTCGGATCAGGTCAACTTTCTCAAAGTAACAGGAGAGGAGCTCCAAAACCATGAGCTGCGATCTAGGTGCGTCTATCTCGAGGACCTCGGTTTGAGAAGCGCAACGGCTCAAGCAAAGCGTCTCGAGGCGGATGGCGGCGTCGAGGAGACGACGGGCATCATCGGCGCCGAAGCAAAGGTTATGCAGGGTGAGGCTGGTGAGCCAACTGAAAGCGACAGGGCAAGCGTCCATGAACTTCTTCCCATACAGGTCGAGGTCGAGGTCGCTGGCAGAAGCAGCAGAGACCTGTGTCCATATGGTGAACTCGAGGCACTCGGTGTGCCCCCTCTCGACGGCGTCGCCGACGGCATGGCCGAGGGACTGCAGGAACGAGTCTATCAAGTAGAAGGCGAGGAACAACTTCTTCCTGCCTCCTCCGGTTGGCTGATCCATCAGCAGCCACCTCGCCGTGGCGGCGTGCGCCGCCGCCGCCGCCTCGGCGGAGCAAGTGGTGAACTCGCTGTCTGCTCGGGTCATCACGTCGTAGACGTCGATCTCAAGAACGGGGAGCAGGCGTGGGATGCGCGCCCATCGTCTAGACAGGGTGCTGATCCTGATGGTGGTGCGCAGATCACTTAGGCGCTCAACGATGTCGACGAGAAGGTCGTCTGGTAGGGCGCTCAGCCTATCTGCCTCACGCGAAGCATCCATGATTTCCGTCGTGATGTGTGAGTTCGTTATGATTATTAGATCGGTCAAACCACAGGCCAGGATATTGAGGCCATGGGCAACAATCCGAATCCGACGCGACAGCAGCGCTCGGGGGGCGCGAAATCAGCCCGTCGTCGGTTAGCCCAAACCGAGAGGAGTCCAGCCCGCGCATATATAGACAGAAGGCCCCCTCGCAAATCTCAACGCAACTGCCGGCGCCGCCACATCATCTATCTGCTCTCTTATTTCTAAAAAAAAAATCTATCTGCTCTCTCGGCGCCGCCGAGTCCTACTCCTACTGAATAGACGACGAAGGTTTGATTGATCCTTCTTCTTATCCATGTTTTTTATAATTTATATCTGTGCTTTACGTATCCGATGCGGCGCATATGCAGATACATACAACTTCTCCATGCTATGTCATCGGTAGTGTAGATGTGTTACGGTCTTCCGGATTATGAATTACGAAGCTGATATATAATAATCTTAATTGCAAAGTAAGAGCTAGCTCATGTACTTCTCTGGTCAGGTAATTTGACCTGTAATTATTAATTAGTTACTTCTCTTGCTGATGAAACACCAACCATATCTGGACCCAAGGCAGAATTATGAAGATCAACAACTAAGTTGATACTTGATCAATTAATCGACATGCAATCCAGCAATTGATTGATTAGTTCTATAATTGTCCTATGAGTGAAGTGCATCCACCATACATGAAGTTGCATCGTTGTATCATTTTGGTCCAATAAGCTGTAAACATAGCACTCACATACATGAAGTTGTATCGTTGTATCATTTTAGTCCAGCAAGTTGTAAACATTGAAATTGCCATAAACTAAGTTGTTCACAATTGGCATATACAGTCCACTATATACTTGAATCTGTATTTTAAAGACGCGACATGCATGCTGATGAGGAGTTGCTAGAAGAATACATGGCACCAAACACAAAGTTCTCAACGTTTCATTTCGGTAATGAGTTACAAATGTCAAACAACGCATAAGTATGATATAATTGAGATAAGATCCACGATAACGTGTTAATATTGTTTTGTGCAATCCACCATCTACTAAAAATATTTTTATTTCATGTGTTGTGATAGGGAATAGGTAGATGATCATTTATATAAAAAAAGATATATTCCCGTGTTCAATATACACCAGACCAGGATTAAAAAGATCATCTAAAAAATAAAATGAGAAAAAATAATAAAGTAGTGGATTATATATGTTCTAAGTCCTTGTTATGTATGCTACACTTGCAAAATATGGATTTTTAATGTATAGTTGATTGTATATGCGCATCGTGAATAACTTAGTGTACTATGAGTGTAGCATTTACATGTTGTTGGACCAAAATGATACAACGATGCAACTTCATGTATGTGGGTGCAGCATTTACAACTTGTTAGACCAAAATAAAACAATGATGTAACTTCATATATGATGGATGCACTTTACTCTTTACTCTTGTCCTATTATCAGCAATATCGAGTTCTATGTAGAGTTGCCTACTACTGCAATACTGATGCAGCCTGTACGCGTGTGCGTCGTATGTATTGCTGTCACATTTTTCTATCTAGAGTTATAAATCCCTATAATTTCCTTGGAGGGTTAATGAGAACAGGGTACCAATGTCATTATGCATTCTTAGCTTATAATCACACGCTTGTGATAGTTGACATCCAAAATTTCCTTTTAACGGGTTGAGGGAATATTGGGATGAATATAGAGGCACGATAAACACCTCAGGTCCTGGTTAGATGCTTAAGATTGTCTTTCTCAATCAATTTGTTAGGTGATCTACAAGATTACAATGCCTCGAGTTGGGGACCCAGATGCTGTGATGGATAGAATCGTCTATGATCTTGGATATATTGCCTGCATCACCTCGGGATGCCTCCTTGAGGGTACCAAATATTTCTCTATGAAAAAAAATGGAGCCACCAATTCAGGTCATGCTGTACTGCTAATAGGATGGGCCTTTATGCGTTGCAGCACCATCGTTTTAGCTCTCGACACAATCGACTCGCCTTACGCACGGCCTCAAAGAAACAGGAGAGTGTAATAAGCTACATTTTATTTTAGGACATTGATACATCATACATTTCACTGTCAGTTTGTATTTTAGGACATTGATACATCATACATTTCACTGTCAGTTTGTAGTGTTTATTTTTCACCGGGATAATACAGATCCTGATTGTATCAAAAAAAAAATAGAACGAATCCTGATGTGTAGCCCGCCTTCCAGGTCAGCCCACAGATGCGGCCCATCGGCACACAAGGCCCATAAAAACAGATGTGAAGGGCCCGTCTCGATCTTGACTCCATCATCATTCATCAAAACGTTGGTAGCGAGTCTTACACACGTTGCAACTTGTAAGGTTTGTAAGGTTCAGTATATACCTTCTCTGACCCGTGCCTCTGGATTATGATGGAGGTTTGTAAGAGCTCTCTGGACACGTTGCTACAATAGAAACAGACTGAAAATGAGCTGCAAGCCGTTATTTTTTTTTTTGAGCCGTTATTACGGGAGCTACACAGGTTGCAACTTGTAAGGTTTGTAGTGTTTGTTTAATTTCGTAAAAAGGTTGGCAAAATTTGTTGTAGCAATTTTAAACCAATGATTAGGAAGACTAAAACATTATGTAATTCTAAAACCAAGAGCTCTTTAGTACTGGTGTATTTAGAGGTACTTTTCCAGCCAAATTTTTTAGACCGTTGACCTGAAATCATAATTTAAAAAATAAATTAGGTACAAGGACCACCATTTTCTGTACTTAGTCTCAATATATATGTAGCACTTTTGGTACTTTCGTCTAGATACTTCTAGTTCTAGGTACTTGCTATTTTTTTTCACCTTACGATTTTATAGATGTCATGCTGTCATTATTTTCAATCGTCGTAAAAGTTCTCTAAACTAATTATATGGATGGACACAAAATCATAAGATAAATCTATCAAACATAACTAATTTGTCACAATTACACCTAGGGGTTAGGTAATGGAGTTATTCACATTTAATACTCTTAATTTGTATCTAAACATTCGAATTTACTTGAGCGATGAAAAAGTAGTGAGGCCTTAGGTATCCTTTCTAGAAAAAATGGAAACAGACTAAGATGACATAAATCATTCGACACTTTTTTCTGCTTGAAACGAGAACCAGCATCAAAAGTGAAAAATGCTTACATGGAACTTCCAATAAACTAACCCCTACTGTGTAAAGAATTAGGGAGTCGTTACTTCCCGTAATCAAAATAACATACACGAACTTTAATATTTTGCCGGTCCCAACTCTCAAAGGCGTTGCTATATATAGATGTGGTTTAGTTTCAGCCGTTCGATCACTTCCACTTGCGCCCAAACATCTTCTTGTGTTTGCCGAACATCTTCTTGTGCTTGCCAAACTTGCCGTGCTTGAACTTGCCATGCTTGAACTTGCCGTGGTGGCCGTGGCCGTGCATCCCGTAGCCTCCTCCGTGGCCGTGGGATATCTTGTGAGCTCCATACGCTGCAGCTGCCGCCGCGGCACCTCCGGCAATCACCGCGCCGTACCCTGCAGAGCCCCCGGCACCGTGGCCTCCTCCGTACATAGCACCGTGACCTGATCGAGTAGAAGGGTTTCAATTAGTAGGTCGCGTTGGTACGTACGCGTGGCCTCATTATTGGCTATTATTTCATCATAAGGTTTTCAAACAGCGCATTATTCAGTGCATTGTATCACATACATACTGTAATAAACATACTGTTGTGAGAGATTTTCGTTAATGAATTAGAAACAAATCACAGTACTTTTGACTATAACAATGTCAAAGCCTAAACACCACGTTAAAAAACAATGCCGTAGCGAACATATAATACAAGAGATGAACGTACCGGGCATTGGTTGACCATGACCTGGGTAACCAGCTGGTGGATAGCCAGGCTGTTGAGGATATCCACTTGGAGGATACGCTTCTGGAGGGTATGCGCCGTGCGCCGCCGGGTATCCACCAGGTTGAGGATATCCACCTTGAGGCGGGTATCCACCAGGTGCGACCGGATACCCTTGTCCGGGAGGATATGCACCCGGTGAAGCAGAGTAACCAGCAGGGTATTGGCCGTATCCACCTGGATACCCTCCATGGAATCCTTTATCCGCTCCCGAGGGATCATGGCTATCCTTCCCGCCACCCATAGTGCCTCCTCTCAACACCTAACCTGCAATTTGGAGAAAATGGAGGACATGAATTCGAATGGGAATGTGGATTTCATAGTGCCATGGCACATCGTGGAGAGTGGAGACATGGATCAATGCATGCGCAAGAGAATTACTGATTACCTTAACCTCGCTGCGCAGGCAAAGCTTTCCGTCAACAATGGCCGAGGGCTTGGAAGATATAGATGTGGTAGTTAACTCCAGATATCCAGAGCATGCCTTGTAGCAGAATAAGGGTGCAATCTACCATTTTTAGAGTTGCACTGCTATTCCTAGATGCGTGGCTGTGCTTGAAGTTAGGGGCTCCGCCTTCTCGCCGCACCTTTCTCCTCGTCCAAGCGGATGTCGCGCAGCCGATGAGTCGGCGGAGACGGACAACGCTAGTCAAATTAGCCTGAGTGAGAGACAACAGCTAATCAGAATTCCGGCTAACCTGCGGCTAAAATGTTTGAAATTTGGACGGATGAATGGATGGGTAATCGATGTGCAATGCACAACCGCGGTTGTTGGCAGCACAACATGGGAGTGTAGAAAATAACTTTTTTTCTGGAAAACGTGTTATGTGATAGGGATGAATATAAAAGTTGAAAGAAATTAGAGGGGAGCTTTTCTAGGAAGCGTGTTTTCTGGGAGGGGTGAGTCCAAAAGAATTTTTGATACACGAGTTTTTTTTTTCCTTCTCTTTTGAGTCAATGCTACCGAGCTCCTTTTTTTTTAGAACATGCTACCGAGCTGGGAGTAGTTCTATGCCTAGAGGAAAATCAAATTGAGTAGTGGTCAGCTTGAAATTGTTTTGTCTTATACTATTGCATAGAGCTACTTGTCAATAGTCTGGCTGGTTAGGATACTCGGCTCTCACCCTAGAGACCCGGGTTCGAGTCCCCGGCAACGGAATTCGTTTTTGTCATTGATTAGTTTCTTCTTTTTTCCCCCTACAAAAGGTACACACTGGAGCTGTGGTAAAATAACTCACTTCGTCATGGGACCCACTTGCCATCATTCCCAAATTGAATGTATCAAGTGTGATTTCAGTAGCAGGCAATATCATGGGCAATCCCAGGAAATACAGTACTCAGGTAATAATACGGTTGTAAGTCTCCACATATTATAAAGATGCAGTATCAAAAGTCTCTGCTTTTTCCTAAGTTAGATCCAGGGCAGGCGATAATTTTAGGCAAAAGATGGAACTGAGCAAACAGCGAGGATGTTCCGTTGCTCCCAACCATGACTCGGGCTATGGATTCACTTAACAACAGCCTTAGCTATCTTAGCTGTGCTTCGACAAAATGGTCTCTGCCACACTGCGAGCTATTGGGTGGTAAAATTCTTGAGCCTCCGAGAAGATCCTCTGGGCCAGCATCTTCTCCTCGCCTGAGCACTTAGCCAGTGAGCTGTAGAGTGGGCGGAGGTACTTCATCCTTCCCACCTGCTTCAAGCATTTCTCAACCTCGTTGAAGTAGCACTTGCATCCAGTGGGGATTGCCAGCTGGAGGAATGCGACTTTGACTTCGTAGTCACGGCTTTCAGATAGCTTGTACCGCTCATCAAGAGCAGTAACCTGCATACAGACAAGATATGGGCATTGTGAGCAGTTGATCTTTAAGTTACTCATGAATTATGTTGTACTAATTGTCTTGGAAAGAGAAGCTTTGGCCCGCAACATGTAAGCATAGTGATTACATGTGACAGTTGAAAGCTAACTGCCCTGAACAGCAGAACATTTTCTTTGAAGTATCATTAGTGGATTATCTAAATTAAAATTGGCTCTGAATATATATGCTATTGATTGCTCCGATATGAAAAGGGAACTATGCGTTAGTACTCACCAGTGAGTATTATTGAATCTAAATGCGAATTTGACCATATTCAGCTAGCTCAAATAGCTACAGAGGTCTCTTCATGACTAAATGAGATTCAGCCATGCAATCTCCAACATACTGCTGTTTTTTTAACATGCTACTCAAATATTCAAAAAATGAGAAGATTGGAGACGACAATGTAATTTTCAGCACTGAGCCACACATATTCTACGACAGATGAATCTTGCATTTCAGTTATATATTGTTGTAAACAGATGGAGGGCCTGAAGTAGAACCTCCTCCACCTGCTCATATTTTTCTTTCAGCACCCCTGATTAGCAAACCCAACAAACTAAATAATCTTACTAACACAGTGCAGATGTAGTATTGTATTACAAAGTGTAACTAAACAACTAATTTGAGGCTAAATGCTTCTGCCACAGCAACAACAAGATAGCTTCTGCCACTCTAAATCTATATTCTATACTCCACCTAAATAGAATCCCAGGCAGCAGGACAGCTTTCAGACATAATAATAAATGAGACGGCATCAATAAGAATCATACCTGTGAGGCTTCAACATCTGTGGGTAGATTTTCCAAGTAAAGTTCCCATTCTTGCCCACTCCAGTCTGCCACCTCATCTTCACTAGGAAGTTTTCCTGACTTGAATTCTGCAGCTAACGCGCAGATCTTTTTGTAAGTAGATGAATCAGGTTCCATAGCATCAGGAGGAATACCAGTCCCCTCAACCCACAGCTTTAGGTCAATCTGATTTTCTATCCCAGGTACATTTGTTTTCAGGAATTCAAGAAATGTCTCTGTGTCTATTGATTGAAACTTGAACGTGGCAATGTACTTCTTTAGGAACTCGTCAAAAGCAGGCCGTCCAATCTAATACGATCAACAAGAAAAGGACAATACAAATTAGAAACTAATCCATTAATGAAAGAATATTGCGAGGTAGAGTGAAGAAGTTGCAATGCCCATAATCCCACATTCCACACCCACCTGGCGCTCGATGCGCCAAAGAAACTGGAATCCTTTCTCGTAGGGCACTTCAGAGTACACATCATCAGGGTCAATCCCTGCCATATTAGGCTTCAGCTTGGTGAACTCCATGTTATCCTTAAACCTCTCCATCATTCGGTTCAACCCCCTCCATCCAATTCCCATGTTTAAGGCTGCCCGCTCCTCCCCTTGCACCACTTCAACAATCCTCCTCTCAGCATATGTTGTGAAGCCCTGTATGCAGCAAGAACATTATGACACTGTTGTGACATGCCAAAACATGAGCACATAACATCCACATGAGTATATAATATCTCCTTAGGCTCCCAAGTCCCATCTTAACTAGAGGAAAAATCCCAAGGTTTCATACACCAACTAGAGGAAATGTAAAAGGATTGGATGATACCGGGGTCGTCGTACCAGGTATTGATCCTAACTGTGACTGGATCGAAGACAATCTAAATTCTAAACGAAGATGTGCACCGCTAGTACTCCATTTATATTGTACCCAAACATATATAGTTCTTCTAAAGCAAAATTCTCCTAATCTAGGCAATTATATTACATTCGATCCATTACAAGTCAGAGATAAAGCACTGGTTATATTTCGCTCACATGAATATTCAATGCCACAGATGACTTAGATACTGGTAAGGCCAGATTTGCCACCTAATAATAAACTGCCTACATCGAATGAGGAGGCAAACACTATTTCTAGTACAGCTGACAACTAGAATATGAAAAATAACAAGTGCTCACTCACCTCATTTAGCCAGAAATCTTCGTTGGTCTTGTTAGTAATCAAATTACCAGTCCAGCTATGTGCGAGCTCATGCGCCACAACCTGAGCCCCTGCAGCATCTCCCTTGATCACCGTCGGAGTTAGGAACACCATCCTGGGGTTCTCCATGCCTCCGTACGGGAAACTCGGAGGCAGCACGAGCAGATCGAACCTCTCCCATTCATACGGCCCGAACAGCGACTCCCCGACCTTGACCATCTCCTCCACCCCGGCGAACTCCCTCGCCGCCTCGTCCAGCACCTTGTCCCCTCCCTCCGCATACACCCGCGTCCTCGGGCCGAGGTCCCTGAACCCGATCCCGCCAGCGGCGAACGCGAAGAGGTAGGGCGGCACGGACTGCTCCATCTGGAACTCCTCGACGATGCGGCCGGGCGCGCACCACAGCTCGTCGTCGCACGCGCCGCGGTGGTCCGCGGGAAGCGGGTCCCGGCGGGCGACGTGGCGCGCGGCGGCGACGGCGGAGAGCTGCGCGGGGACGTTGAGGAGGAGCGAGAACGTGATGCGCGCGGCGGGGGTGTCGTGGCAGGGGAAGACGGAACGGGCGTGGATGGATTGACACTGCGAGAAGACGAAGGGCTGCCCGGAGGCTGTCTGCGGCGGGGCCAGCCACTGCAGCGCGGAGGCGGCGGGGGAGGTGGAGAAGGTGAGGCGGAAGGAGGTGGTGTCGGGGGGCAGGGTGAGGGTCAGCGCCGAGCCGAGGACGGGGTCGAGGTCCGCCGCGAGGGAGAAGGGTATGGGCTCCGGCGGGTCGGCGGCGGTGGAGGCGGAGTGGATGGCGAGGGCGCGGGTATCGAGGAGGAGGTCGCCGGAGTGCGGCGCGTCGAGGGTGAGCAGCGCGGAGGCGTGGATGGTGGAGGCGGCGAAGTCGAGGTAGAAGGCGAGCGCGGCGTGCGACACCACCGGGTGCTCACCGTCGGTGTAGGAGTGGGGATCGACGGGCGCCATGGCTGCTGCTGCTGCTGCTCCGGCGGCGAACGGGAGGGGAGGGGAGGGGGAGAAGGGGGAGGGTTCGGTTGGCCGGTCCGGTCGAATCGACCCAGGGGGTTTGGGTGGGTCTTGTTGGTCGGGTCGAGCCGACAAAGCCTTTTGAGATTTCCTTTGGCTTTCTGGTCTGTAGGGCCCTGATCGGAAGGAACTGATACCTCTGACGAGATGATAGAACTGAATGATCTCTCAAAACTCCAAAGGCATATAAAAAAATTCTCAAAAGCAGAAAAACAGATCATATAGCATGAGAGCCAATCAAATTGTAGAAAATAGTAAAGATTTAGAAGCCTTTTGGAGCTTTGACAGATCTCTTATTCTGAGTCAATACACAATGTCTTCACAGCAGAATTCGGGAATCTTTTGCGCAGAACTCTAGTTGAAGAGTTTGGGGCCGACATAGGAGTACAGGCTACTGAAAACTGGTTTTATATTGGTTTTAAGCCAAACAAGGGGTTAGTGAGCAGTTCTGAAATTCTGAAAGTGCATCAGGAAACTGAATGGATTGGACCAGCATGTTATAATTCTGGTATTAATTAGCATGAAACTATGAAAGAAAATAAGAAAAATATATATATACATTGGCATCAACTATCCAATGCACATTCTTGAGAAAATAGCTCGCCCAATCTCATAACCAGCAGTGGCCAGTGGGCATTTTGATAGCCAGGCCGTTGGTATGGTAATTGGGAAGGCTGCAGGCATTACCTGCAGCAATCCTATAAAAATCTAGAAACAAGCAGCTTCAACCCCAAAAAAAAAAACACTAGAAACAACTAAGAAGTAAAGGCTGTGTTCAGATTCAGAAAAAAGTATTTCTCCAACAAGTTTTTTCTATTCATCCCACTCACAGAACACGCTTCCCAGTGCACTATTCATCTAGAAAAAATATTTTTTACTTCCAATCTGAACGCAACCAAAGAGAACACATGTGCCCTGTTTAGTTCTAGAAGTTCTTTTGGACTTTACTATTCACCCCTTTCAGAAAACACGTTTTCCATAAAAGTTCTCCCCAATTTCCTTCAACTTTCCTATTCGTCCATCTCACATAACACGCTTCCCATTTCCCGCCCCCACAAACTAAACACGCCTGGTTCATGGTTGCCTTCCCTGCCACCAGCTGAATGGACCAAACAGAAGATATGCATTGCCATCAAGATGCCTTTTTATTCTTTTTCATATGCCTTGCCACAGTTTTCCTCCATCTGCGTTGAATCGTTTCCCTCCCAGTGTCGAGGAGCAAGGAGCCATCGACGACGAAGTTCATGATTGAGAGGCAGGTCATCCAATCGACCTCGTATGGGCAGAAGCTATACATTTTTGTGGCATGCTCATTGCTGATCTTCGTCATCGACCCATCGCTCACACTGAACAGAAAGAGACCTTCACCATCAACCCAAAGCACCACAGCACCACTCTTCCCTAGAAACATCTCCAGCCTGATCTTAGCATTCATCTGGACCACCCTTTGCGGCAATGAACTTGCTAGGTTGATTGTTCCAGAGTGGACCCAGCCGCTAGTGTCACTTCCATGCTTCCAGAGTGACATCTGTAGGCCCTTCAATAAGAGTAACAGAAAGCTCCCATCTGCAGAATTCGATAACAATGGCGCCTTGCTGCGTTTAGCGTCAAGCGGGAGCTCCAGGTAAGATAGCTTTGGATGTGTGGCCACAGCCATGTGCAGCGTAGCAATGTGAGTGAGCGTCCAGTTACTCAAGTTGCCACAAAGAAAATGGATGGCACCATGAGAAGCAGCAGCAGGGGATCGCACCACATAGAGGCCAGGCATTAGCTCAGGAAGTTCATGAAACCACAACCAACTTTTGGCCTTCGAGCTGTAGGATCCAAGCACGAATCTCCGTCCGATCCAAAAGGGTACTAGCTGGAAGGACTGAGATACCACCTGGCCACGGTTGACATCCTCAGTGACAAGTAAGGTATACATGTCAGGTGGTGCAACTGAAATCGGAGGAATGTGGAAGATTTCACCAGTGAGAGGATTGCAGACACACAACTTTTGCGGCTCGTTTGGATGACTCGTTGGGTGGTGGAGTGCCAAGAAGCCGTCTTGAGATGCAATGGGCTCGCAAAAGTTGAGCTTGGCACCGAGACCACGAATGAAAGTACAGAGTTTAGCCGGTGGCTCATTGCATCCAACTTTGCTGCCAATGGATTTGGACAATTCAGACATGGGCTTGAAGCTTGGTGCCAAACTGTGCCAGTTGCTCATGTGATGCTGCACTAGACTGTTGTCCTGGTAGAAGAAACCAAGGAGCAACGATGGGGTAAAACCATGATCATGGCTGAGGTTCCTGAGGAAACCAAGAAAGCTTCTGCCCTTTATGATATTACGCCAAAACTTGCAGGTTGAAGCAAGGCGTGCTAGGGAGGCAGGATCAGTGATGTGAGACAGGATCTTGTAGACCATATCCACTGGAAGCTGCAGCATCACGCAATCATCGTCCATGACCCTTTTCTGCAAAGAAAAAGGCAGGCATCAATAATTCTGTTTAAAACGCCACCAGAAGAATGAAAGTTCAGACAAGTGATTTCCTTTTTTTCCCTCAAGGGCGATTTATTCTCTTAGATGTACTATAAGCAACATTTTATCATTTGTTTAAACGAAAAAGAAACTGTGCATTTTGCAATTGCGGACGTGCAATTTAAATTAACATGTACCTTCAACTAACAAGAAGCCACATTGGTCATAAACATTACACAAAACTACACCTTGTCAGTAACGACTAACGACACATGATCACGTTGATCGATCCCTAAAACAGATCCGACATTGCTCGTCAATGTTCAGCTATTTTTTTCAAGCAGAATCCTCAACCAGTCTCTACGCAGCCAGAGGAAGAAAACTAAAGCAACGGGTAATCACCTCATCTTGTCACTCTGTTACCATCCTTTATTCACGGCCGATGTATAAAACGAAGAATCAAAACGACCTAATCGATGCGATACAATACATCAACCCTAGCTAGAAAGATGTGCGAGCCCTGCACTTTGGGGGGAAGGGCAGAGACGAGACGAGACGAGACGAGACGAGACGAGACGAGAGATACAGATACCTAAGCCGGAGACGGAGGTCAGGTGACGGTCCTGTCGTGTGGGCGGCGAGATCGCCTTGAGCGCGAGCGAAGAAACAGACGGGCGATGAGAGGCGGAACGAGCACACGATGACGGTAAGTACCACCACGTGGTTTTCCCCCCTCTTTTTGAGGAAATATTACTCTTTTCTCCTTAAAATAAAAAACCGCTTTATTCGTGCACCCTCAGGAAGGTCCAGCCCAGCATTATTTTTTCTTAAAGGGCCCATACTTAAATGGGTTGAACCTAAGTTTAGGGTGAGTTTAGTTTAGGAAAAAAAAACACTGTAGATAAAAAAAAACATTGTAGGTCGTGCGAAGCGTGTTCTGTAAGTGGGAGGAATGGGATGAATAGGAAAAAGTTGCTCAGACGGCCTGATCAATACTGGCACACTTTCAGATAATATAATATTATTTTTCTGAAGTACATGATTCTTCTTCATTTTCGCGAGAGAGATTACTTGATTCTTCAAACAAACTCGATCCTGAAACCAGACATGAGTGACTTGCTTACCACCCTGCAGTTATTCTGAAATTCTGGAATAAACGCCAGCCTAGCACGTGCACAGAGAGGAATCAAGTAAACACAGTTAAACACTTGAACAGTCATCATGTAAAGATAATATAAAGTGATTAAGCACGATGAATGTCTGTTTCCAGGATACTAAACATGGTACCACGGTGACAGCTAAAACGGTTAACAGATATCATGTACGGAATCAACAAATATAAAAATAATCATAAGAAACTGTTCATTAAAAAAATAATCATAAGAAATCACTCTGCGAATCGGTGATATAAAATTCATGGTTGCCCATATGATGAGGAAATGATTATTGTCGCTGCTCTTATTCAGATGCCTTACAGGTCTCCACTAAAAGCCTTCCATCTTCTCTTCCGTGAATATCCATCCTCACAACCTCAATCGACAGTGACAAGGCCACAGGTGCAACGACTCATCTTCTTATCATGCTCATTCTCCATCTTCCTCATCGACCTATCACAGTGGCTGAACAGAACAAGCAATACTGACTATTGAGTAACTGTGCGCTTATGAGAGAGGCCTGAGAAGAACGATGCATCGCCGGCGCATCCCAATGGCATTGCATTGTTGATTCATTGAGAAAATACATATGAATGACATCATTGAGTAGCCTTCACAAGCTGCGCATGAACAATTCCGTGGTCAATTTGTGTCGACCATGCAGGGCAGTCTCATAAGTGACTATAGGGTGACCTTTGGAATGTCTGAAATAGGAGAGCCGGATAACCTCGCTGTTCTGATCGGCGAAGCTGGAGCTGATGATGCTTGAGAGGCCTTGCGGTCTGCTTGGTCTTGAGATGTGTATCTGCCTTTTTTCATGATTAGTTGTCCTTTAAGTTGTCGTAGTAGGTCATCTCTAGCTGCTGTTATGAGTTTAGTTGTTGTCCTTTTATGTGGGGGACCGGTGCTGTTGTATCTAAACTTTATCAGTGAAGAATGGGGATTGTTGGCAAGAGGTGGCTTTGGGCTTGATGGAAAGAGGTGGTTTTCTGGTGCTGTCTCCAGTTTGTTTACTTTGTGTGCTGTGTCCATGATGCCCTTGCTGTTCTGCGTATATATACATGGCTGGGTACAATTTGAGTTCTTGGGTTTTCAATGATAGAACAACAAGCAGTGATTTTTAACTGGAATGTGAGAGGCCTAAATAACTCAGCCAGAAGAAAAGTTGTTAGGGACATGGTTGGACAGTACAGGGCAACAATTGTTACACTACAGGAAACAAAGCTTCAGGTGATTGAAAAGACAGGTGGTGATTGAAACACTTGGGGAGAGATTTGCAAACAACTATGTTTATTTACCGGCTGGGGGTACCAGAGGTGGCATTTTGCTCGCGGCGGATGAAGACCATTTTAAAATTGTTGACAGTGGTCTGGGGGTGCATTGTGTAACAGCTAAAATTTCACAGGGTGCTGGGAATGTGGAGTGGTGCCTGACAGCGGTTTACGGCCCACAGGAAGATAATGAAATGATCCAATTCTTAGGGGAACTAAGATGGATTCATCAAAGTGTAACTGATAAATGGCTTCTAATTGGGGATTTCAATATGATATTACAAGCCAGAGATAAGAGCAATGCTAACTTGAACAGAAGACTGATGGGGGCTTTTCGGGATGCTGTCAGAGACTTAGAACTCAAAGAGCTTAATTTAAGGGGAAGGAAATATACTTGGTCCAATGAAAGAACACATACGCGAATTGATCGAGCTTTCTGCTCTTCGGAATGGGATCTTATGATGCCCAATGTCTCCTTGCAGGCACTGTCTTCACGTGTATCAGACCACTGTCCCCTGCTAATTGCCGGGAGCGATACAGTAAAGAGATACAGAGGTTTTCGCTTTGAATCTTTCTGGCCCAAATTACAGGGGTATCATGAGGTGGTTGCTGCAGCATGGACTAAACCTGTACAAGCTACTAATCCATATCTAAGACTGCACATCAAGCTCCAAAGAACAAGCAAGGCTCTGAGGGCATGGGCCAAAGGCATGATTGGGCACAATAAATTGCTGCTCCGGGCGGCTAGTCAGTTGATAGCAATTTTTGATGTGGTGCAAGAGTTCCGACAACTCAGTGATCAGGAAATCGCTTTCAAGAGAGACCTTAAGGTTCGGTTCCTAGGAATGACAGCAGTTGAAAAGCTACGGGCGAAACAAAAATCGAGGCTCAATTTCATTGCTGCTGAGGAGGCCAGCTCGAAACTTTTCTATCTTCAGGCCAATGGGAGAAGACGAAAAAACACTATTCACTCTTTACAGACCACCGAAGGGACATGCTACTCACACAACAGCAAGGCGCAGGAAGTGTTTAATCATTTCAGCACACATTTTGGGAGGCCATCATCGAGACAAATTACTTTCAACTGGGAGGAATTATCTCTAGGGAGAAGTGATCTGTTGCATCTAGAGGATGAATTCACTGAAGAGGAAGTTCATGCAGTAATCCAGGATATAGCAAGCGACAAAGCTCCCGGCCCGGATGGTTTCACTGGAATTTTTTTCAAAAAAAGTTGGCAAACAATCAAATCTGATCTTATGGCTGTGGTGGAATATTTCTACAACTTGCATGGACAGCATCTGACACATCTTAATTCGGCTCATATTATTCTTATTCCAAAGATGCCTGACGCAAAGCTGGTTACAGATTTTAGGCCTATTAGCCTTACTCATTCTATTGCCAAGATTTTCTCCAAATTACTGGCTGCTAGGCTGGGGCCAGAACTGAATAATATGGTGTCTCAGGCACAGAGTGCATTTATTAAAAGAAGAAGCATTCAAGATAATTTCCTCTACACACAAAACTTGATCAAAGCCCTTCATCGCGCCAAACAGCCTGGGCTTTTCCTCAAGCTTGATATTGCAAAGGCTTTTGACACGGTACGGTGGGACTACTTGATGGAGGTCCTGGAGCAGTTCGGTTTTGGAAACCGCTGGCGAGGGTGGGTTTCGGCTATTCTGTCATCATCATCTACATCAGTTTTGTTAAATGGCTCGCGCGGCAAATGGTTCAAGCATTATACAGGGCTAAGGCAAGGGGACCCCCTCTCCCCTATGTTGTTCATACTAGCCATGGAACCTCTACAGAGACTGTTGGACCTTGCAACTAGAGATGATTTGCTCTCACCGGTTAATAACAGAGCGGCGAAAATGAGAACAAGCCTATATGCTGATGATGCGGCAATCTTTTTAAATCCAATTAAGGAAGATGTCACAACTATCGCCACAATTCTTGATGTTTTTGGTCAGGTTTCAGGGCTCATCACTAACCGAGCGAAATGTGCGGCCTACCCGATTAAGTGTGGAGAATTAAATTTAACTGAGATAATGGAAGAGTTCAGCTGCCCAGTCAGAGACTTTCCTTGCACATATTTGGGGTTACCACTTCACTACAGGAAGCTAAACCGAGTGGAGATTCAGCCCATAATTGAAAAGATGGCTAATAGGCTACCCAACTGGAAGGGCCGATTCTTGAACAAGGTTGGACGGTTAAAGCTTCTTAACTCGGTGCTCACGGCAATACCTACATACTTCCTCACTATCTTTGAACCAAAAAAATGGGCAATTAAAAAGATGGACAAGATCCGGAGGAGTTTCCTATGGAAGGGCACAGCTGATGCCAATGGAGGTCATTGCTTAGTGAAATGGACTAAAGTTAAAAGACCAAAAAGACTTGGGGGGCTCGGAGTGTTAGACCTTGAGCTGTTTAGTAGAGCCTTGAGATTGAGGTGGTTATGGTACCAATGGAATGATTCCAATAGACCTTGGGTGGGAACTGATGTCCCATGTGGGGAGGTAGATAAACAGTTGTTCCGGGCAAGCACACGTGTGACGGTGGGTAATGGCAACAGAGCAAGATTTTGGGAATCAGCCTGGCTAGATGGAAAGGCGCCTAGGGACTTGGCGCCTAATCTGTACAAGCTAGCTTGGCGAAAGCGCCAGTCGGTTAGAGACGATATGATGAACGGCAACTGGACAAGAGGACTATGGAGGATGACAACAGCCGAAGAACTAGCAGAAATGGAGTCGCTTCTGATGTTGCTAAGTGAAGTACATCTGACTAACAGGGAAGATAAATTTGTATGGAAGTGGACAGCTGATGGCGTCTACACGGCAAAATCGGCATATAATGCACAACTAATCGGCTCCCACTGTACTTTTGTTGCAAGTGCCATCTGGAAAGCAAAAACTGAAGGGAAGCACCGCTTCTTCACTTGGCTGTTAGTACAGGAAAAGATTCTAACGGCGGACCAACTGTTAGCAAGAAACTGGACATGCAATCCAATCTGTCCGCTGTGTGATCAAGTCCAGGAATCAGCTCAGCACCTGTGTCTGAGCTGTGTTTATGCGCAAGAGGTATGGGTGCTAGTCAACAGATGGTCTGAGGGCCTAGTAATGATCCCTGATCGAACAATAGAGTTGTTGCAATGGTGGAATGATGCGTTCGTTGGTATGCCGAAGAACATCAAAAGGGATCGAGCGTCACTGATGATTTATACTGTATGGAATATTTGGAAGGAGCGCAACAGGAGAGTGTTTCAAGGACAAAGTGACACTCCACACAGAGTCTTTGCACTGATTAAAGAAGAAATGAAGATGAGAAATATGGCCTGCATAGTAATTGAGTACCAATTAGTTTATTAATGATGCAATATCTTTATGAGTATGAGTTCTATAGTTATTTTGCAATCACAACTTATGTAACCACAGACATGCTTCTTCTCCTTATATGACAGAGCAGCGCTCCTGCTAATTATTAAAAAAAAAAACACATCATTGAGCAGGTTAGAATTAAGTAGTCAACAGTGCACAAGACATTGCTTTAGAGACCTATGATCAAAGCACCCGGGAAAGGGTATTGTACAGAGAATACTTGGGAGTGGATTTCAAACTGCCAGTCGTAACAATAAACAATAAATGTGACAAGAGTAGCACGAATTCACAAACCATCATTGACACGCTACTAAACAGACTATATAACTCATGCCTTCGTGCTTTTCGCCTTTTGGGTACAATTCTTTGCCACCAAAATCCTCCATCTGCGTCGAGCCTTTTCCCTTTCCACATCAAGTGGCAGCGAACCATCAATGACGAGGTTTGTGACCGCAAGGCAAGATAGCCAATCGATCTCATATGGGCAGAAGCGATACTTCTTTGTAAGATGTTCATTGTCAATCTTCCTCATCGACCGATCACTGAGGGTGAACAAGAAGATACCTTCCCCCTGAATCCAGAGCACTACCGCACCGCTCTTCCCTCGGAAAATCTCCAATCTGATCTTTGCACCGGAATGCATCTTTAGCACCCGCATTGGCAAGAAACTTGTCATGTCGATTGTTTCAAAACGAACCCAGTCGCCATTACCATTGCCAGGCTCAGTTTTATGCTTCCACATTGACATGTGAAGACCCTTCATGATCAGCAATAGAAGGGCCCCATCTGCAGAATTCCCTAGCAGCGGTGCTTTGTTGCGCTTTACTTCAGATGGGAGCTCCAGGTATGACAGCTCTTCTGCATTCACATGCAGCGAGACAACATGACTGAGTGACCAACTTTTCCAGCACCCACATAGCCAATGGATGCTACTACCATGGGAAGCAGCAACTGGGGTTGACACCAGGTAGAGACCAGCCATTACCTCAGGAAAGCTTGAAGGCACCCACCATGATTTGGTCTTTGAACAGTAGTAGACATACTTGATTCTCTTCCCACTTATCCAAATGGCAACTAGCTGGAAGGATTGGGTCATACACCCATCAAGGCTGTTATCATTGGCGACAAGCAAAACATAGTGGTTTGGAGGTATGTATGGAAGGTCAGGCAGCTGAAACACTTCACCGGTGAGAGGATTGCAAACACGTACCACATCAGCCATGGAATTACCTTCTGGATCTTTTGAGTGACGACAGAGGACCAAGAAGCTGTCCTGGGACACAACAGGCTCATAAAAATTGAGACTTGAACCAATACCGTGGATAAAGGTGCCAAGGGACAGCGGCCTGGCTGAATTGTAGCCCTCTTTGTGGTTAGTGGATGGTAACAATTCTGGCATGGGTATGAAGCTTGGTGCCAAGCAACGTGTTTTGTCCTTGTGATGCTGCCACAAGTGCTCGGGAGACTCGGCACTGTCCTGGTAGAAGAAGCCAATGAGGAGGGACGAGGTGAAACCATGGTCGAGGTGCCGCATCGTAAGGCCATCAAGAAAGGCAGAGTCCCTTATGACACCACGCCATATCTTGCAGGACGAATCAGCTCGTGCTAATGAGGCTGGATCGGATATGTATTTCGGGATCTGGTAGATGATGTCCAATGGAAGGTTTGGTGTGGCTTCTTCCTCCATTGCCCTTTCCTGCAAAGAAAATAAAGACACTATGTTCACATTTATTAAATCACTTGAAGAATTGCTACAAAATCTTCATGCAGTCTAATAGAATGTTTCAACAGACACACATACTGTAACCAAAGTGTACATCTGGATGCACCCTAAATAAGAATATAACTCTTTCCACTCAGCCTTTAAACCACAGTTCAACATTATACAAAACATCCCTGTGCAAATATAACAATTGTAGAACTATGGATGCACGGCCATGTTGTACCCGAAACATGTTAAACGCATTCACAGTTTTTGGCAGGGTTAGGGCCAATCCCTCAGCATTATCGCCGGTTGCACTGTCCTAGATCAAAACATCACCAAAACGATGGTTCCTTAACAGCCCTCAGCCATAATAGCCAAATCGATCAGGTTAAACAAAATCATCTAGCCCACAGGGAATAACCGCACAGGGAGTATTCACCCAATCTGGAGGGTCAGGGTAGCGAAAATCATCTAGCACACGAACCAAAGCGGGCGAATCTAAAGTACAGGTGACTCCATGTTGCGACTTGAGAGGAGGAAGAGAGATGCTGCTCTGCGAAGCCTCGATGGAGTAGGAGAGAGCGCGGCCGCCGACCCTTCGCCACCCTACAGGATTCAGCGGCGTGCGCACCGCGAGTCGTCGACGAGAAGCGGTGGGTGCGCCGGGTGCGGACGGCGGAGACGGAGACCGGATAGATTGGAGACGAAGGGAGGACAGGTGTCGGATGGCCCATCCTCCATAGCGCTTTAAAAAGCCGTTGTCTCTTTATGGGCCGGATCCCTCGTCAGGCCCAACTCAAACAAGCCCGGTTCGTTTGGGAGTACATGCATGCAAGCCTCCTCTAAAGAAAACCTGCATGCAAGCCTGCAATCTCTTCCGTTTCAGACCAAGCATACATGGCCTCGGTGCTGACGTGATATGTGCATCGTATACATTTCTCCCCTTCCCCTCTGAAATGGATTTCAACCAATGAACTTGCCTTCAATGTCATAAATTTAGTAATAGAGGAAGTATTTGATTATTTTGATACATGCATGGGGCCCTACGGATTTTTACTTAATATACATTTTCCCGTTGTGGTAGATTGTTGTTCTTTTCTCAAGAGCATATCGTCTTCTTCATCATCATCTTTAACCTGGTAGCGTTACAACAATGATCGATCATCACATGCAACTTGACCGCCGACTGAGTGACAAGTGAGAACTCAGACGGCAGCAACTGGACGAACATAGCTAGGCGTCGTACGTACGTAGGTTGTAGGTACGAGCCAAAATAAAAGTAGCAATGTGCTCTTGCAGGTTGCACCAGAGCGGGGCGGCCTGGCCCACGAATAGTCACCGTCTCACTCTCCCTCTGCCTCTCTCAACTCCAACTCCTCACTGTGGCAAATGTACTGTTCCTATACCTTTTTTGCCCCAGATACTTCACCAAGCCAAAGGTTGTGTTCAGATTGTAAGTAAAAAGTATTTTTTCTAGATAAATAGTGCACTGGGAAGCGTGTTCTGTGAGTGGGATGAATAGAAAAAACTTGTTGGAGAAATACTCTTCCCGAATCCGAATAAGCCAAAGCCAAACCAAACCCAAATTGTGCTCACCCGCCCCTTCGGATTTGTTTCACGTGCATGCAAAACTACCGAAAATATCTCACTGCACCATTGTCCTCGCGATTGAGGTCCCGTTTAGTTTCTCAGATATTCCAAAAAAATACTATTCATCCAACTTTTCACTATTCATCTCATCCCTTCTACTCACATAATACTATTCATCTACAGTGTTTTTTTGGTGAACAGTGTGTTTTCGGGGAATCTTTTCCCAATCTAAACGCACCCTGGGAGAGAACCCAAAACTACCCATGCATGTCAAAACCTTTGCAGATACATGTATCACGTGGACCGACGAAAGTAGGGAAAAAATCGATGAGCCATGCATACGCCCATACCATATGCGCCTGCCATTCCAGACGGCAGTGGTGCACGCACGACGATGCATGCCTGAGTGGCCACTGGCCACATCATATCCATTGTTTACAACGAATGGATCCCACGGGAGCCACTTGGCTGCTTGTCTAGTTGTCTCCTTTCCCTTTAAAACCCCATGCCGTCGCCCGATCGATCACGCCGATCCTAACGCCTGCCTGCCTGTATATGTGTCTCCGCTAGGCGCTAGCTCTCCACCAGTTGAGCGCAGAGCACGAGAGAGCTTGTTGAGCACAGGCAGGGCCTGCAGCTCTGTGGGCAGGCCGGCAGGGCCAAATGATGTATGCACGGCAACGGCACACGGCTGCATCCACTCCCGACTCCTAGCTCGATCAGTCCACAGTCGTCGTCGTCTCCTCTCGTCGCCGGGCAAAAATGGCGATCAATCCCCTCCCCTCCTTTTTCCTCACGCCGGTGGCCCTGTGCTAATACCATACAGTGTAACTGATGCATGGTTCATACCGATCGCTCATATGCTAGCTAGCTACCACCCGGAGCTCCAATATGCTATGGCCTTTGTTTCATATATAGAACGAATGAACGATGCTACTCGCAGGCTCGCAGCTAAGCAAATCGCAGCTATTAGCACAATATTGGTACACACACATGACACATGCACGGTGGTTATCAAGCAGGTTACTGAGGACGACGAGATACGACTACACATGCTAGCTACGTGTCTACGTCTAGCAGCTGGCTCGGCTCGGCTCGGCTCGACCACGACGACGCGCGCTTGATAAGGAGTACACAGGACCATGCATGCATGCACTGCTCGGTCAGGTCACTCGACCTGGCACGCACACACACAGCCACATGTGGTGATGGAGCTAGTTTGGGTTTGTTTAGTTGTTTGGGAAGAACATGGACTTTTTCTGGAAAACGTGTTTTGTGGGTGGGATGAATAGGAAAGTTAAAGGAAGTTGAAGAAGAACTTTTCTAGAAAACGTGTTTTCTAAAAGAGATAAATAGAAAAGTTGAAAAGATGTTTTTGGAACTAAACACGGGAGGGGACACACGGCGGCAGGCGGTACACGTCGGTCTGACATTGAGGGGCATGCATGTATGCACATCGATGGGTCGGTCTGTCTGATGCTGGCGTGTCCTTTCGGAATGAATAAGGTGGCTCCACGCCAATAACCCCGAAACGGACGGCTCCGAATGGACAGCCCACCGGCAGCGGATTGTGCGCGCGTGTGTGAGGGCCCAAGTGTCTCCGTGAATGCAACTACTCATTCACCACACGGGAAAAATTAGCAGATCGTGAGAATCAAGAATGGTTAGGAGTTTTTTTTTTTAAAAAAAAAGTTAGGAGTTTGTATCTCTGATGTGTACTTTACGGCACGACGGCGACCTGAAAAATGGTGGAATGAAAAAGAGAAGTCTCTGTAGAAAATACGGCAATGGTTGGCTCCAGGAAGAAAGAGACGAGACGGAAGGGCGAGACTGTAGAGTGTAGTCGACGTGGATGGACACACCGGCACAGCTAGCGCACAGCCACACAGGCGCAGGACAACAACGTATGGAATGGTGGTAGTTGGTAGGTTTCCTTGGCGCTGCTCCTCAGACGGAGCGGACTAGAGGAGCACAGGCGCACGGACACAGCGTACCATGGACCACCGGCCACAGGTGGCATGCCAAAACGGAATTTGGCAAGATCCGCCGCTGGATCCCGTGCAAATGCAACCCCGTGCGGAACAGGACGACACTGGCAGTGGCAGGCAGGCACACGGTGAGTGGCTTCTGTTCTGACTGGGGTTCGGGTCGTAAGCGTAGCCAATGCAGTCACGGAGAAAATCGGCCCAAGTCCACGACCAACAGGCAAACAGCGGCGGCCACGGCTCCCAAAACGGGACATCACCGAAATGGGGAGCGACCGCAGCAAGCGCTTGGTTCAAGTTCACGGCGGGGCGGGTCAGTTCGCGAACGGGGTGACGTGGGACGGGCGGACGGTGGAACTGTGCAGCGCCAGTTCTCCGGACTGGACACACATGGGCCGTGTTTAGATGCAAAAGTTACTTTTGCACTTTACTATTCATCCCTTTCAGAAAACACGCTTCCCAGTAAAGTTTTCCTTCAATTTCTTTCAACTTTTCTATTCATCCCTCCTACAAACACGCTTTCCAGAAAAAGTTCTTTTCCTCCTCTCCCAGCTAAACACACCCATGATGACACAACCCTCCCATTCCCATACCCAAACCTCAATAGCAGGCGGGGCGACTTTTATGTTTTCAAAACAGGAACTGTCGGGAAAGGTGTCATAATACGGAAACGGTGTCGGTCGAGATAGAATTTTCCCATCCCATTTTCATCCCTAGCAGCCTGCACCCAATCCCATCCTATCCCGGGCGAAACGAAAGTCGAGCTCTCGCTGAAGTCACTCCGTCAGTGTCAGTCAGTAGCACTGCAGCCAGGGCCAGTACTGTACTGGGGCACTCCTGTTCCTACTACAGGCTACTGTACCTCTGCTTGGCTCCGGCAGTACAGTGGCGTGTAGCGGTGTACTGTACTGTAGGAGCATACCACTCGACAGTCCACTACCACGGCTAGCTCCACAAGGGCTACTACAGCACCACTAGCTTTCACTTCACTGTTCCGACTTAACTGAAACAGTGCCCCCGGGCCGGGCCCTCCATCTGGAGTTGCTCCCAAAGTGTGTGGGTGCCAATCGCCAACGGACAACCGCTGACAGCCGAGGAAACGGTACGAGGCACAGTTTCCTTTTCTTTTCCACCCATCCCCAATCTAGTACCTGGGCCCACTTACCAGCCCCTGCTTGCCCGGGGCCGCCTACTGTTATGTACTTATGTGGGCCCTGGCCACTACGCTCATCCCCAATTCATCAGTTTAAAAATGCAATTTGTGCTTTGAAGATCCGGTAGAAGACAGTACTATATATATTTCAGAACCAATTCATGCATGGGTAGAAAATCGAAGCCATGACAGAAAAAGAAAATCGAAGCCATGACAAATCCAAGGAGACATTGTAGCAAAATACTAGCAGCCCATATTTTAACAAGGCACATACCAGAGAGAGACGAGAGCCATACCGCGTCTTCTGGCTCTATCTTTCTCTCAGTAGTAGTAAATCACAACGGTTACCGGCAAGTCGGCAACCAAAGCTGCCAAAACGACACACACAAGACCAGCTGCGGAGCCGTCCCAAAGGCCTGAGACGGGACAGCAGGCTGTCAAGCGGTCTAAGAGAAGAACTGGTAGTTTGGGAGCGGCGCCGGCGGGTGAGGAGACGGCAACGGGCCGCCGCCGCCGTTCGCGCCGCCAACGGCGGTAAAGAATCCTGATGATGCTGCAGAGTGGTGCAACGGCGTGTGAGGGGAGTCCTGCATTTGCCATGCCCAGGTGGGGAATGGCTGGGGACCCAGCTCAGGCCTTCGCTCCATCTGCAGTTGCAACAACGCAAGCATGAGCTTTGTTAACTTTTGACCAACAGTAATAATGCCTTCACCTGCAAATCATTATTCAAGGGGATTAGAATGGAAGAGCCATTTTGTTATTTACCAAAATCAAAATAGCCTCATCGGCTATGGATGGTACGGTGAGCTTGAGCATGGAGGAATTCAAGATTATAGGTTTATTTATTTTAACAAAATCAAGACTTGACACTAGCTCTGTTTCCTGTAAATTCAGAGCATCCTCAGGACTAAAGCTGCAACCCGTGATCACTGATCAGTGTACCAATATGCATCCCATGTTATGTCATGAAACTGTTACTAGACTGAACGAGACTGATTTTTCAAAAGATGCAAATGGGCAGAACTGTCTGATCAAAACATCAATCAATTCACACGAGAAACAGTATCGAGGGCTAAAAAAGATATTTCTTTGGAAATTACATGTTTACAGTTTTCTCCTTGCCCCAATCAAACGAAGGACATGTTCAGACAAGAGTGTTTAAACTAGCGAGTATCAGTATACTAGAAAACATGTCCACATATTTATTTATTTATTTATTGTTCTTTTTTCCCTTCTTGTAACACAGGACGTGTTAAGTTAAACCAACTTGGATAGAACAACGGTTTGGACTAATTTATGCGTAGGACCAGGCAATTTGCGAGCATAAACAAAGGGGTATTGGTGATACCTGATTGTTCGGAAAGAAGCCAGGACAAGCTGATGAGTACAAACGCTGTTGATGGTGAGATGGTACAGCTGAGCTTTGGTGATACATAGGCCACGGGGACGATGAACTCATTGGCTACAGCAAGAGATAGGTGCAAATATTGTAAGGTCATAATAGTCACAGGACCTGTACCACGAATTAATATCTCAACCAACCATAGGCCAATCAAATAATCCTATGAAACCTTATGGCGTAGGAACTATCAGAAGCTATAAGTCCACATGAAAAACCAAGAGACCAAGACAAGTCAATAGTTGCTTTCTTCCTAAGATTCCATTCTTTTGGATACCTTTTTAGCTACCGCAAGTAGAAAGTTATATATCAAGGGCCATGTAAATTTACCTGAGAGGTCATAGTATTTGAAGATTTAGGGGAATCACATGTTGGCTGGAGGCCAGCTAGGGTGTTGTCCCTTTTAGTGTCTTGCACATTAGGTTGTGAAATCCGCAGATCCAAATCAACGGCATCAACATCAGCAATTGCTAAGAACATAGAGATGATAATGAGATTACAGCTTGGATGCTTTGGCTTATATTTAAAATAAAAACGGCGAGGCTCAGAGGCTGTTTGTCATACCCTCATTTTCTGTGTCAGGCAGTGCATCTCCTGCGTTGTAGGAGCTAGGCTCGAAGTTAGTAACAGCTTCCCTCCCATTGAAGCGAAGGGCTGCCCTGTCATATGCCCTACCAAATCCAACAAGCTGGAGATGATAAAATGGACATGTCCTTTAAAGAAAATGAGCAGTTGAAATTATTGTAGTACCTTGCAGCTTCAACTTCGCTGTCAAAGAGCCCAAGATAGATGTACCTGCATGTGAATTCCAGTTCAGAGATGTATGTCTCAAGAGAGGGATGCCTATACTAGTAGGCTTTGACGAAAATGGTCCTTGGCTAAAAAGTGCAAGAATTGCATTGTCTGCAGTTGCACATATGTGAAATCTAGTGGTTGCTGCAAATAGATCTGTATCACATTGTTAGGTGCCATGGAAGAACAATTGAGTCGGAGAAGTGCAAGTTTCACCAATATAACAGAGACTCACTAACTACTGGTAGCATGGATTACAACCACACAGACCCCAACTAAAATCACCTAGTTGTATCCCTTATAATCACCAGCACGCTGCAAACACCGAACACAAACACATAGATCATGTCATGCTGACCAAACCCAATGGAAAATTAGGCCATCGACATTTCAACATGACTTTGCTTATACCTATGGGGCTATGGATTAAAATTCCTTTTTTGAACCAGAGGATTAAAATCATTTGAACTAAGCTAAAAAAAACAGCAAGCAAAATAACAGGCGCTAGCTACTAACATAGGCAGGTCAAATTTTACTGCCAGCTTACTTCTTGCCAAGAAGTTGGCCCATCCTCGCTTCCCAGCGGCCGCATTTGTGTAGCGTCACGCCACGGTACTTGGAACTCCCTCTCGCAAACCCCGTGCTCTGGCGGCGGAGTATGTGCACGAACTCCTCCTTGGTCCAATTTCTCATCTGAAAGCACGCTATCAATCTGCAGATCACGGAAAACTGAAGAAGTCGATTGATGCGACCATCACCTGCTTCAGATCATCCTCGTAATCGCCCAAACTGAAGTTGATGTCAGCTTCGAGCCCGCGGAACTTGATGGCAGCTCGATCGTATGCCCTGCGTGATCCAAACTTACCATTTCAACACACTTATTATGATCAAACTGCAGATCAATTTGAATTCAAACAAGCCAGAGCTCCCTAACCTCGCAGCTGCGTGGGCAGTGTCAAAGCCACCTGATAAAAACAGCATCAGCATATCGAAACCAAATCAAGCGAACGAAGACTAATCAACAATTAACTGAAGCTAGAGCTCGAACTTGTCGACTCAGGCACTCACCTAGGTAGACTTGCTTCCCGCAATCCCTGACCAAATCAAGCACCACCAGCAGCAGAAGATGATGATGATGAAGAAGAATAAAGTGATTAAGAGCTCCATGAGTAGACGGATTGTTCGATGCTAATTACGAAGCAGGCAAGGTCAGAGGTTAAGTACCAGATGTGCGACTCCCAGCGGCCCGTCCTCCTGTAGAAGGTGACGCCCCTGTACTGCGAGCTCCGCGACCTCGGCCCACGCCGCGTCTTCTTCGCGGGCGCCGCCGGCTTCTGCGCCACGCCGAGATCCTCGGCGCGCCGCGGCTGCCAGACCGGCACCGGCGCTGCCGCCGGCTCCGGCTCGGCCGGCGGGGTCGGGGCCGGGAAGAGCTGCCGCGTCCTCATGAATCCTGATGAGGCGGCCGGCGCCATCTCGCCGGAGCAGTCGTCGTCGTCGACGGGGCTCCCGAGCAGGCCGAACCGGAAGCCGCCGTCCCCGGAGTTGAGGACGGACGAGCTCGACGTACCCGAGTCCTCCGGCGACGCCACATTGAGATCCAGCACCATCTCCGATCCGGGGCCCGCCGGAGCCAAACCCCACCTCCTCCGCTCGCACAAGCTTTGCTTCAACACACCAGCCAGCTTAAGTCTGTCACCGCCTCCTGTTCCGCAACTACCCCACCCTCGAGCTCGATCGGCTGCCTCGACCAATCGACGTGCGCGTGCGTCTCTATGGCGCCGGAGCAGGAGCACGATAAGTAGCGAGGTGGGAGGAGGAGCAGCGGGTGGTGGTGGTGGCCATGGGTGGGGTGCGGAGGACGAGAGGAGAGAGAGAAAGGGGTAGAGGAGCAGTGGGAGAAAAGGAAAGGGAGATGGGACGTCGAAGAGGGTGAAGGGTATCAAAGGTAAACTATTTTTGTGCAAGGGAGCTTCGCTACGGGCACGCGCGCCTCCGCCGCGGTGGTCAACGTGTCGTGCGCCGGCTCGCCGGAGGAGGGTTAGGGTTGGGAGAGGCTGTGTGTTAGGCTGGCCATGGGATTTAGCTCCAGCAATAGCCGCGTTTTTCCAATTGAACTGCTTCATTTCACCATCTTTGGCTATTACTTTTTGGAGAAAATGAGTGGTTCACACAGTCTTATTATAAAACACGATACCATGAATGTGGTAGGCCATCACGAGAATATTTGGTTTGTTGCTCCGTCATGCTCCATTTGCGCAAGTGGAACGATGCTAAGGTTTCGATAACGGACGCAAACGCAAACGTTGTTTAAACTTTATCGTTGCAAAGTAAAAGTCGACCCTTCTAAATGAAGTAAGGCAGGCCCGACAATACAAAGTAAACTTTAGAACCGCTTAGTAACAACAGAGGTTATTTTATATAACAAGTCAGTACTACTCTAATTTTTTCTATCAAGTGTGTCTCGATATTTTCGGAATCATCGACAGTATCTAACCTAGCATCCTAGCACAACCCAAGCAACAAAGCTGGCGGCAACCGGCAGGGCATCAAGTGCCATCAATAAACAAATCTCCTGTGCCACCGATCCCCGTGGCTATCTTTGGAAAGCGAAAGCCGTCAGCAACCACACTGACAAAAAAAACCCACGAACCAAAGGGGAAAGGGTAGCCTGAATGCCTGATGGCTTCTTCATGCGCCAGTGGCCAGTGAGCAACAGGCAATGGCGTCGTGCAGCCTGTGCACCAGGCAGGCAGATCCCCTTCCTCCTCCTCTAGAGACTAGTGCCCCGACCAATAATGCCCCCGCGCGGTGGCCACTATCATCCCGACGTCGTACGGCCGGTACTTGTTATATTCAGGACATGTTCACTATTCATTCTAACTTTTCACTATTCATTCCAACTTTTCACTATTCCTCCCTCACAAAACACGTTTCCCAACGAATGCTACAGTGTTTTTCTTATACTACAGTCTTTTTTCCTACAATCTAAACACACCCTCAGCAGACAAAGCGGCCACCGTACCCACTGGGCACACTAGAAAAAAAAAACCGCGTTGTTGGCAGACAAAATCCCAAGCTAATCTCGCCGCTCGCAAGTCGCAACGCACAGCGGCGCCGTGCTCGCTGCTCAGCCATAGCCTCACCGTCGCCGGGGCCTGGCCTGGCTTGGCTGGCTCCAAATAATCAATGCCGTCGCTGCCTCTTCCGTGGAGCCGCCGCGTTCGCGACCGTGCCGTGGCCGCAGCGCCGGTTTGTTCGCGCGCGCACGAGCGCGGCCGCCGTGCGGTGCAGCCGCTGGACGCTGACCGCGGCCGCCGGGCGCGCGCGGCTACGGGCACGCCACGGCATGGGCAAACCTCCCGAAACCGCAAGGGAAAAGAAAGGAAAATGCGCGTCGAGCACGGGATACACGAGCGGGTTGGTTGGTTGGCAACCGGAGAATCCACCAGAGAGATGTTGGGATCGAGATTTCCGTTCTTGGACGGCCTCGAGCCCAACCCCTAACGGTTCTGCGCTGCTGAGCCATCAGCCCATCCTCCATCGGTCCATCAACAGTAGCTCGCCCGTGCTCCCTCCCTCCACTCAGCTGCTGTTGCATCCGTCAGGTCAGGGGCTCAGCAAGGCTGCCGGCGCCGGGGGCCCCGTGTGTATGGGCTGCTCGCAATTATGCCACGAGCCCGTGCCGCCGATATCCCTCCATGTCCGTGCGCGCGACTGTGCCGTTGCTCCGTTCGTCCGGCCCAGACGGAAACGTCGCTCGCTACGTTTCTAGAAAGAAGAGGAAGAAGAAAAACGCGTCGGCGGACGGAACAGTGCCAGTACTGCCACCCCTCCGGAAAAAGAAAAAAGGTCCAAGCGCGCACGCGCGCCGGATCCCCGCCGTGCGAGTGCCATCGCATCGCCGGCCGGCGAGCGCTGGCTCGTGACGACGGGAGGACCGGAGGGCAGGTGTGGCGCCCGGGGAACGCCAGCGCCGTCGATGGCTTCGCTCCGGCCGGCTACCCAGCGCCGTCGATGGCTTCATGAAAGCCTGGCAGTTTTCGTCTGCGCACTGCGGCGGGCGGCGGCTACGTACGTGGACAGTTGGTCCGTGCCGTGCGTCGTGGGAGAGCACGGCCCGCCCGGGCCGGAAGAGATGTGGCGAGGAGCGGACCCGTACGGCCACGGCTCATTCACACTGTTCGGATCGTGACGGATTTACATTTACTCGCTGCGCCCGCGCGCCGCGTGGCACGGCTTTGGTTTGGTACTCTGTGGTGCATGCACTGTGGTTAGCTTTGACGCAGACGTCGCTGCGTGAACGGAGGGATTAGTGTCGTGACGGTACTTGCTTGTTTGGCACTGTAACGTCCGATCATGATCGCTTTCTTGGATTATATTGGGATTTGGCTTGCTAATTTGCTTAGAGCTGCCACTGATTTGATGCTTCTCCCCCGAGATAAGTAGTGGCCGTGGACTTGATAATTTGGTCACGTTTTTTTACACGAAAACAAGGCGTGCGAGTTACGAATCGTTTTTCGGAGATGGATGTGGCGATGTTTTTTTTTTTTTTTTTGGAAAAGCTAACCAACACTTTTTTTTTTTTGAGAAACTTGTTTGTCGATGTCGCGTGAGTATAAAAGTTGCAAGGCACATGGCCTTAGCGGCCCAAACATGTTAAAGCGCCCCTGATTTTACCCCAACCATCTAGATAAGCTAACTGGCCCAAAGGCCTTAGCCCATTCACTTGGAGACAGCAAACACGAGCCCAGTCCACAGGTGAGGCCGTGAGGGATATAAACGCTTCGCCCACTCCTGCCTCCGAACCCTTTCGCCGCCGCCGCCGCCGCCGCTAGCTCCAGCGCCGCGCCCTCGCCTCGCCGTCGGCCGCTACTCCCGCTACGAGCTAGGCGTCACCTTCGCCCTTCCAACATGGGGTAATTGAACATGCTGTGTTTCTCGATCTGATTTCCTAGAAGTTGTCCACTATCCCGTGAATTTTGGCTGTTTTCCTAGATCCCCTAGATGCCAGCGTTGTTCTTCCTATGTACTTGTTGATTCTAGGGATTTTTGTTGTAAGATCCTGAGAGTAAGTTTTGATTAGTGCGAACCAAGTGCCAAACCTTCGCCGGCATAAGTTGCAAGGGTTTCTGTCGAATTTAACGATGGCAGTTCCATGAATTACCTTAGATGCAGGATTCTTAGTTGGAGCTGCCGGGCTATCATGCTTACTTGTTTGGTGCAAATTACCGGATTGACTGAAATTTGCATTCATTACTTGGTCTAACATGGTGGCATCATTGGCCTGCTTGAAGTCTTAAGCCTCTGTTATCCATCATATATATATCTTTTTACTTCTGTTTTACCCCAGTCTTTTGCTGAGCTGCTGACATAATTATGTACTTGATGCTGCGCATTATGGTTATGGTTCATCTGAAATGCTGAGTGGTTGGCAGTATTATCTACTGCAACTTTCTAACTTTTGTATACTGTCTTACATTAGAAATTCTGAAAGTTAATAGTCTGCCCATGTTTAACTGCCGATACCTGGTTTTATACCTTAATCATATACTAAGCATAGGGATTCGTATCGTAGTCTACTGTTCTATAATGGTTCCATTTTGTTCTCTTTTGTCACGATCTGCGTACCACTATTTTTAATATACAATGCTTATAACATTGCATTCGATACACTTTCATTTTTAATCTGAATGCATGACATTGTAATTGGAGGCATTAGTAGTACTAGTGTGGTTCCAAAGCTCATTGGGATATGATAACATGTTTGTTTGTTGAGCCCTACATGGTATCACATCGACTGTCATTATCAGTTATGCACAATAATTCGGTTAATTTGTCACATTATTTTCATTAAAATGGTCATAGAAATCTGGATATTTTCTTATTGTTCTTTTGCTCCAACTAGTCTATTGTTTTCATATGTTAGTGCATATGGTTGCCATAAATGGAATCATATGTTATAGTAGGGTTTTCATGCTCTTATTGTCAAGCTTTATGCCTCAAATTAATAACCTCATGGCTATTGTTTAAATTCAAGCTGGATTTTTTTTGAAGTTAAACCAGGAATTCATTCCAAAGTACATGTTCTAAATAGAGTTCAGGTGTTAGGCCCTACAGTTCAGTAGTACTCTGCTCTTTAAACTTTGCTTCAAGTCTGGTATTAACCTGACCAGCTTACTTTGCAATTGTCTGAGAAAGTCTACAAAATTGACTTCGTTTGCCGTGTTAATCCAATTGACTATTGTGTACACAGAAAAAGCAATAGCTTTACATTTCTGTAGCTGTACGTGTTTCTTGTTTTTTTTATAAATTTTAAAATGTTTAAAGTGGACTTTCACATGCTACACTTTCTGTGCTATGCTAGTTGAAATTGTTGCTATATGTTTATAATTGAAAATATTTGATGTGGAGTTCATATTCTGTACCCTCGTGGTCACCTATTTTTCATGAATGTTATTCATAATTCTCCTGCAGTAAGACACGTGGTATGGGAGCTGGGCGCAAGCTCAAGACCCACAGAAGGAACCAGAGGTGGGCTGACAAAGCCTACAAGAAGAGCCATCTTGGGAACGAGTGGAAGAAACCCTTTGCTGGCTCATCTCACGCAAAGGGAATCGTCCTTGAAAAGATGTGAGTTCAAAAAACACTATGCTAATTTCTTGTGAAGAACAAGCAAAGTAACGAATACCAGACACGATTGTCAATTGCAGTGGCATTGAGGCTAAGCAGCCAAACTCTGCTATCCGTAAGTGTGCTCGTGTCCAGCTGGTGAAGAACGGGAAGAAGATTGCTGCCTTTGTGCCTAACGACGGTTGCTTGAACTACATCGAGGAAAATGTAAGTTGTATTCCTCCCACTCATTGGGCAAACGATGTTGCACTTGCACCTCAACATTGCTAATTACTGCACTCTATCTCTACAGGACGAGGTGCTGATTGCTGGGTTCGGTCGTAAGGGTCATGCCGTGGGAGATATTCCCGGTGTCCGTTTCAAGGTCGTGAAGGTTTCTGGAGTTTCCCTGCTCGCTCTCTTCAAGGAGAAGAAGGAGAAGCCGAGATCTTAAAACCTGTCCCTCCCCTCGCCGCAATGAAATTTGTAATAGGTTTTTGAACCTGTGGTGCACCTGAAAGGCTCTCCCATACCAGAACTTGTTATATCGAGATGAGTCCCACCATCACCTGTAATGGCCATAGTTTTTGCTGAGATGCATCTGAATTTGAATTTTATATGAAAACTGCTAGTCATATGTGTCTATTTAGATGAGTCCCACCATCACCTTGGCATCGTGCATCGTGGTGTGTGTGTTTTTGGAATCTCTGCTGCTAAACTTGCCGCTTGTCGGTGAAGCAACAGTGGTCGGCAACGAGCATCGTGCATTCACCTGTTGATTGACTGTTCATTCACCTGAACTGAACGTCTGAACCTGACGCATCATCCATCAGCGGCGGAGTAGCGGACAACTGGAAACCCCGATCCGATACTGAAACGGGCCTGGAGCGTAATGGCCCACCTCCCACAGGATGGGCCCGGGCTTTCCTTGACCCGCATATCCCTATCAGCGCCAGGTCAGCAGCCTATCCGGGCCCGCGCGCCCCTCTAGGCCGCGCCTAGTTGCCCGTAGCAGCACCCCAGGCCGTCTCACTTCCACGTGGGACCCTCTCGGCCCCACCATTCTGCGGCCCCACCTGTCAGTTTCAGCATCCTACGAGGTGGCATCGCGACGAGGCGTGACCGAAACAAACGAAGCCTTTTGCCTCGGCCGGGTGTAATAATAAAAGATAGGGGACGAAGCAAAGCCAGCCGGCCGAATCCAACTCCCGTGTGTGTGTGTTGGACTCGTCGGCGGCCGCCGCAGCCCGACCACGCCGCCGCCATCACCGGCGCGGGAGCGCACCGACGGCCCGTCCCCTTCGCATGGATATGGCCCCCGCGTCGATCTCGTCCAACCCGCGCTCGGTCGAGGAAATCTACAAGGACTTCACCGCCCGCCGCGGCGGCCTCGTCCGCGCCCTCACCTCCGGTAAGGGCTGCTCGCTCCCCCTCGCTTTGCCACAGCGCTTTGGGCCTCTAGCAGATCTAACGCTGCGCTCGCCTCCCGTGCCGTTGCATGTGCAGATGTGGACGATTTCTACAGCTCCTGCGACCCAGGTGAGTGAGATCGATCCGCGGCGAGCTCTTGTCGAGGTGCGTGCGTGAAGTGGTGGATCCAGGCTGGGGGCTGAGCGGATCGGGTTTGTGTTTTCTTTGCTTCACGCAGATAAGGAGAATTTGTGCCTTTACGGCCTCCCCAACGGGGGCTGGGCGGTGGCGCCACCAGCGGAGGAGGTGCCGCCGGAGATGCCGGAGCCGGCGCTGGGCATCAACTTCGCGCGCGACGGCATGCAACGCCGCGACTGGCTCTCACTCGTCGCGGTCCACTCTGATTCGTGGCTAATTTCCGTCGCCTTCTTCTTCGGTGCCCGCCTCAACGCCAATGATCGGTACCAACGCTATTCCATCCCTGTACACTCTGAATCTGAATTTGATTCACTCTTTCAAGCAGTCCCCCTCGAGTTGGTTGGGAGAGTAAATGCTTGTTCTCTCTTTCCTCTGCATTTCCTTTTGTTAACTTCAATTTTTGCCGTTTTGGTTAATCAATTTGTTTGTATGTTAGGTGATGGGGAGGGGGGATTCGCGTGTTCGTGTTTATGATCTATTTATTTCATTTCACTTGGTGCATGTGTTTGCATGTCAGCATGTTCACATGTCTGGTGTGCTCCTCTTTTTGTTCCCTTTGAGTGAATTAGGGTTCATGCTTTGGGGATGAGTTTTACTTTATTGGCATCTTTGCAAGGTGTAATCAGAATCATAGGACTTTACATTTCGTGATAACACATCATAGGGTGGTATGTAGGTATTGATAATACTATGGGCCCATCAGTTCATTATATGGTGCCCAACTCTAGGTCCTCTTGCACTTTATTTCAGAAATCATGTAGAAAAGTTGAAGGTCTCGTGCTTTTATGTGGCTCTAGAATTGAATGCTTCATTGCTTCTGTGAATTCTAATATCAATCCTATTCTAGAACTAAAGCTTAAAGCGTCATGTAATTCTCCTACATTGATTGCTGGGCCATCTATTTCTGAACGCATTCTGATTTCTGACATCTTAATTGTAGTGTGATTAGTTCTTTCAAAGATGTTTTCATGATGGTTGGAGAATCTGTCATTTACTGGTTGATACAATGTTAGGATGGAAAATGCAAATGTATTCTGACCATACTGAACAAAGACCTGGTAAAAGGAATACCTTTAATCTTTGACGCCTTCAACTATTGTAGCGCGTCCTACAATGGTACTGCTTATTTGCTTGTTCCATTACTGTACGTTTGCCAGGACATAATTTTAGCGATTCAGAAAATGTGAAAAAAAGATATATGCCGACCTAGTGACGATTTACTGTTTTTTATATTTTTTCCTGGTTATCGTTGAAATTCTGTGCCAATGTACTGATCTGCTGGATGCTGGTGTCTGCATTATTGAAAAGGTATTTTTTGGTTAAGCCAAATGTACTGATAGTCAATCGATATATCTTCTGACCTGCATTGGAATCTTATGAATTCACATATTATTTTTTTGTATTTGTTCAATTTTCAAAAATAGCTCATTCTAGACTTGTACTGTTCATTCTTTTTTATCGAATATTTTGTGTGTTTTTGCATTGTGTAGAAACGAAAATTTTCATCTTATTAGATCTCTTGGGTTTCTCCTGTTCTTCTCATCATTTAAATGCTCACCCTCCCTGTAGTACTTTGAGTGCCTTGCTGTTGAGTTTGAGGTTCAGATTGTTTCAACCTCCTATGTTATTTGAGAAATCTGATTTTGTTCCCCTATGTGGCCCATTCTATTGCCAATTTCCACTTATGAGAATCACAGTGAGCCCTGTGCCTTTTCTGGCTGCTGGTTTAAGCAGTTCAATCCAGTTTATAATTCTAGAGCATTTTTTAGAACATTCAGATTGTGTATTTTTTATCTTGCAACCTCAATTCATCTATACAAATGAAAATAAAATGAAATCACTTTAGCTCAAACACTTTCGGAAGGAATAAATCTATCACATTTTAACTATTGTTTCCCAGAAAGCTAATTAGATTCTTTGCCTCTATACATAACCAGAACTGTGTTAATGGTGCGCTAGTAATGTATTCACAGCCCATTACAAAAACAATTGTTGATCCTCTGTTTGAATGTATTTTGTGTTCTGAGCTCAGTATATCTTTCGAACAGTAAAAGGCAGACTAATTATGACCCGCACTAGTCAACTGACTGCAATAAGAAATCCAAGTTTGTGAGAAGGTGCTGCAGCCTCTGATACAATGATTTGCTCCTTTTTTTATTCTTCAGGAAGCGCTTATTCAGCATGATCAGTGATCTTCCATCTGTATTTGAAGCGTTCTCGGATAGGAAACACGGCAGAGATAGGTCTGGCGTTGATAGCAGCGGCAAGTCCAGACACTCGTCAAAGGTGCTGCCACCTTGATCTTTCTGATAGCTAATTTCACTCTGACTTCAACTCAGAATCTGAAAACTCCAGCTGCTTATGTTTGAAATTTTAATGCGAGAAGAGCTCCATGTTCCTTGTACAGAGAGGAAGTGATAGCCACGTGAAGAGTTCTAGACCAGCAGCTCCGGTTGCCAAAGACTATGACGATGACGATGAAGACGATGAGGAGCACACGGAGACGTTTTGCGGGACATGCGGTGGCCTCTACAACGCGAACGAGTTCTGGATCGGCTGCGACATCTGCGAGAGGTGGTTCCACGGCAAGTGCGTGCGGATCACCCCAGCCAGAGCTGAGCACATAAAGCACTACAAGTGCCCGGACTGCAGCTCGAAGAAAATGAGGCAGTAGGCCCCGATGTGCGCCCGCCGGCCGTCCCTGACCCTTTCTGATCTGATCGAAACCATACTCCCATTGCAGCTAGCATATGTGAATTCGTTTAGAACGTTGTTGTGGTGTTATGTGGTGGTGGTAGGAAGAGGCAAAGAACTGATAGATACATGCTCGTTGCTATTTTTTTTTTTATAAATGGCTTCTTAACTGTGTCGATGTCATTGTGCATGAACCTCCAGTCGCTGTAAACGGACCTGAAGCCGTTCACTGTTGGGTCCCGACTCCCGAGTTTCTCGCTTGGTACTGTTGGTTATCTCATATGATCCTTCATATTTCAATGCAAATTATGTCGGTCTTGCCGCTTTCGTGGTAACAATCTGGCAATGAAAACTAGTAGAACCTTGGTGATGCTGCAGACTTCGTGCTTTTGGAGGTCCACTGGCACAGCAGCGTAAGGTAAAGGAGCAACATTTGTTGTGCTGGATTTTGCCCGTACAATATAAAATTTGTTGTCTACTAGTACATCCAAGCGGTGTTCAAAAATCAAAACTGGCATGGTTATCGGCAAAGACCATGAACTATGCACGTAATTAGATCCTCTAAGTATATAGCACTGATGCCATACAAAACGTTCCTCCGCATCAAAGAAAAATATTGGCTCCCGCAAATATAGCATCCCAAGATGCTCGGAGGCATCTCAAAATCTCAAATCTTGTAATATGGGAGTACCTGGAGGCATCTAGTGTTGAACTTTGATGGAGAAACTTTTTTTTTAAATGTAATATTGCATTTTGAGAATTTGTTTGCTTGCTTCTCTTCTTCACCAAAGAGAAGGCAGTGCCATATAAACCTTTTTTTTTTTAAAAAAGGTCAATGTTAACAACTGTAATTAATTCATGTTAAGCAGCTGTCAAATCATTGACTCCCACGCGACTAATCGGTTACGTCGACGGCTATAGATTGGATACGGCAAATCTGGCCGCGTGGCCGGCGATAAAAGGCTCCCCCCTCTGGCCCTGGACCCCCACCGCCATTTCTGCACCTCCCCCTCTGCCCCTGAACCCCAACGCCATTTCTGCCCTTCTCCCTCTGCCCCTGGACCTCCGCCGCCATTTCTTAATGGTGACGCCACCGTCGCATACTGTGCTATACGCCATGTGGCCAGCCGTGAGGGCGGCCGTGAGGGTGTTCCTTTTCGAGTACATGAGGGAGCATATTCCCGACCTCCCCGACTTCCCCGACATACCGTGGCCGCCTTCGTCGAAGCCAGAGGGCGGAGAAGCGTCACCGGAGGCACCGCTGGAGCCCAGCCATCCGGCGCCGAAGGTGCTGGAGGTGCCGGCAAGCGGGGACAAGGGATCCTCTACCGCCGACGCCGACTCCACCGACCAGTCGGCTACTGATCTTCCCCTCGCCGCCAAGGTAGCTGCAGCGCTGTTAGCTGTTGCGGCCGGCGTCGTACTGTGGCGTCTCGTGAGCCGCAGGCTCAGGAGGCGCCGCCGAGGTGGAGGCGGGGGCAGGGGTGGAGGAGACGGGGCAGGCGGTGGCGGTGGCGGTGGCGGTGGCGGTGGCGGTGGCGGAGGAGGCGGGGGAGGCGGGGGCAGGATTGAACCGCCATCGCTCGCCACCAACTCGCCTCCGAGCGGCCCCGTGGACGAGGACCCCGAGGGAGCGAACGGGCGGACGCCACCGCCTGTCGACGTCGCGCCTCAGGGTGCCGCAGAGCGCTCCACCGTCGTGAGCTCCACCGTTGTCGTCAACCCCGCGGCGTCATCGACACGGCTTTGCAAGGGCGAGCTGAGGGGGACCATGGGCGTCGTCAACTCTACCATCTCTACGGCGTCGTCGACACGCCAAGGCAAACGGCGGAGCACCATGGGCGTCATCAACTCCGCGTCGTCGTCGACAGGGCGTCCCCAGGGCGAGCGGTGGGACATGGGCGTCGTCGACAGGAGGCGAGCGGAGGGGCACCGTCGGCGGCCACGGGGTCCCCGCCCTGGAAGCGCGAGAGCGCGCCGCGCCCGCGGGCAACGACGCCGCGGCGTCCACGATGCACCGCGCAGCAGCGCCATCGACCTCGCCGAGCAGCGGCTGCTCTCGGTGATGCTGGCGGCATGCATGCCGAGAATCTTCTCTGATCGAAATTCTGTGTTCTTCAATTTACTGCTACTAGCTCAGATTTGCTCGTTGTAAACAGTGTTCTGTCGATTGACAAATTGCATCGTGATTGAGCGGCAAACAATTTTCTGCAGATGTTTTCTTTTGTTTTCGGACCCGCTATCGCCCGTTTCGTGTTACCGGGTCGGTCGAGACCCGTTTGGCTTGTGTGAGCGTGTTTTCAGCTTCTTTCCCATCAGCGAGGCTGCGAGGGAGAGCGGAAGCAGGGGCGCCGGGCCGCGAACACGGCGATGCAGCGATCTCCTCGCCATACCGGCAACCACCGTATCGGATCGGAGCAGACTCGTCGGCGTCAAATCTGGGGGCAGCAGCGGGCCTCGTGGTACTTCCCTACCCACATTTACCAACTTGGTTTTGAGATTTTCTTGGGTTTGATCTGTGCGCGGGGGATGAGGCAGAGATGCGTTCGTTTGGGGGGTTACTCCGGTTCCAGTTCTCTGTGGCGATTTTGGTCCATTTGTGGAGAGGCGAATCCTGGTGATTCTTTTGTGTTTTGCCGGTGTCTGTGTCAGGGGGAGAGACACCTGTTCATGGTCAATTTTCCGGTGTCCGATCTAAGATTCTTTTAATTCGTGCTGACTAGAGTTAACTTTTTTATCCGTCAATGTTCCACCCTCACCCTAATTGACAGCGCATTGACTTGATTTTTATATGCTATTTTGCTGTCCATTTCTGCATCCTCTGTGAGGTGTTTATTTCTGTGAGTTAGGGCTTCACTTTGTAATTCAATGTACAATGTATGTTGCGGTAATTTGTGAAACCATTCGCCAGTTGTGGGGAGAGTGAGTGGCCGATGATGATTTTGTTTATCTGTTGGATGTCAAGTCATAACTCTTTTTCAGAGGTGCTATCTATTGATGACGATGTGCGCATGAGACTTCTTTCTATCACTTCACGGTTCAAGCAAGGATGTGTGTGTTGTTTTTTTATCTGAATCAGCATCACTCCCTCCCTAGAATATATGTGTTTGATATATGAAATTGTTGGTTATTTAGTTTCTGGAACTTGTGTAATCTGATTCCTCTTCGTCGCTGACTGTGCTTTCATATCAAACTGATTTATTGGGTTACTCTTCACCTTTTCAGAGGTCAAGAATCTGATCAACAACAGTCTGACATACTCAGATCTCATAGGTTCCATCACCTTCTGTGGTCCTAATCAGATCTAATTTACATTGTTCCCTATACTCTACTTACCTTGATATAGTATTGACAATTACTTTGTTAATAATTTTTGTTAGCACGTAATGTACCTGTTAATTGGCACAGTTCACTATGTTCTCAGGTCTTATGAGATCCCTTTGCAATTACCAGATGTGTAGCTATTTTAAATGGTTTCCCTTTTGTGGCTGGATGTGCGGTCAAGATGACACTTGTGGACGCAAGTCGTTGTGGAGTTGCGTTTTTGTTTTTTTAGCAAGGGCACAACCAATTTAGTTGTGTACTCCCTTTACCTAGTTGCAAGACTTGTAATGTTCAAGCCCATTTCAAGACTTGTCATGTTATTGATTACACTTGTCTATTTATATTACGGTGTAAGTTCAGATGTTTTTTATTTCCACTCTAAATATTGCATTATGTCAGAGGCTTCAGAGCTGATATTTAAGCTACCAAGTATTTTCCCCTTTTATTTTTGGCTTTCGGGTATAACCATTTTGCCCAACAAGTGTAACTCTTTCTATCTTAGTTGGAGGTGAAGGTGAATTCCTGAGAAAGGTGAGGAAAGCTCTTTTTTCTATCTTAGTTCTTTTCTGTTGGTTTTATACTGAGATCCACACTGTTAAGTTTTTATAAGCACCATATGTTTATCATTATTATGCTTCGACAATTTGACACTGTTAGGTGTTTATTTCTGTTACAAGGTGGTAGTTTTGAAACATATTGTAAGCTCTGTATCCATGATATTTTTTTAAAAAAAAACAAAACAAAGACTGTAGGCTCCGTAATTTAGTTGCAATTAGTAGTTTAGTACTGTTCATGGAGTTGGAGTCCTTATCTTTTCATTGCTGGATTCTTTTTCTACACTTCTATAAATCATACTATCAGTCCTAGATCTAAACCATTTGAGATAAAGAAATGCTGTGTGCTTGGAACTATAAATAAAGCCATACCTTTTTTAAGTAGTGAACTTTTTCTGTGTTTCCTTGGATTGATAAATTATCAACTTTTTTTAGCAGCGATGCATGTCTAAATTATCTTTTATCTATAATAGTCTTTCTGTATTGACCCTGAGGCTCTTTTCGACTACTCTGTAAATTTCCTAAGATACAGCATAAAACATGACTCGTGCAGCGTGTGTCATTGTTAAATTTCGTTGTTGCCAAGCACTTTTTGGGCTTTGGTATCTCTTCAGATCTACAGTTTATTTTTTGCACCAGAGATATGTACTTGTGCGTGTGCAGGCGTTGCGACGCACAAGGCAAATTGCATATGAATCAAGTGGTGCAATCCCCTATGGTGATGAGCATGACCGACAGCCAGTTGTTCGTATAATCTTAAGTCAAAGGCTCAGCAGGTTTGTAAAAGACTAACTATCCCATTCTTAGCTACCACTAGTCTAAAATCCGAACGCTATTAAAGCCAATTTTACTTTTTTGGAACGTATAATTCTGAATTAAAGACTTCACTTGGTTGGATTAGTTCACTGATTTTGTTTCTTCTTTTGACAGGGCTACTGTGCTCGGATGTTGCAATTAATAAGTACTTTACAATGTATTTTTTAAAAATTTACTCGCCTAGCACCACAACCAGCGGCATAAAGTGGTGCAAATCAATTTACTTCTAATTTTATAGTACTGTAAGCTGTGGAAATTGTAATTTCTAATGTACTTATTTTTTCTAAATATTTGACAGTTCATAGGAAAGACCCCTGCAGGGATGGTGCTTGTTTTGATCTGTCACAGCGCAGACGCCCATTGTCTTTTCGATCGAATGCCTGGGGGAAGGAAAGGAAAGAGCAGCAAGAGAGCCGCGGCTTTCCGGGCAGCGGGCAGACTGGCTCAGGGTACTAATGTGGCGCTCCAGGGCGTTATCCTTCCTGCCGTCAAGGGACGCCGTACGTGCAGGCGTGCGGCGCCCACTGATGGGGCCACGTGTGGAAATAATAAGCCCTGCGCGTTACCAATGAGCCACTGTGGATGATGAGAGCCCCAACGGCTTGAACATGTTTATCAACTCCCTTCTGCTCCTCCGTGAGCTTTTTGCCTTCTCCATGAGGTTGGGAGTAGTTCTCATACAATAGTGGACTGTGATGATAATGAGCCGGAGCTGTAGATCAAATGTGATTTTTCTTGTGAAGCTAGGGTGCTTCGTGTCTATAACAATTATATGGGGGGGGGGGGGGGCAACGGGCTTATCACCTACAAAATTTTATGGCGCTGGAGCTATATCATATATATTTGGAGAGTTCTTTTCTATGTTTTTCGACTATGAAAACTGATTTCAGGAGCATAGAAAGAATTGCAAATGTCGATATACACTGAGCGTTAGTTGTAGACATAAACATGCTGTGTGAGCACAATCTTCTGCCCATTTCCAAGCGCAAAGTGCACTGCTGAGTGTGCTACTGATTGAGTTTTCCACTTCTATTGGTTGGTCATAAGCTGGTTGAGTGGTTGGTGAGCGGTGTGATCTAGAATAGAAAATACTACATTACCAAAAAGAACTGGATTATCCCTAAGAAGACAGGTATACAATAAATGAAAAAACTATTTGTGCTAAGCTACGTTTTGTTGTGCTCAGTAGTAAGATGGAGCAGTAGTGAACTTGAGCATCCAGAATGGTTTTGACTCGTGAAGATTCTGGTTGTGCAAGTTCCTGTCATGATCGCAAATTGTTTATCTGCGTCATGTAGAATCTAAAGTAGACAAATTATAGAGGAGTGGAAGATGGATATAGACAAATTATAGAGGTGTGTAAGATGGGTTGACAACGTGCAATCAACAAGGCCAAAAAAAAACTAGAGAAAATTCTTGCCTCTTTCAACGGTTATAAAAGTCTAGTTTTCAATCCATAACTACAAAACTGGGACATCGAGGACCATCCAACTATCGAAACTAGGTAAAATTGTCCCTTTGGGTGGTTCCGAAGGGGGTTTCTATTTTTTTAAAAAATAAACTTATTTAATATAAACATTCATAACTAATTGATTTTAAATTAGAAATTATGAATCTGATGCCAATTATTTTCTAAAGAAGTGACTTATATGTTGGTGCACCATTAGAAGTTATTTGCATATTATTTATTTTTATTCTGAGTATTTTAGAAAAAAAACTAGCAATATAAAAAAGGTAATGCCCAAATAATATCAAATAGAGTGCTTGTAGGTAGGTCACGTTTAAATAATATTTATTTCTATTTCCATATAATCGAAAATATAATTAAAGAGACAAATCTCTCCGGTTTATATAATGGGATGATCTGTATCTGGCCTTGTACTTGTGAGTTGAAAATCAGACTTTTATAATAAAAAAATATCTTTTGGATTTATACATCCCCTTTATATAAAGAAGAGATAGACCACCGAACAAATAGGCATGATGAACAAGTAGATACACCCCTAGAAGAATTAGATTCTCCTATTGCTCCAAGGCCGTGAATTGGATGGATCAAACATGTCAAGAGCTGCAAATATCGCATTCGATGACAAACAATATACTCCTGCCAGAAACAACCCCAACTCTAAATATGTATGCCCATTTCTCTTCAAAGAAGAATAGTTGCTCCCGCAAAGGTAGCGCCCTAGGATGCAAGATATATACCCGATCTCGAAGGCAACTCTATGTAGTGAAGCATCTGGGTCTCCAATTGGGGGCATTGTATGTCTTGCAAGGTTGGGTACCTGTACAAAATTTGGGAAACATTGTTAGTAGTATTTCAATTTTTAGCATGTAAACTACTAGACTTGAATTGCTGTGCCTCTAATGAGGTACTAGTACTAATATATCATATGAGCTCTTTTATAATGATTGTCAAGTACCACCTGGTACTTACAGGTACTTGAAGTACTTTTGCTAGTCCTTAATGGTACTTACGAGAAAATAAAATTAAATTGCCTCCTGGGCCTACTTAATTGGTACTTGGTCCGACAATTTTGGTACTTTTAGCTACTTGATATATTTCTCACCGACCGATTCAATATTTTGCAAGTACCACGGTACTTTCCAATCATTCTACAAAAAGCTCATATTATAAATGGCAGGCTTAATTAAGCTACACATAACCCTAATTCATGAGGGTTTGAGAAACACAAGGCCACAGGACAATCCCACACCAATGGCTTCAAAAATTCTGAAAGATAGTGGCTTCAAAAGTTGTAACAACCAAAAGAAGTTGTCAAGAAAAACAAGTGTCCGTTTTAATCTGGGACTGCAACTCACGATACAAAGGGGAAACTCAACACATCAAACCGCAGTTCTATGAACAAATTCAGCACAGAGAACAGAGCATAACAGAGGCGGCGATGGCGACATAGGGAGATGAATGGGACTATGGGAGGGAGAGCGGTGTATTGCAGCTGCTAGTCTGCTTTGGTGAAGGACATAAATTGTTGAAGCTACACACCTGCGGTGCTCGTCAGATGGGGGAAGAGGAGAGAAGAGGGAGAGACGATGGTGGTAACTTCACCTATAGGAAATGCAGGGCCCTCTTATTATATTGTGCACCATGAATGTAGCAAAGTAGACTATCTTTAGCCACCCAACCATACACGAGCAATGTGCACTGCTTTAGCCTTGTTAAAATTGGCCTGGACTAAAGGCAGCCTATGAATCATTATCTTAGAACATGATGACGCTGAAGAGGCAAATTAACAGTTGTGTATCAAACCGTACTATTTTTTCTTTTTTACGGTGACACATCTTGGCGAAGTATAAAGTCCTCTCCCTCGAATGGAGAAGCCTAAATGCATTATTAGATTCTCTTATTGCTCTAAGGTCGTGAATTGGATGGATCGAACATGTCAAGAGCTATGAATATAGCACTCAATCCCAACTCTAGATATGTATGCCAATTTCTCCTCAAAGAAGAATAGTTGCTTCCACAAAAAGGCAACTCTATATAGTGAACCATATGGGTCTCCAATTGGGGGCATTGTATATCTTGTAAGGTTGTGTATCTATACAAAGTTTTGGAGAACATTCTAAGTAGTATTTCATTTTTGAACATGTTAACTATTGACATGCCTCCAATAAGTACTAATATGCTTCACTAGGCTACACGTCACCCTAATCGATCAGGTTGGTGAAACACAAGACTACAATGCCATTCGCACGTACACCAATGGCTTCAAAAAGAGAAAAAAAAACACCAAAAGGTAGGCTTCGGAAGTTGTAACAAACCAGAAGTTGTGAAGTAAACAAGCGATGAAGCTACTAGTTTTAATTTGGGACTGCAACTCACGATACAGCTGTGGCCTGTTGGGGCAATTCAACAAATCACAATTATATGAAGAAAAGATGGTCAAGTAAAAGGGGTGGTTCCAAATTTAATCGATGGCGGTTTGTCGATTCTCCAATATGCGGATGATACAGTTATTTTTATGGACCATGATATTGAACAAGCAAAGAACATGAAGCTTCTTCTTTGTGCTTTTGAACAATTATCAGGTCTAAAAATTAACTTCCATAAAAGTGAAATTTTCTGCTTTGGGGATGCAAAAAACAGTGAAACTCAATACTCGCAACTATTCAGTTGTAAAATAGGTTCTTACCCTTTTCGATATCTAGGGATTCCTATGCATTATAGGAAATTATCAAACAATGACTGGAAGGACATAGAGAATAGAATAGAAAAAAAACTAAGCGGGTGGAAAGGAAAACTCATGTCAGTGGGAGGACGTTTAGTCTTGATAAACTCAGTTCTCTCGAGTCTACCTATGTTCATGCTCTCTTTTTTGAGGTCCTGAGGGGAATCCTGAAAAAAATTGAGTACTATAGGTCGAGATTCTTTTGGCAAAATCATCAACATAAAAAGAAATATATTAGTTAAATGGAACATACTGCGCCAGCCAAAAGAACAGGAGGGACTAGGAATACAAGATCTAGACGTGCAGAACAAATGCCTCCTAAGCAAATGGTTGTTTAAATTATATAATGAAGATGGTTTATGGCGAGAATTGCTTAGAAACAAATATTTGAAAAATAAAACTCTGTCTCAGGCAAGTAAAAGAGCTGGGGATTCACATTTTTGGTCAAGCTTGATGGGAGTAAAAGATCAATTCCTAGATCTGGGCAGGTTCAAGCTAGTTAGTGGTAACCAAGTCAGATTTTGGGAAGATAAATGGTTAGGCACACAGAAGTTGAAATTGCAATACCCTAATTTATTTAATATAGTACGAAGAAAACATGCAACTGTGGCAGAGGTACTTAGTTCGACTCCACTCAATGTCTCTTTCCGGAGAGCTATAGTTGGGGACAAATTAATTGAGTGGTATAGCTTGGTTGCACGTCTTGCGCATATTAATATAAACGAGGGTAAGGATTCTTTTGTGTGGAACTTACAGAGAAATGGAGCTTTCACTGTTAACTCAATGTATAGGCACCTAGTCAATAACATCAAAGTTACGCAAGAAATTTGGCATATGAAGATTCCACTCAAAATAAAATATTTTATGTGGTATCTTAAAAAAGAGTGATACTAACAAAAGACAACTTAGCTAGAAGAAATTGGCATGGTAGTAAAACATGTTGCTTTTGTAGCAAACAAGAAACTATCCATCACTTTTTTTTAATGTTATTATGCCAAATTTTTATGGCGTGCAATTCATATTGTGTTAGGTATACCGACACCTGAAAACATAGAGCATATTTTTAATAGTTGGTCTAAGCAGGACAGGAATAAACACAACTTAATGTTATTGACAGGAGCTACAGCTATTTGTTGGGCAATTTGGCTAACAAGGAATGATACTGTGTTTAACAATTGCAGACCAAAAAATTTTTTGCAGGTTCTTTTCAGGGGGACACACTGGCTGCGGTTCTGGGCTCTGTTGCAGCACACTGATGACCGGAGGGACCAATTGGTTGAGATATGTCAACTTCTAGAGTCTACAGCTATGCACTTCTTCGCGTCCCATGGATGGCCTTTTATTTTTAGAATTAGTCAATAATGTTAAACTCAGTGTGTGTTAAACTTTGAGTGTGCTTGTAATAATTGCGGTCTGATACCTCTCCACAGAGAGGTTTGAAGCCGAAACTCTTTTTCATTATCTAAAAATAAAGAAATTCAGACTTTGGAAACTGTTTGATTTGATTTCAAAAACATCTATACAGATTTAATTTCGTAAACCATATCAAGAAGGGTAACCTTGAAGTGGTGTTGCCTGGCCTTGAGACTTGAAACTGCGCCGGCGACGACGAGCGGATCGCACGCAGGAGACGATGATCTGAAGGGTTTGGTTGTCCAATAGGAGCCGGGCCGGGTGAAGTGTATATGTATGCTGGGCCGGGCTGCTGCTGGGCTGATCCAAGTCGACCTAGAACGTGACGACGCTGACGTGGCAAAATTATCAAGCTGTACTGTAGTATCTTTTTCTTTTGTACGGTGTCGCATTTTGGCGAAGTATAAATACCCTCTCGGTCGAACGGATGAGACCGCGGCCGCGGCGGCGGCGGGGCCGACAGAGTCATCAGCAGCGACGAAGAGGAGGAGGACGACAGGAGCCGCCGGCACTGCGTCGTCAGGCCTGTGCAACGACGCCCTCCGCAGCATCTTCGCCCGCGCGCCGGCGCGCCCCGCGGTGGCCTCCATCCATGGCGCTCTCCAAGCACCACCGCCTCCTGATGCGCTCCCCTGACCTCCACTTCCGCCTCTCCCCGCGGATACCCCTCCCGCACGTCGCCTACCTCGCCACAGCCACGGTAAAGAGGCGCCACAGCGCGCCGTCACCGGCTACCACGGCTTCCACCGTGGTAGCCGTCATGCCTTGTCGCAGTCCCAAACTCCGCCGGCGGCGTGCTCGTCTCTACTCGATCGCCGGAAGTTCCACGTCGCCGGCGGCGGCAGCAGCAACGCCCTGATGCACGCGCCCGTGGGGACGACGTACCTCAGGATCGATGAGGTACGTCAACACGTGCAACGGCATAGTGCTGCTCGCCGGCAAGCCCCGGACTAAGTGCGTGCTCTGGAACCCGGCCATCGCCGACGAGGAGAAGCAAGTGACCGTCCCTGTCTGGCTGTCTCGGTCCATGACGACTGTGAAATACTGGGGCTCGGCTACGGCCCGAGGAGCAAAACCTACAAGCTTCTCCTAACATGCCGGAAGAAGAGGCACAACGTCACCCATCACCCGGCATCGGAAAGAGCTGCTGGTCTATGCGCTCGGCGGCGCCGGCGCCGGAGAGCAGGAACGGCCATGGCCACGGCCACAATTACGGACCCTGTTATCGAAGGGACTGGACGGAGAAATCAAATCAGCGGTGAGTCGCTTTACATGAACGGCACAATTTACCTCCTCCACCTCTTTCGACGTCGACGGCGAGACGGTCGTCACCATCGATCTGCCGGGCGAGCGCCGCCCCTACCATCCCCGTCCTGATCGGCCGTGCGTGGACATCGAGGACTGCCGTGGCAGGCCCGCTGAACCAATGGGAGATGAGGTGCATCATGGACGGGCATCGCCAATATGTCGGCCATATTCTATCGTTTCAGAACTATATTCGCGATTATACCCAACTTGATCTCCACTCGACTGCCGGAGTTTGGGATTGCGGCGGCGGCAGAGACGACAAGCTCTTCCTCTTCTGCACTGCAACCAACAAGCTGATCGAGGTTGACTTGCCTGCCAGCACGAAGCTGGAGCCGTCAGATTATGCGTTGTGCTGGGGTTACAAGCCGGGAGCCGGAGGCGAACCATCGACTCTGTCTCTGTGCATTTGTGCACAGATTATCGACTCCGGCTGCTTGGCTTGCTTCTTATTTGCAGTTCTTAGTTGTTCAGTAGGTTCAGTTTAGATAGATCATCCAAAAACTAAATCGGATGTTTGGTGGAAGTTTTGAATATGTCGCATGAAGCGACGAATGAATCTCACATCATGCATTTCTGATTAATTCCGTGCGCTCTGTGTCTGTTCAATTTGTTCTGCTAATTTCGATCAATCCTGATCTAGCTAGCACGCACTTTTGATCTGTATGCCATGTCTTCTTCAGTTAATCGGTTCTCGAAAAATCAATTGGTGGCAGCAATGCAGTATGAATGATCAATCTCTGCAGTTCTCCCGTATGATGTTGCAGTTGATACTTTACTGAATTTGGTACTCTCTTGTAGATCTAGGTTGCAGGCTGTGATTGTTCGGTTCCTGTTAACGATAGGAAAAGGTATTGTGGCGATGGTTTTGTCATATCGATGCTTCTCTCTTAACTGATTCTGTAGCAACTAAGCTCTTGATCATCGCAAATTTTAATAATATTTTAGCATAAGCCATGCAAGCTTGGTTTCCGTTATTAAATGAATTGGGGGAAGGCATTTCTAATCCCAGAATGTGTTCTGTATTCTTCAGAAAATGAGTTGGCAGCAAGCTAATACTGCTTCCATCCATGTTGCATATTTGTATGCAGCATGATATGGTAATTTGGGAAGGTGCAGAATCAACGGATAATCCCAAAGTATGTTATTGTGACAAAAACAAGAAACAGTATACTACCCATAACCTAGACAGGTTGTTTATGCCTGGCACACTAGTTGAGCACAAGGCAGATGAAAATTTATCCAACGATTACATGCTCAGTTAAGGCCTGCAGAATCTAAATGGCAACCATGGCACAAGCCAAGTGGAAAGGCATGGCTGCGAAAGACTGCCTGCTTGATGCAGCTTACGACACACAGAAGAAACATACAAAGAAACTAGACCACGGCGAACGGTGGAGCAGAGGGAGGCGGCGACAATGGCACGGAGGAGGAGGAGGCAGCGGCACGGATGCGGAGGCGGCGAAGTCACGGCGGCGGCATGGAGGAGAAACTCGATCCGAACTGGGACGGTTCTTGCGTGCCGGATTACCCTTAATACCTTTTCTTTTTATTTTTGTTAAAAAAAATACTTAGCTAAATACATACTAAGATCAACGGCTATAATTAATTAGACCAACAGTACCACTTGGTACCACCTAGTACCTGCCAAGCATTGTAAAACAGATTACAAAACAGGTGAGATCGACGACTCCGTTACAGTACCCCCACGGTCATGTAATATACCCTCTTGTCTTGAGGCTCTCCACAGCATCCCTGATTATCTTCTCCAGGGGGGTGATCTGCAGCCCCAGCGCGATGAGCTTCTTGGACCCAATCTCCGCTCTCACCAGCCCAGGCTGGGTATCCTTTGGGAACCTGCACTCGAAGCAACAGAGAACAGAGATTGCAAAAGAGACACCTAAAATTTCATTCGTTTCTCATGGTGAAAAGGGCTTGGATAGTTAGCTTACTTGGGCACATTGTAGTTGGGGTAGAGCTCGGCGACTTTGGCTGCAAAGTCGCTCCAGTGAGAGATGGACTGGGAGCAGATGTGCCTCCCGGACGCCGATGGGTTCTCAAACAGCAGGATATGTGCCAAGGCGACGTCTTCCACATGGACTGCCCCCATCCATATATCCTTTGTAGTCCTCTGTAGAACCTGCACGACCAAATTAAGTGGTTCGCTTCATCAATATAATAATGTTTTTTTTTCTTATTACCGGCACAGTGAGCAACATAATTTGCCTAATTTTTCACATATAAAGAATGAAAAATAGCATCCAGAATTCCAAACAATAGCTTAAGCGTTTTACCTTGAAGGAGGCGTAGGAGGACGGACATGCTGGAACTGATGGTTGGTGGAATTATGGGGCCCAGAACGGCACCCGGGTTAAGCGTCACTACATCCAATCCCTTCTCCTCGGCAAACTTCCACGCCGCCTCCTCTGCCAGCGTCTTGGAAGCGGAGTACCAAAGCTGCACGTGAAACCGAAAGGGAAATGTGATCGAAGCATTATTTGCAGGCTTCTTTTACCTAGTTGACAGACTTTGTAGAGCATGAGATGCATGCCATCGTATGTAGAGCATGCATGCATGGTGAAACACTCACCCCGTGCTTGTCGCAGTAGTCGACGTCGGCCCAGCAGCGCTCGTCGCGGACCTCGCCGGACGGCCACCCGGGGCTGGGCACGATGGCCGCGATGGACGAGGTCACCACCACCCGCCGTACGCCGCCGGCCTCCTTGGCGGCGCGCAGCACGTTGAGCGTCCCTTCCACCGCCGGCACGATCAGTTGCCTCTGCGACCACGAACGGAGCTCGGTCAATCTCGGCCTCTCGGGTAGAGTTCTAGCTAGCGGAGATCGAGGAGCAAAGCAACTGGGCAATTGTACCTGTGGGTCAGTGACGGCGTCGACGATGCAGGGTGAGGCGAGGTGGAAGACGCCGGAGCATCCCCGCGCGGCGTCGAGGAGCGCGGCGCCGTCGAAGAGGTCGCAGCGGAAGATGCGGAGGCGGCCATCGCCGGCGAGCCCGAGGAGGTGGTCCGTCTTCGCCTTGTCATCTGCATGTTGGCACACCACCGCTCGATTGGATTTGATAAGTTAACCACCACCGGATCCGATCGGAAGCAAGCTAAGCGGCCATGACGTACGATACGAGAGGAGTGCGCGCTCGATCTGACCTGGGTTGAGGACGCCGGCGTGGACGTTGTAACCACAGCCGAGGAGGCAGCGGACGAGCGTCGAGCCGATGAAGCCGCTGGCGCCGGTGACCATCACCGTCTCACCCTTACCTTCTTCCCGTCTCGCCGCCATCGGAGTCCCTCTCTCGCGTCCTTTCTTCTCGGATAATGTCCTATAATACTTAGTATATTTGGAGCTGAGCTGAGTGGGTGACCGACTGACTGTGAGCGCCTACCAAACGCTAGATTTTTGCAGTCACATCAACCGTTAGAAAGGTCTTGCGTACGAGTCAGCTCAACACTCAACAGCATGGTCTTTCAAAAACACTCAGGCATCCATTTTGGTACCCCAAGGACCAAGGTTGATGAAACTTCATGTACATGTGCATTTGGGCAAAATGTTCTCTAGGCACCATAACAAAATGTTCTCTAGACACCAAAACAAAATGTTCTCTAGTCTTAAAAACATTTGGGCATTTAAGTTGAACAAGTCAACCCCACGGTAGATTTTGCATGCATGACCATCTTAATCACGATTGGATTGCCATGCTTACTTTGCTTGCTCTCATCAGATGGCGATTATTTTACCCTGTAAGAAAACAGGAGGATGCTCCGGATAGAGAACAGAGCACATAGGCGACACTTGAGAGCAGTCATTAGCATTTTCAGATTGCACGACTCCAACGCAATATGTCTAGTGACACCCTTATTACTGGCTTCTACAAGCATAGCAAAGGTCCAGGGAGACATCACAGTTCCCAGGCCCAGCCATCAGGAGATGTACCCTCTGCTCTTGAGGCTTTCCACGGCATCCCTTATGATCTTCTCCATGGGGGTAATCTGCAGCCCCAGCGCGATGAGCTTCTTTGATCCCACCTCTGCTCTCACCAGCCCCGGCTGGGTATCCTTTGGGAGCCTGCAACACGTACAAAGACACAGCTTTTGATCCATTTTTCATGATGCAATGGAGGGGGGAAAAAAACATGTGGTTTATTTGGATGGTCGTATACTTGGGAACGTTGTAGTTGGGGTAGAGCTCGGCGACTTTGGCGGCGAAGTCGCTCCAGTGACAGATGGACTCCACGCAGATGTGCCTCCCGGAAGCTGACGGGTTCTCGAAGACCAGGATATGGGCCAAGGCAACGTCTTCCACATGGACTGTTCCCATGAAGAAATCCGCATACTCCTCTGTGCAACCTGCAGGCAGAAAGGTGTTGGTTTGCTACTTTTCTTCGATGGTTTCCTTGATCTCGTGGAAACGGGCAAGCGGCATGATGAGCAAAAGCAGGAACGGTTTTCTGAACAGTACATGCATGCAGTTTTTTGTTCTGTTTGTACATGTCAATGCATCATTACTTTATCAACTGAAAGTGCTGATGCCTGTCATTTGTTCATATACAATATGCAAATATCAGTCAGGCGGAAAAAAGAGAGGAACCTCTTGCTGTTAAAAAAAGAAGTTTTTTACAGCGCTTGGAAAAAATAATGACCGTTCATTGTCCTAGATCCAACGATTAAAAATTAGAAGGAACCTATTATGAGGAACTAAAGTTGTGGGCCAGGAACCATTTATAAAATTAATTAAAAGGGTACATTGGTATTTTCAGTATAGATGCAGCAAACATTTCTTCTTCGTTCTAACGCTATCATCACACTACGACTGGCGGCGCGGCCGGCGCTCGCCGGCAGCTTGTCCGGCGCGGACGGCGCTCGGCTCTCGTAGGAATGAATCCTACGGGATCACCGAGCCACCGGTGCGCCCTCCATTAGGGCCCTCATCGCTGCCAGTCTCGGCCACGGCGCAGGTGCGAGCGGCCTCGGCGTCCTGGGTGTGGAGCTAGGCCTCCAGCTTGCGCGCCAGGCGCTCCTCACTGCTGGCCTCGGCCGCGGCGCAGGCGCGGGCGGCCTCAACGTCCTGGGCGCGGAGCTCGGCCTCCATCTTGGGCGTCAGCTGCAGCGGCGCGTACACTGTCTTCATCGGCGACGCCCTCACGAAGAGGCTCGCCACAAACACGTGCTTCGCTGCGAGCTCCATGGCATCGAGGACGAAGGAGAAGATGACGAGCTCGCGCCTGCCGCCGCTGGTGTCTGCGAAGGTCGGCTCGTCGTTGCCTCACCCAGGGTGTTGCGCCTGGATGGATGTTGCGCTCCACTTTAATTCTCGCGCTCAGGGTTCGAAACCCTCTTCTCCAGCGCTGGTGTCGGTGACCCCCCGAGGCGGAACACGGAAGAGGACCGGTCGAACAGAAAATGATCGAAGAAAAGGATCGAAGAGGTACTGAATTAGTAAAAAGTACTATCCTATCCCTGTATAAAATAAACTCCACCTTTCAAATCTCACGGTTGAGATTAAATCAAGGTGGGGGAACCTCAGGTTCCTCCCAAGCACCCTAACAAACCTCTAAAAAAAATGTAGAAAAAAAGAAATCAGAGCTGAGGTAATAAGATTTTCAGTATATTGATTTGAGGAGGCTTTACCATCGAACGACCTAGACATGATAAGTTGATAATTCCATTCACTTTTGTATAGAAGAATGAAGGGAAGAAAAATCAAACTTTGGTCCAACCTTAGCCAGAAAAGACAGTATTGAACTGTGCAATATGTTTACCTTCGAGGAGGCTACGAAACATGGCCATGCTAGCGTTAATGGTTGGTGGAATCATCGGCCCCAGCACTGTCCCCGGGTTCACCACAACCACATCTAGCCCGTTCTCCTCTGCAAACTTCCACGCTGCCTTCTCTGCCAATGTCTTCGAAGCAGGGTACCACACCTACGCAAAAGCAAAGGGGGGCCTGAGATAACAGCGAAATTACTGATGAAATCCAAGCCCTGCAGAAGCTGCATCCTGCAAATTCTGCAGATCGTCTTCACTTCGTTTTCCAAGTTGATGACATCGTCAGATGATATGAACATACATTCATGATGTGTGGTACAATGATATTGTTCCAAAATTCAGAGTTTATCGAGAAGGAAGAACCCAGAAGGAATTGCCTAGAAGGCAGGCAGGCAGGCAGGCAGGCAGGCAGGCTCACCCCGTTCTTCTCGCAGTAGTCGATGTCGGTCCAGCAGCGCTCGTCGCGGACCTCGCCGGCGGGCCACCCGGGGCTGGGAACGATGGCCGAGATGGAGGAGGTCACCACCACTCGCCGCACGCCCCCGGCCTCCTTGGCCGCGCGCAGCACGTTCAGCGTCCCCTCCACCGCCGGCACAATCAGCTGATTCTGCGGCAACAAAACCGGAACGCGCAGGTTAACGGCCGAGCCGGCGGGGCAACGGCAGCAAGGCTAATCCATGATTTAAGTAGGTAGGTGCCTGCCTGGGGGTCCTTGACGGCGTCGACGGTGCAGGGGGATGCGAGGTGGAAGATGCCCGAGCATCCCCGCGCGGCGTCGAGGAGCGCCGCGCCGTCGAGGAGGTCGCAGCGGAAGAAGCTGAGGCGGCCCTCGCCGCCGGCGAGCGCGACGAGGTGGTCCGTCTCCGCCTTGTCATCTGCATGTCACCGTACCGGCGAACCATTAACCTTCGCACGGCATGCCACCACTCTTTTCCGGCATTCATGAGCATGACGCCAACGACGATGTCGTGAACTTCTGAAAGGAAAGCAGGGGAGCGCGGCGGAACTGACCGGGGTTGAGGAGGCCGGCGCGGACGGTGTAGCCGCGGTCGAGGAGGCGGCGGACGAGCGTCGAGCCGATGAAGCCGCTGGCGCCGGTGACCATCACCGTCTCCCCCTTCCTTTCTTCCCCGCTCGCCATCTCCTCCTCTCTCCTGGCGTGGCGTCCCTCTCTTACCTCCGTGCCGACCTGAGCCGAGGTGTCGTGCTCCGAGTCACCGAGTGTGTGTCTGTCGAGTGGCTACCGGGCGCTCCATCTCGTGGGATACTGTTGGTACCCCACTTCGCATCTCACAAGCAGGGTTTTACAAACCGAACCGGTTCCGGTAACCGCCGCCCGGCGGTAGCGGTTTACCGGACCGGTTTGATCGGTAACCTGTGGAAACCAAATTCAAATTTTGAATTCAAATCCCCCGTGTAATCGGTTTGTGGCGGCTAACCGCTCGGTTGGACCGGTTACCGACCGGTTTGAGCCGGTTACCGACCGGTTTTGTGGACACCCCAAACCGCTCGGTTTGGGTCGGTAACCGACCGGTTTGACCCGGTTACCGACAGGTTTTGTGGACACCCCAAACCGCTCGGTTTGGATCGGTAACCGACCGGTTTGAACCGGTTACCGACCGGTTTGAACCGGTTCGATGGACAGCAAAAATTTGGCATGAAATATGCGTAAATTAAGGAAAAAATTAACTACAAATATAGACAAACATCCATACATATAATTGTACAAATGTCCATGCAAATAGTTCAGTAGTCCTCTGATACAAATAATTGTTAATACAAATAGTTAGTTTAGTAGTCCTCTCATACAAATAATTGTTCAACGGTAGCATCGCGAGGCCATTTCATACTCCGCGGTGGACATCACATTCAAACCCTGTCTTACAAGCAACTCAGCTTTGAACTCTTGCCAAGTTTGGCCCGTCCAGGCCGATGTCGTCTGCCATTCCTGAAGTAACATATTATACCAATGAGGATCTTGCCATTCGTACACCCATCTCATCGGTGGCTGCATGCTCAACTCCGGTATAGGATAGTGATAACTAGACTGTGAGGATTCCCTGTAGGAGGAGCTAGAAGAGAGCTGTGGAGAGTCGTAATCCGTCGGTCCAACCGTTCTCCTCTGCGACATCGGTGCTCCATGGTCAATGTCCTGGGTTGCATGTGTGAACTCAGTCTCCCCTGCAATCAACCACATAGTATAATTAATACTCATAAGTCAGAATAATAAAAACATGTTCATATGTACGTACACTTGGTACCTGTAAAATGTAGACCAGCAGGTGGGTTTGAAGGTGACACGCCTCCGGCCCCGCCACCGCCAGTAGCACCGCCACTGCCGCCGCCACTACCACCACCATCATTGCTATCATCACCATCACTGCTACCATCACCATCATTACTAGCATCACCATCATCGCCAGAGCTGCTGTCCTGAGACTCCTGATACTCTGGGCTTTTATCACCCTCACCATCATCAGTGTCTTCATCGCTCAGGACTTCTATTTCTTTCTGTTTCCCTTTTCCCGTTGCCTGGCCTCGTTGGCGCTTCGGGATAACCTTGCTAGGCGCGATGTGGTACTTCCGCTTCCCTACATGAGTGTCACCCACATGTCGCCGTGCCCAATCACTGATGCAATCTTCCCCTGTAGAAGTACGGAGGAAACATTGCGGCCAAAGAAAGATTGCATTTCATTTCTCACACTCTGTACGTTGTGACATACCTCGCACATGTTCGGCCGCTTGTCCTGATCAGCGAAGCGAAGTAAGCTGTATATTGGTTGGACTGAGTCAATGACAAATTCCATTCCCTCCCACCACTGTAGACTTGAAAATCTCGTATGAGTAAATCTACCCACATTTGAATTGGCCCATTTGCTCTGCAAAAATTCAGGAGATCCCATCCACTGCATAAAACGATCACATTTCCGATACATGCTGTCTAGGAACATGTAGTTGGTCCCAAAGCGAGTTGCACACCACTTCACCAACTCACCACCAATCGCCTGCCTCATCATTGCATTCAACTGACCATGATTGTGTAACCACGCTGATATTTTCTTGCATTGATCGATCAAATCTTGATGTTCGTACCTTTCACCGATATCCTTTAACATCAAATTGACAGTATGTGCTAGACAAGGTGTCCAAGTAATGTGTTCGTATGTTTCTTGAATCCCCTTGCAGGCTTTCTTGTAGTTGGAGCCGTTGTCCGTGACCACATGAACGACATGCTCTGGTCCAATTTCGTCCACCACCTTCAGAATTTCCTGGTAATACACATATTCTTTAGCAACATCCAAATTATATTCGGATCGAAATGAACTAGGTACGGGGTTACCTTCCGCAAATATGCAGAATCTTGAGATCTTCCAGTCGCATCAATAGACTTGTGGAACCACATGACCCCATTGCAATATATCAAAAAGTTAATGACACTCATCTTCGTCGGCCCAGTCCACGAATCACACATCAACGTGACGCCGAACATAGGCCACTCTGCCTGAAACTTTGCGTACTGAACCTGCAAGTCTCGCTCGTTTTGATCCAGGTACTTGCCATCAATATCCCGTCCAGTGGGTGACGCGATACCTTCACCTGCAAAACATATGGCACTCATGAGATTAGATCTAAACATGTAGTTGCGTAGCTATTATTTCGGCTGCAAAGAAAACATACCCCACTTCTGTGTCTCTCTGACCGCACTGACAAAGTATGGACTGTCAGCTTGTCTTCCAGGAACTCCCGCAGTATGGAAAAACTTTGACCAAGCTCTCCCAATAGCTTCCTTTGCATTCTTACCCTTCTGCGTCCATGAGCCTGTGTCAATCCTTGGCTGCGTCGATCCACGCGCCGAGCCTAAGTTGTAGTCCGTCACCCCAGGAGTCTGCCTCGCTGAAGTTGCCCTTCGAAGCATCCTCTGCAACGTACCCTCTCCCCTCGTACCACTACCCCCTCCATGCTCGTATGCACCTCCTCTCTGTTGCACCCCGCGACGGAACTCCTCTTCCGCTCTTGATTGGTTCAGGGCACGCTGCAGCTCAGCCTCCTCATCATACGCTTCACCTCCACCAGGATAGTTACCTTCCGCTGCAGCCTTCGCCTTTCTCAACTTCTCTTGAGCACGTTGAGCAGTTAGCTTCTTTGCCCTTTCAAGCTCACGCTGAAAGTACTCACGCACCTCCTTTGAAACCTTATCACAATGGACGACCTCCGTCCCGCGCCCTGCCAAATGTTGTTTCAATCTAGTGGCACCACCGCCTCCCTTGGACTTATGACAATAGTTGCATCTCCAACCGGGGTAAAGATTTTCACCGTGTTCCCATACAACATCTCTATCTCTGCCAGACATTGCGTATCTGCAAACATGGAACGAACATAAACATATCAATGTCAACTTGACAACACATAGCTATATCACAATACTTAAATCCTACATCCATTTCCTTATTTCCAAAATCACAATACCCTACATCAAAATGTACATACATGGCTACAAATCACTAGATCCACTTCATACATTCTAAAATCACTTGGATGCAATCAAAATATACCTAAATATCTCCATCACTACATCCATTTCATAATTTCATAGATCACAATAGCCTAAATCATTGAAACCCGCATCAAATCCATACCTCACCCGCGGTCGGGCGGCTAACCGCCGCTACCGAACGGTTACCGAAGAAACCGGAGCGGTTAGCCGGCGTAGGGAGCCGGGAACCGCGGAGCCGGGAACCGGGGCGGCTAACCGCGGTCGTTCCGGAGCGGTAGCCGGGCTCGCGCGGCGGTTGCGGCGCTGGAGGCGATTTTTCGCCCTTCGGAGCTGCGCTGCGCGGGGGGGGGGAGTGAGGGGGTGTTCTGGAGGGTGAGGGGGGCGAGGGGGGGTGGTTATTAGGGTTTAGGCGAGTTGGGTCGAGTTGGGCCGAGCTGTTTTTTTCTTTTTCTTTTTTTATTTAACTTGTATTTCGCGAAAAAATAGCAAATAACCAAATATTTGAGAAATTTTGGCACCAATAGATCCAGCACACCATGAAGTATTTTTAAGAATTTTTATCTGATTTTTCAAATTTTTAAATTCAAATTTGAAATTTTTGAATTCAACCGGTTTGAAACCGCCCCGGACCGGAAACCGCGGTAACCGCCGGTTACCGCGGATTTGTGAACCCTGCTCACAAGACAGCGACCTCATTTGGATTTTTCCACAACACAGTCACGACAACTCGGCCAGGCCCCAGGCACAGCAACCTCTTTGTTATTTTCGGTGCTGCAGTAAAAAGCCTTACCTGCTGCGGACTATTAACTGACCTTTCGTAGACAAAAGCTTATTAAATGGCACAGTACAGACGTCGTACATCTTTCATTTAATCATTTCCATGATTGCAAGTCTGCAACAGCCTGAAGCTACGCGTGCCTTGACCTCACCAAGGACGCGTGCATGATGCGTGTCACCACTGAAGAGGAGGCCGAAGTAAAACAGGATTTACATCAAGATAACAAGTATCTTTCCTGACGAACTTGAACAACAGAAGCCTCATGCACACGTTCGACTCGCCCGTACAAAAACACCGTAGGTTAGTCAACCTGTTAGTCCCGTTCCTTGCCCGTGCTCTCACGCAGACGCAGGCGTGATGCAGATGGTGAAAGAGTGGCGGATGCTAGCTGTGCTAGTATGGCCTACAACTCCGTCTTGACGCTCTCAGCGTTAGCGGCTCTGTATCCCCTCTGCGAGAGCAATCCTGTGAAGAAACCGGACAGCTTGGAGCTGAACGTGGCGTGCTCTCTTGCAACCGGCGGCTTCATCTTGCATATCATATCGTAGTCGTGCTTCAGGTGCGGTTTCACTATCTTCTCCTGTACTAACAGACAGTGTAAGTAAAAGGAAATAAAAATTATTCAAATGACTCGAAGTGGAAATCGCCCTTTGCTTCATCAGTGGCGTGTATGAAACGCGAGGCCATGTTGTTGTATTTACCTTGAACTCCTCGAATGGGCAGAAATCTTTGTTACCGCAACCCTGCATACATATAGTTGAACATGGGAAAACATTAAGTAGATGAATTACCAATGTTATAATAAACAAGCCATTTTGAGTTGTTGTATTCTAAAGCTTGGCATGCAAAACTCTGTTGATACAAATTGAAACAAAAAAAAAAAAAAGAGGCACACAGAACACAAGAGGTGGTTTGTGTACTAATGCAGATTTGAGTAGGCCATTAAGTATTAGCTGCCATCTGAGACTGACAGTAAACCACCTCTAGCTCTACTAGTTAAATGAAAGTTTCAACACATAGGGGACCAAAGAGAATTTACAAATTTGATTATATCCCGATCTCAGCAGCTGGATAGAAGAAATATATTAATAGATATAAAAAATACAATAAGGTAGAAACTCTTACTGGCATGGAAACTGGTAGCTCGTTGTGTAGAACTTGAATGAAATACGAGTTATTTTGACCCCCAGAAGTGCTTCCATCTGATGTTTTGCCTGGGCACTGGTATAAAACCAGCATATTGTTACCAGCAAAAGGGGCTACAACACTACCCTTCCAGTTTCTTCCCTGTGGTGGCACAGGTGGTAGGTCCAATGCTTCCTCCCGCTGTATCTTTTCAAAATCTGAGTGGGGAAAACATTCGTATAATATTTCAAATGAGATACGAATCATCAATATGACATCCGCAGTGGAAGAATGAGTACACCAATGGTCTAGGCAAGGAGGGGGAACCATACCTGAGCCTTCAAGAAAAAGACCCAGAAGGCAGCTGAAAGGAACAACAGTTTCTGCATGCGCAAATCGGAGCCTTGCCTTCTCATAAGTACCAACAGGACGGTTTTCTGTGAAAGCAAGAATTATTAAGCTATGATTCCAAGAAACCATATACTAACAACCAGCTAATTTTGCTGCATTCATGAGATACAGCTACCTTCTCTAGCTATGATTGCTTCTTCCATTGACTGGACAACATCCTTGAGCAATGGCAGTCCCATCCTGTAGTTAATTGACTCACCATAGCCTTTTAGAACAAAACCCTCCAAATCATCTGTCCACTCTAGAAAATAAACCTAAACGGAACATTCTTTGACATTAATTATTAAAAAAAACTTAGCAAATAAATGCTTAAAAAATAAGAATCACATCAAAGCATACAAATACCGGTCAGAACAGATTACTGAAGAAAGAACACTAAGCCTGAAGTGCAAGTCAGAAAGCATGCTAGCTATACGTTCTTTTAGACATTCTTTTAGACATTATTTTCATGCCGCAGACTCAATTTCACGACCAGCGCACATATTGAATCCGAATATCCAATAGGATGTTCTCTCAATCAATCAGCAACTGGCAGTATGATGAATTATGGTTGGGAAATGAGAATATTTCACTGTCTACCAACTGGTTGGTTCAATTTTATGAAAAGCTTGAGCTGCATAAACAGCTTAGACCAATGAAACTAATTTGAAGTGAACCAGACAACTCATGAATGTATACTTTCTGACGCATTAGCCAGTCACCACATCATGAAGATGACATATTATTTGCAAATTAGCAGCCAACTCTAAGGTTTAAGGCCCAATATTTATGCACTGCATTTGTTACCAGGGCACCAAGCACAAAAAGGAGAAACAAGTTACTACAGTTAAGACATACAAGAAGATTTCAAGCATGAAGCATGGCAAAACCAATAGCTGTCCAGATACGCTTACCTCAGCTTCGTTAAAAAGTCCACAAGCTTGATTGGTTATATTCAATAGAGATGCTTCCTGGATTGAGAAACATTCAAAAGTTAATCATATCTAACTCCGGAGAGTCCAGGTAGGCAATTGCAGAAACACATGGCAGAAATCCCCAGCCCCATTTTTTGCCCATTACCTGCTTACAAAGAAACCAGAGGGAAGAGACATCCTGAGTTGTAAACTTGAGGTGATAACGATTGACAAGTGAAGCTGTGACATGCTCTAGAATTGGCTCCTTTTGCTTCTCAACATCAGGCTCCTTCCTTTTCCTGTATGCCTGGACATGGTTTCAAATTTACTGATCTCCAGTCAAATATAAGTGGCAAAAGAATGATATTTAGCATACTATATACCTGTAGCAATATACAAGTGCCAAGCAGGAATGACAACATACAAGGGACAAAAAAGGAGAGACATGAGCATGACCCTTCGAAAAAAAAGGAGAATACGGTAGCTGAGACAAAGTTCATAAGACACAAAGGTGTAAACAGAAGACTGGATGCATTGCGTGAAACAATTATCTGGAACAACATAGTAACATCTCCAGATCACTTGTTTACAAGTTAGCATATATGGTGCATGGAATTGTTTAGCAACTAACACGTCGTGGTAGCACCATAAGACAGCATGAATAGTATATCGCATAAGCATATCCATCTATGATTTTCTTCTAAAATATGTTATTGTTATGATAAATAGTACCTTGTATGTCTCACAGCTGTCAAAGAATCGCAGGCAAATATCACTTGCACGACTCTCACTCAGAACAGAAAAGGCACGGTTATTCCCTGGTCCAAGCTTTCCCTTCCCAGAAAGCAGTCCCAAACCAAATGCTACAGCACTAGCTGATGCTCGAGAAACCTGCATTTTGAAACATACAGCAATAGTTAACCAGCTGTGCCACAGTACAAATCAGCAACATGTGAAATGAATGTAGTTGGAACCATCTAGACCAATTCACCTATTCTGCTCAGTAATGCAATTCATCTTGCAATAAATTATGGATATTTTAATAATAGATCTCGTTTCTCCATAAACAACAGCAAAAAGAATCGCAGCATGATGATACGAATGTGGCACAGGTACTCAGTACTTGTTAAATTTCTAATCCTTAAATTTGTAGTCAAGATATAACGATGATATCATGATAATTCATACATAGGTGTAAGAATATACATGGAAGGAAATCAAAGAAGCTATATCAGAGCTAACCTGAGTTGCTCTTATTGAATATACATCAGGGTGATATTCCTCTTCAAATAGGTCTTGAAACCTCTCCTTCACTCTGGTGGCTAAGCTGTAAAGCTCTTCTTCTCCTTCACTGGTAAGCTCACCGCCTTTAGTCCTACCCTTCCAACGCGACTCCCAGCCCTTTATCCAGGATGGAATATTCTTCAGGGAATCACTCTTGAGACCTTGTTCTGCCTCATTTATAAGAGCTTCCAGCCTAACTGCCAATCTATCCAGCTCCTTGATTCGCTTCTTGGTAGGAGCACGAGTCCCGTGTCTTGCCTATTAAAAAAAAAAACAAATTATCAAACAGTTTCAGTTTTATCCCATATAAATACGCAATCCTTGTTGTACAGTATATAATAATATTTGCAATTATAAACAGTTCGCCAGTTACATACTAGGATCTTTCCTAACTAAAAAAAGAACTATAAGCAGTTTGTCAATTACATACTAGGATCTTTCCTAACTCAAAAATGAACCAACTACCATATAGCGAAATTACAAATGACAGCTATTAGTTACAATATTATCCTCCACGTAAACTGGATAGACGCGAAGTCGCGAACACATCTGAAAGAACTGGAACTTGTAGCTCAAAGGAAGAAAAATGTATGGAAGCAAGCTTACCACTAGATTCAGGTGGATCACTTGGCACCCATCTGGGGTTGACGGCATGGAGGTAACACTACTGGATCCTCTGGACACATCATACCTGAACATCGCCAAGGGATCAGATCATTTGTTCAAGGAAGAAATGGTGGGAGCAGGTACCGATTTACAGTTTCACACAATAGTATTATTCAGAAATGGTGGGAGCAGGTACCGAGCTCTGTATGACAGTGCACCCCTTTCATTTCTCAATACATGTAAACGCACTCTATTCCTATATTATACCATAAGAATATAACTACATTTTTAATGAGCATAACGTGCCTCGTAGATATAGCCATGAATGGTGAAATTCAGGGTAACAATTGCAGCAGATCCATTATCCACACTACAAGCTAGTAGCGCTGAAAACGTTCAGGTTTACATTATACAGAAAAACAAGCCCCATTGGTCATAGATTTAGTTCGATGGAGGGAGAGTGGCAGCATCAGCCCGAGGCAGAGCTGGGGAAGACTCCACATCATGTACCTCGAGTTGGCCTCCGCCCATTTCATCAGACTCTACGGCTGGGGGCCTTAGGATCCGCACAGTGGCGGGGTCAGTTTGCCCTGTTCGTGCTACAGCCCAATCGCATGAGGCGCGGCCGGTGCCTGGCGGTGCCCCAACTCCGGCAAGCCTCAACCCACCAGCTCCCAACTCCTACGCCCTAGGCCAAATCCCCCCTAATAACGCGATGGGAACACAAACCTCGCTACCGCAGTACGCCACGAACCCACCAGAGAACACAAGTTCAGATCACTGGCCAGAGAGAGAGAGAGAGAGAGAGCCTCGAGAGGCGAGTGAGGCCGGCGGTACCTGGTGACGGTGGAGAGGTGGCGGCGGACGTCGAACTCGCCCGCCCCCGCCGGAGCGGCGGCGAGGAAGAGCGCCGCGGCGACGAGGAGCAGCAGCAGCAGCTGGGGCGGCACCGGCGCGCGCGGGGCAGCCATGGGCGAACTCGCCTCGCCTCGCCTCGCCTCGTCGATTCGGTGCTTTGCTTCCAGTTGAGAAGAGGGACGGGCCTGGTGGGTTCGAGTCGTTCGATGGTTTGGACGGCGACCCGGCCGCCGGTTATGCAGGTGGGCGGCGGCGGGCGGACGCGACACGTTCCTCCTGCCACCTGGACGGTTCGTCGCGGACGAGGGTCGCGCTGGACGGCCACGATTGCGCGGAACACGATGCGCTCGATTTAAAATGTGCCCGTGTAACGCTAGGCTGCCACGTGATGCGCACGTATTCTCACGCGTCGCGGCTGATAGCCTGATCCGTATGGGGCCTACGGGGAACTCTTTTTTTATCAAGAAGACAAGTGTCGTATTTAGATTAAAAGTTTTTTGAACTTTACTATTCATTCCTCAAAAAAACATGTTTTCCACTCCTTTCAACTTTCCTATTCATCCCTCTCACAGAACACGCTTTCCAGAAAAAGTTTTTTTCTCCCCTCCCAACTAAACACACCCAAGAACGATCGTGATTGTTGCGTTGCTTGGTAACACCCTGATTAGCCCATGTGTGAATAACCTGCTACACCGTGTGCGAAACATGCTTCTTGCCGTTATGATTAGACCATTTTTCTCTTAGGATTTTTTTCCTGTGCTCAATTACTTCAAATGAAAAACTAACCCAGTTGAGTTTTCTTTTTCTTTTAACCTAAACCACTGTAGAACTAGAAAAAAGGATTAGCACACTACGCACGAGGACCAAAATGATATACTCCAACTCTTATTTTTAGCGGAGGGAGTATGTGTTACGTGTTAAGCTAAACCGACACTACGGCTCAAGTTAAGCAAGGACTCCAAATGTGATATTCGGCTCACTACGGCTCAACTTAAGCAAGGACTCGAAATGTGATATTCGGTTCAAGTGGCAAGTTAAGCAACGAGCCAAGGACAACTAATAGTCCCAAGACCATAGCGAGGATGAACAAGCCAGGACAACTCCAAATGATGATATCCACAACGCAAAAGCACGAGGACCGCAATGTAAAAAATTTGCAAGCACGTTACGAGACATCACTCAGGCTGAGGACCGCAGTGCAAACTTGCCAGACCTCAAGACTTCAGGGACAGTGCAAACTTTGCCAGCACCCTAAGACTTCAGGGACCAAAATTTAATTAGTTGGAATTGGCAGGGGCCGCGCGAACGCGTACCCCCTCTACCACAAATTACGACGTCCACTCTCCCGCTTAGGGAGATGGTAAGCCAACGCACCCGCCAAGTGCAATGCTGGCCATTGACCTAGGCCACGGGCCTTCCTGATCGCCCGTCGACCCCGTCCAGGTAAGTACGGAGGAACGGTGCACCACCCGCCCATCTTATTGAGGGAGCTCGCGGCGCACCTAGCCTCGGCAGCCGAGGTGGGACTAAAACGAACTCGCTCAACGACGCATCCTCCTCCGTTCTGCCACCGCTGGCTCCTTGTGGCCTTGTGGGGCTAGGGACATATACGGGCCTTCTTAGTTTGGGCCGAAAGGAAAAAGCGCATGAGTCAACAAAGCCACCTTCTCTACTTTGTTCCCCTAAAAAAAACTTCTCTACTTTGTTTTATTCGACCGTCTCAAAAAAAAATAAAAATAAAGTTTTATTCGAACCTGTTATACGACCTTGGGAAGGAAAAAACTTGCTGTGTTTTTCCTTCGGGCTTTTTCTACACAAAGCCAAAAATTTAGCCCGTGCTGGTTAGTAGGTTGAAGATTATTTCTTAATTCAAAGCACGATGAGGATGCTACGCCTTCTCTGCTAAGCAGGAAAAGGAGCAAGTATGTAGGACGAAGATAATTTCTTAATTCAGAGCACCGAACAGGCCGATGCTATGCGCCTATGCCTTCTCTGCTGGGCAGGAAAACGAGCAAGGCTCGCATGCAGATGCAACAGCAACAAAACTTCATCTCAGCGAGCAAAGACGGCAACTCGCTGCCATTATCCATTTATATGTACAGAACAGCTGCACCACTACATGTTGGAATCATCAGCATCCCTGAGTAACATCGATTTGTAAAACTGATGAATCATCAGGGCAGCACATCTTTTTGCTCCAAATTCCGGCTCACACGTTATGAAACAAATTAACTGGAAAAAATACGAACAAGCGGGTTTCCAGCACTTCATCATTCCATGTGACGAACATCTCTAACATGCTTAGTTTGGCTGAATCTGCAACTATCTTTTACATTGAGACGGCAGGAAGTCAAAGCTAACTTAGTTGGCAGTCATCTTTGCACATTGGTGTGCTGGCTGTCGTATTGTCCTTGTCCATAGGGAACAGGCTGACTCATGTAATGTGAGTTGCCATCGGTGTGCATATGCGCCTGTAATTTGGAAGACAGACGTAAACAACAGATTCGAGGTCAATTTACAGTTTGAGTTGCTTCATGCCTCGTGCCATGCTACTTCTAAAGATGCATTGGAGTGGAAACAAAATTTTTGGTGTTCCAGGAAGAAATAGAAACCCTATTTTAAGGTTTAAAAATGATAAACATACACAGAAGAGAAGAAGAGAGGAGAGATAAAGGGTTCGCTATTGATCATCCAAAATAAATGAGTGAGGCTCGAATAACACAAATAAGAAATCAAGTGTGGAATCATATTTTCATTAGAATGATTCAACAAACTACAGCTTTTACATGCATTATTAATCCAGGATAAAAAATGCTTCAACTAAAACTAAAAAAAAAGGCAACAATCATAAAGCAAGGAACAAACCTGATTAGTGCTATAAGCATCGGGATAAGAGTGTGCAGCATATGTAGCCTCAGGATTGCCATACATTGCAGTATATGTTGCCTCAGGATTGCCATAAGCTGTAGCATACCCTGAGATAGGATTATACCAAATAAAAAATGAGGAAAGACTAGTTCAGAACGAATTACACAAGAAAGTTAATGCTATTTGAAGTCAGATCTAGCTTCAACTACAGATTCTCCAGGCTAAAAGAAGGCAGACAGCAAGACTGGTTTCTTCACCAGAATTCTTAATAAGCTAAAGCCCACTTATTTAAAAAAGCCAGAAGATGTAAGTATGTCTTCTGAAAAGTACTCAGGACCCACCCAAGTAACCGCCGCTCATGTAAGATTACTAGCCTGTTAGCGAATGGTTTCTTTGATTCGAATGAGAAGCTAGTTTTTTTTCCCTTCTCCACCACAGAGCCCAAAAGCTAGCCCTTTAGATAACAGTATTAAGCTGAATATGGTTGAACTCGAACAATCCATAAACTAATGCAAATGCACTTATAAATTTCTAACTTTCAGATATTATAATTAGTAGAAATCTGATTTGGAGCTATAGCAACAGCAAGATTGGAATTTGTACAGGTTTTCAACAAGGCAATGCTGCAACCGGAAGCTAACTCAAGGCTGCTGAAAGCCAATGGTTTTGTATCAAACATCCTGCAATGCCATATAGCAAAATATTCTGAGCACCTTTTTTTTAATTGAGGCATACCCCATTGCCATTAACCAACGGAAATTACAGAAAAATATTCTAAGCACCTAAGCCATTATCCCTAAATACTTAAAACCAAACTTAAAAGGGAAGTGAAAACATAACAACATATTCGAGGCAGATTCAGTATGATACCAGAGTTAGCAACAGGTGCTGCTGGGTTGACAGTGGTTGCTCCCTTTTCAGCATTTGCTAGCTCTCCTCGAAGCCTCTCAATCTCACTTGCCACGGCGATCATGTTTTTCTCCATTGCTTTACTTTGTTCAAGATTATCAGAATGTGCCTTCTTTTCGAAATCAACCGCAGATCTGCCAATTTTATGCGAGTGACATCAGAGAAAAACAACATATCCACTCTAGGTCAAACAATGGACCTGTATTGTCACTTAGAGTGAACACTTAAAATGTGCAAGGACCCAGATCCTTACTTTGATAGTTTGTGAACCTAGTTGAGAATTCAGAAAAGGTCTAAGGAAATCGATACGACAATTATTTTTCAATGGAAGGACTAGGTGGGTTGGTGGATGCAGTAGCAGATCAATGCATTGCAGAACATGGGGCACGCGCCCACGCTACACTTGAATGACTTGATTCTTGGTTGAATTTCACTTATTGTTCACAGCCTGAAGCCTAAACCTTTTTTATTTGCACCAGAATATCTTGGGTCCAGATAATTAGATTCTTGCCAGATGCAAGGCTCCACATATATATTTAGCTTTGAATCACTAGTGCATCTAGCAAAATGTTCAAGCAGGGAAATAACTTATGAGTAAATGCAATAACTATAATGGATCAAACATTGCCCCACGTATTTTAAAACTAGAAGGCCATTAGGTTCATTACTTGGCTCAAAAGGTGTTGTGCGCTACACTCTATGGCCACTGTAAATATTGCAGCATGAAAAGTGTGGTGGGATTGTCATCATATCGACCTCACATTCTTCATTTCTTCCAACAAGGAAATGAAATATGTTCTATTCAACCAAATTGTGATACAAAATCCTTAGTAGTTGAGAATACTCTTATTAGATCCTTATGCACCACAAGTAGTAGCATAATTTGGTCACTGCTAGTACTCTGATTAGAACCCTATGCACGCATTACTTATTAGTTGTTACCAGTGCGTACTGGGACGCTAATGTGCAAATCTACATGGTGTATCATTCTATCAAAGATGCATCAACTTGGAAATGTATTCTTTGCAATGCCATCAGACTGACAACTCATTAAGCATCTAGAAGGACTACCGCCCAAAGTTTCCTTGCAAGGCATTGCCTGCGTGCTGTAAGCAAATCATGTGTGATTGGCATACCGACGGAATAAAAGCTTCGTTAGACAAAGCGCTAGCTTAAGGAGGAAAAACTATATATCTATATATACTTCACTTTTACAAAGCAGTTAAATGGGTGTTGCGCATGTATGAGACTTCTCTGAAGCAGATTTGTGAATAGGTTTGAAGAGCAGCTGTCAGCGGATGTTATCCTAAATCCCTAATCACCCCACAGGAGGAGTGATATGCTATTGTAAATTTACAAAGTTCAGGTAGCAATCATAAAAAAATGCACGATACTTCAATATAAGCTGGGAGACATCTTGAGGTTTAGTGATCACAAAAAACGCATATCTCGCAGTGGACACTAAAACCAAGTGATTAAATGAACCGACAGCAATACCTGCCCTTCTGGATCTCCCGGCGCATGGTTTCAATCTGGGCACGGACAGAAGCAGTCTTACTCGCATCGGCCTGCTTGCGCACGAGCTGCTCCCTTAGGACCTGGAGCCGGTTGACGAGCTCGTTGCGCGCCGCAGCGAGCACCTGGACGTCGGCGTGCACCTGGTCGGCCTCCGCGCGCGCGGCGGCGACGGCCCGCGCCTCGGCCTCGATGTGCGCCGCCTGGTCCGCGAGGGCGCGCACCTCGACCTCCCGCTCGGCGCGGGCCCTGGTGGCGGCGACGGAGACCGCCCGCAGCTCGTGCTGCGCCGCGATGAGCTGCTGCTGTAGCGCGACGTGCGTGGCGGCGAACCGCTGGTTGTCGACGAGCAGCTCCTGGATGTCCCGGTCCCGGGCCTCGAGGCGCTCCAGGATCGCGGCGAAGGCGGGGTGCGCGGTGGATGCACCCGCGGCCGCGCGCGGATGGTGCGCGAGGAGGCCGCCTTCCTCGCGCGCGGGCGCGGGGGCGGCGGCCGGCGACGCCCCCGGTGCGTGGCCTAGGAGGGGCGGGTTGGAATCGCGCAGGCTGATGACGTGGGGCCCGCGCCGCGCGGCCATCGAGGGCGGCGGCGAGGGTGGCTGGCTGGCGTCCGCCGCGCTTGGGGGATTGGGTCGGATTGGTTGCTTGCCTCGGCCGCTCGGCGAGGGCAGACGGCAGAGGCGACAGGGGAGACGAGACGAGGACGAGCAGTAACCATCGGCACTATCTATCCTTTGGGTTTTTTGTGGGCTGAATTTGCTGGATCCGACCCGGTATCTTCTTTTCTTGTCGATGGATCCAAAGCCCATTCTAGCCCAAAACGAAGCCTGACAAGGACGCGGCATTTTGGACCTGATCGGCCCAGGGGTCTTTTCTTTTTTCCACACACACATGTGTCGTAGTATAGTGTCGTACTATCGTGTCGGTTCAAGTGGCATTATCTTGATGGTTAGCAGTTAGCCGTGTGTGATTATGATTTCGTGTTGACTTTGGTCGATGGAATGTCCGAAACCCTTTTACTACTCGGTGCATGCATCATCAGGTTTGAATATTGGACGCATGCAGCATGAGGTTGGCAGGCAGGCCGATGTGTACCGTACGTGCTCCGTCCGTGTGAAGTCTACCACGGCCCCTAACGAGTACAGTACAGTAACGTTTGCCGACGCTGGTTGTAACCGAATTCAGACAGCAACGTATAAGGACACCGGATCCTGCGCCTGGGGACGTGCAGCAAACCATCAAAGCAGAACAGCTCGTCGTAGAAGTTGCGTGCACAGGAGCAGACACACACCGCCGTTCCTTCCAAAAAGTTGGCTATCAAGTCAGGTTTCCGTTCACTGCTTCACAAATTCACATATTCTCGACCTAACTTTCAGATCTAGGCAGCGGGGATTCAAACAAAAATTAGGCATGTGCCATCTCCTACAAGAAACTGGAAGCACGCGTGCACGAAGGCCTGATGCATAGACATGTGCACAGAGTCTCCTTTTTTCTCCCCTTAATCCGATTCCGACGTACTCCAGTGAGGAAGCAATCACATGGGTCCAGCAAATCCAGATGGTGAAAACAAATGGAAATTCAAGAAATGTGTCTCCGACGCAATTTGCTGTAGCAAGCATGACAACCCATCTTTTCTTCAAAAAATATTTGCAGGTGCCCAGGAGCCGTGCTGGTCATGTGTGCAGGTGCATGGGCCTTGGTGGCCTTGATTGGTTGGTCGAGCGAGTCGGTGGGAGGGTGGGACTTCATTAATCATCCATCGGTCGCGATCTTTGCCCTTGGTGCTACAAGCCATGGATCCCAATTCCCATGCACAAAAACAAAACCACGGCCCTACCTAACCGTATCAGTTCCGCTCCGAACGGCATGGTCCAACCCTTCCAAAGCCACCGAGCTCAACTGTTTGCGTCTCCTTTCAAAAAAAAAAAAATGAGACTGTTTGTCACGTCACGTGGATGGAGCCATGGAGGACGTGGCGCGATAGCTTTGACCTGTGTAACAGTGACGACGAAACGAGCTTGGTTTAAATCACCTCCCGTAAAAAACGGAAACCTTGCTTGATGGGTCCTGATTAAGTCGTACTTTACTAGAGTGAAGACTCAAAGAGTCAATGCTGGGTTTGCTTGTGACGCAATTTTCCCAACGGATGGCCAACTTAAGCTGGGTGGAGCCACAGTTCTCTCTTGTTTGTTCTCCCATTCCGTTCTCCCAACGCCGCTCACTCCTCAATCTCAGCTGACCCCACCACTTTCTCAAGTATATTTTTTTAAAAAAATAAAACCGCTCTCTGAAACAGTGAAACCAGCTCCACCAAAAGGGACCCAAAACAAAAGGAAAAGCAAAGCAAGCAGCTGCAGCTGCTACTCCACTTCTCCTCCCCTTCCTCCTCCTGCTCTGCCAGATCCCACGCTCCCGGCATCCAGATCAGGGATCAGGCTCCGTCTCCATTGCCCGCCCGTGGGAGCCCCGCGATGCGAGCAGGAGTGGCAGCGAGGGAGGGAGCGCGCGCGGGTAGGTGGAGCTCAGGGGGAGAGAGAGATTAAACAAGGGAGGAAGGAATTGAAGCCGGGGAAGGGACCTCCCCCAGATGAGAACGATGAAGGCGCAGCACGGCGGCAACGGCGGCAGCAGAGGGGGCAGCAGGAGCCCCTTCCTCACGTCCTACGCGCTCACGCTCGCCTTCATCACCTTCGTCTCCGTGCTCTACTTCAAGGACTTCTCCTCCACCCTGCACCAGCCGTTCCTCCGCCGCCCCACGCCCCGCCACCGCACCCAGATCATCAGCCGCCGCCCCCTCCACGGCCATGGCAACGTAAGTTGAGCTCTCCGTCCCAGATCGCCGGGGGCGTAGTGTGGTGTACGCGTGTGTGTACTGACAGCCTCTTGGTTTTTTTGCCGTTTTGGGTTAGAGAAGGCCGAGCACCACCACGCGGCGGCCGCCGCAGTAGCGCAGCTGCCGTTCGCGGTGGGCGCGGCGCCGGCGGGGTGCGACGTCGGGCAGGGCGAGTGGGTGTACGACGAGGTGGCGCGGCCATGGTACCAGGAGGAGGAGTGCCCCTACATCCAGCCGCAGCTCACGTGCCAGGCGCATGGCCGCCCCGACAAGGCGTACCAGCACTGGCGGTGGCAGCCGCGCGGGTGCTCGCTGCCCAGGTAAGCTTTTCCTCTTCCTTCCCTCTCTCCTTCGATCGATTTGCTGCCACTGTTCGAGTGTGAGGCTGTGAGAACTGGCACCGATGCCGATCCAGGCAGTTCCGAGTGAATTTGCTGCGTGATCTCTGGGAATTTTAGACTCTTGATTGATCCAGACCGGATCGAGCGCGCTTTGTTTCAAAATTTTCTTTTGAAGCTAGTTCTTCCTCGAAAGGAGGTAGGATCACCGCCATCCAAATAAAAATAAGAAGAAAAAAACGAAGCGAGGCACGACGTGCGATGGAGACGTGTCGCTAGAGCGGCGTGGACGTTCCGGTTGGAACGGACTGGTAGAGACGGCGAGAAACGGCCGGCGAGGTTTCCAGGCTTTGTCTTGTCGGAACGCGCTTCGTCATCTTGGACCATCCGATCCGAGCGAGCGCGGCCGGTGGCAAGCGCCCGGCACGCGGAGAAGGCGCCAGGCGGCGGGCGCAAGTCGCAAGCCGCCGTGCCCGCGGTGGGCCTGGTGGTGACCCCGTCGGGCGGTGGGGGTAGCAAGCCTGGTTGGTAGCCGGCCGCAGCCGAGACCGTACCTCGCAGTTGTAGATGAGCAGGTAGGTAGCCAAACAGGACCTTAACGCCATGGGTGGGCGGTCGGTGGGGCGCGCGGCGGGGCACGGGTTCCATTGGCCGACGCGTGCGGCGCGGGAGACTTGAGCTGGACGGCAACGTCGTTGGCAAGCAGATGCCAGCTGCTGAGAACCTGAGATGAATTGATGGTGGGCAGTTCGGCGAGGTGAGAACGGAGCCAAGCCACTCCGGAAACTCCGCCGGGCGGAACGGGACCGTTATCCTCGCCGGCGATGCCATCGACCGGCGTAGGAGATGGTCTGCGGACCGTGCTCCATGGCCATGAGAGGCGGATGCGTGGGATCTCGATCATGTGCCGTGGGCACGGTGCACTTGACATGCGCCTCGCATCGCATCGCATCGCATCGCATGGGGCTCCAGTTGTCGCTGCCCTGGCTCCGTACGGGTCATCGGGGGCAATTGACTCCTTGCGGTGGCGCTTTGCGGCTTGTGTGCTGCGGCCCTGCGGGCGAGCAAGTGTGCACAGGCTGTCACATGGGAGCGTGGGGTTCGAGCAAGCAACCAAGCCACAGAGGGGCCGGCCGGCGACCGGTGTGGTCCGCGGTGGGGCCGTACAGCCGTGGACGGAGACGGACCATCCCATTTTCAGGGGCTTTGGGTTCCTTCACTACGCTCCTGGATCTGGTCTAGATTGTGAAACAGTACTGATGCGAGTTTGATTCCTTGTTGCGTCGTTTGGTGCCTTGTAGCTGTCGAACCTCATTCTCTCGCCCTTGAAGAATGAAAAGTCCTGTAGTGTTGTTGTTGTGATTGTGCCACGTGTCCTGAGGCTGGGCAGGGAATTTAAGAGTTTGTTGGAGCTTAGTGTTTAGAATCCATTGTACCCAGCCAAAGATATTATTGAGGCCAGGTTTGATAATATTGTTATTGCGTAGTAATATCATATAAGGGCTGCAATGGGGACAGAATCCGATGCATAAGCATGTTATGGGGTTTCTTACTCAGGGCCACATTTGTTGCAATTTGCAGCTTCAACGCAACTCTAATGCTAGAGATGCTACGGGGCAAGCGCATGCTGTTTGTTGGGGATTCCTTGAACCGTGGGCAGTACGTATCACTGGTTTGCCTCCTGCATCGGCTCATCCCTGAGAGTTCCAAGTCCATGGAGACATTTGATTCCCTCACAGTTTTCAGAATAAAGGTATCAGTGTTTGTATCCTTTTATGTAACACATGAAAGCTGAAAAACCGCATGAGTCATTGCTCAGAATGCAGTGTGTCGATTTTTTATGCTTAGTTAGCTACAGCAGTTACCAAAGATAATTTTGCTTCATGTTTTCTACCTAGCATTCGACATGATTTTCCCTCCTTTTCTTGTACATTAGCCTAGTAACTTCTGGCTATTGATATGAATGTATACACTAGTATCTTGCTGTTTTCGCTTAAAAAAAGATGCCTAGAGCTTTTAGAAGGATAGATCAAACTCCAATTTGTGAATACTGATATATTTCCTGGCACATGAGAAAAAGTTATTTGCACCTTTGTTTTTATCTGCTGCTTTTCTAGCTTGTGGGCTCCTTTTTTTAGTTACATCCATGCTGAAAAGTTAAATGCTGCATGTTTGCTAGGATTATAATGCCACCATTGAGTTCTATTGGGCTCCCTTTCTGGCTGAGTCAAATTCTGATGACGCCGTTGTGCACCGAATTGCGGATCGAATTGTAAGGGGAACATCAATTGAGAAACATGCAAAATTTTGGAAGGGGGCTGATATTTTGGTATTCAATACCTACCTTTGGTGGATGACTGGACAAAAGATGAAAATTTTGTAAGTATCTTCCTTTGTTGAACTAACCTCTTTTGCTATCTGCCTGAAATGGAAGTTTCCTAGTAATTAAGCAAATAAGAATAGGTCATGGAATCAACAGTTTGAAGAAAGAATATTTGTTTAGTTTTTACATTTAGTGTAAAACTATAATCCCACCATCAGTTTAAGATGACCTTCATTTATTGTAGTTAGGCTATATTTCATATCCTTGACATCTTTTCATTCCAGGCAAAACTCTTTTGAAGATAAAAACAAGGACATCATAGAGATGGAAACAGAGGATGCCTATGGAATGGTACTGAATGCCGTGCTAAAATGGGTTGAGAGCAACATGAACCCAAAAACTTCAAGAGTATTTTTCGTCACTATGTCACCCACTCATACCACGTAAGTCCGCCCAGATTTATAATCTATTTCAAACTATCCATAGACACTAACTAATTCTCACAACTGAAGTATTAGAAGGACTGACATGCAGGCAATGTTTGTATTTTTGTTATTAGGAGCAAAGATTGGGGCGAAGATACTGATGGGAACTGCTACAACCAGACGACTCCTATCAAAGATTTGTCTTACTGGGGACCAGGCACTAGCAAGGGCCTGATGCGGGTCATCGGGGAAGTGTTCAGCACATCTAAGATCCCTGTCGGGGTCGTGAACATCACCCAGCTCTCTGAATACAGGAAGGACGCACACACTCAGATATACAAGAAGCAGTGGAACCCGCTAACCCCGGAGCAGATCGCAAACCCCAAGAGCTACGCGGACTGCACACATTGGTGCCTTCCAGGGCTCCAGGACACATGGAATGAGCTGCTCTACTCCAAGCTCTTTTTCCCCTGAGCTAAGGTTGGGGCATCTGGAGGCTTGATGATGCGGATGGCCTGATCCCATCTCCCTGTAGACGACTGAACATACAAGTTGCTGAAACTGCACGATGAAGGCCTTAACAAGGAGCATGGATATCATCTGGGAGGCTCTCTGGCATGCTGGAGAATAGTTAGCTTGGTGGTATAGAGGTCCAACATTCTGAAGAACTCACACGGTCCACGGGAGATGGAAGCTCTGTTTGTTCTTGCGAGGTCAATTTGCCTATACTTCATTGGCAAAATTAAGCATCTGCGCGGCATTGGCGTTGTTTATGTACGATTCATTTATTGGATATGGGTGCTGAAAATTGCACCAGGTGACCGTGTTTATATACTCTTCTAGTCGTATCCAGTTTTGTGAACCCCATTTGTTTGTTTCACGTTATCAGTGGTGGTGAAAGCGTGGTGCTCTGATGAAACAGTTGGGGCGACACTCCCCCGAATTTGATCATGGGCCGAACGTTGGGTGCTGACTGGCCTGGTTCCAGGTGGGCCCCTAGTTAAACAATGCGCACTTGGCAAGGCCCGCCATAACTCTAGTTTGTTCTTTCTTCTTTCCCTCGAGGGGGAAAAAAAGCTATTGATTATGATATTTGCCTGTGAGTGCGAGACATCATCAAAGCTGGTCAGTATTTGATCCAACAACCGGCAACGGGAACCGCAGAAGAACAGGAACTTGTTCTGGAATCGTAACTCATGGCGACAAGAGAGGGCAGGGCAGGTTGCTGCTGACTTTACTGGTTGCTCCTGATGCAAGCGGCTACTCACTCCCACTTGTAGAGCACACAGCACAGTGCGTCAGTGTTACTAGATGCCTAAACAAGCAGACAGTATCCTAACACCTGCGACTTCGTTACCTCGCTAGGGCCTGAGACGCACTAGCCTTTTTAGCCCTTGACACGTACCCGGCACCAACCTCTCCTGCCCTGCGCGACAGGTAACGAAGGCCCTGTGGTACACTACTCGCACTAAGCCATCGCAGTCTCGCAGACACGCTAGATAAGCAGCAGCGATACCTTCACCTTGATGAATGATGTGCATTTTGACTCCCCGGACGGTGACGGTGTCGACGGCGTCCCTGGAACCTGACCGACCCATACACTGTGAGGCCCCCCTCCCTCAACTGCGGCCAGCTTTTATAACGTCAGCGGCCTACTTGCAGAGGAAGGCCGGCGCCGCTGCCGTGGCCGACGCTCATGCCGAACGCCTGCCTCTGCCTGCCACTGCCACCAGCACCATGCTCCCGTGGTGCGTTGCGCCGCTTCGAAGATTTGCTGCGGATCATGGAGTGACCAATTACCTGTGCCCATTATCTCTATATGAGCACTTTCACGGGATAAACTTTTTTTTTAAAAAAAATACCTGTCTGAATCTGCAGGTACCTGCCTGCCTGCATGATTGATTGCAGAAGAAGCATGCTGTTCGTTCGGCACCTTTGTTTGGTACTGCTGTATGTGCCTGCTCCCTCTCCCTCAGCTCGCACTCCAGGGTCTCTAATTTAAACCACCGATTTGACGCTCTGATGAGCCAGCCACAAAGGAGAAAGAGAGGGTGCCTGTTGCTTATAGACTCTGCAAAGTGAAATGGAGTCGGTCGCGCGACACGCCGACACCGACCCGGCTCCCTCCGATCCGAGTCACCTACTTGGTACCGTCGCCGCCGAGCTCGGCCACCAATAGAACACAACGATGTTGACGCGCCGGAAACGGAACACTCATTCATCCCTCAGTCCGTCAGTCGTCGGCTCATCGCCATTGTTTGAGCTTGGCTGTGGGCGTGGTGCCCTCTGCTTTGGATTGTCACGGAAGTAGTAGGGGAGCCATGTGGTTCTGGGTGGCGATCTGAATGTCTCCTGGGGGATCCGTCACCGGCCGTTCCCGTCGGCGACAAGGCCGAGCTGGCACGGGCCCGGTGCGGCGAGAACCTTGTCGCGGCCAGTTAAAACCGGGTCGGCCCTGGCCCACGTGCCGGTGGCATGGCATTCAAAACCTACCGCCGCCGCTGTAGCCACACGCACGGACGGACGGACGGAGCTGAGGCGGCCTACCCGGCTACGAGCGTTGTATATGCATCGTCATATACGACCGGACAGACAACCACCTGCGTGCTCTGTCACGACCCACGAGCGACATCCGTACGCCCGGACCGAACGTTTGGTCCGCCCGATCGTCGTCGTTGCAGCTGAGATGGTTGAGAGAGATCTCGCTACGCCAGACCCCGGCGGCCGGCCGCGACGGCGCACCGGTCACCACTCACCCCGCACCCGCACCGGCGGATAGCTGCCGTGTTTATTTAATGACCGGCTGGTTCGTTGGTTGGTTAGCTCGCTGATCGATGCCCTTGACCTCCACAGGAGTAGCCCGTTTGTGACATCACCCGGTTGGTTGCCGCGTGCATATCGGCGTTGCGCCTCCTGCGACACGCAACACGCCTGGGTGTGGGCGAAGCCGGAACGGGGAGAAGCGAAAGCGACGAGCCGGCCGGGATGCTCGCTCGATCGGTCTCGCGGCCGCGCGCGTCTTGGCTGCTGAACGGCGAACGGGGGGAGGTTTCCTTTCGCGTAATGCGACGACGGCGAGATCGTAGCCGGTTTTCCCTTTCCCATGACGGAACGCCGGAACGGGCCATTGCGTTGATCGATGAAGCTTCTCCAGCTAAACAAATCCGTGCACCAAACTAGGGCACTGAAACAAATGACAACGACGTCGTCCCTCGTCCCTTGCTTTTCGCGGCCGTTGCATTCTTGCTTGCTTTGTTTAGCTCTGCCTGTGCACTACTTGTACTGTCGGAACGAAGGATTCAGAAAACCCTCACCAAACGCAAATGCTAACACACGCGATTCATTGGCCACCTGCCACCGTCCCTTTTAAAACACCTCTTTTTTTGCTCTCCACGAACTTTGCTTGCAAGACACACACGGGAAAATCGAGCCTTTTTTTTTCTGGTGCAAGCTCTTGCCTTTTCTTTATCAGGAACAATAGCAATGTTTTTTTTCTAAAAAAAATGAGTACTCTCTCTGTTCCAGAATATAGTAACGTTTAGCTTTTTTCAAAGTCAAATATTAATAATTTTGACCATAAATAACACAAAAATTATACAGATTGGCAACATAAGAATTATATTTATAGATTGGTCATACAGGGAACTATTATAACATGTACCTTTTCACTCAAAATAAATTATATTTTTAGAAATAATGTTGGTCAAAGTTAAGAATGTTTGACTTTGAAAAAGTCTAAACGTTGCTATATTCTGGAACGGAGGTAGTACGAAACTAGCGTAGGTGAAATGCCGGCCTGAGCTTTTTATTGACCCAAGAGTAACATTACAGTGGCAATGTTGCTTTCGACCATCAGCTTTCTGTCATGGAATTGATCGAGCACAATGTTCAGTAAACATGCCCTCTTGTCGCGTTTACCCGTCGCTAGCTCCAGCTTGTACACCCATTGGTTAACTCCGGATAACGCAGAATTTAGGTGCACCAAATGGCGCGATCGACCAACTCTGAGGTTGACGACCAGGAGACTCTCTCTCTCTCAACTACTAAAGGTTTTCTTTTCTTTTAGCAGAAGCAAATGCTGCATCGCCTTTTGCTGCACCGCTGAGTTAGGTCGATACCTCTGCTCCAACAAAAAGAAATGTCTTGGAACAAATGGAAGATTCCAAAAATGGGAGCCAGGCCAGGCTTGCAAGCGGTGGTGTCTCGGAATGTATCTTGCAGCCGATCGGTGTCGATCAGGCCAGCGCTACGAGCCCGTGGTGCCACGTAACCAACGTGTGACGATGAAAACACAAACCGTGACGAAGGCATCGCCAATGTGTGATGGCTTTCGAAACGATGAGGTAGCGGCGCCACGTAGCCAATGTGAGTCTAGTGGCGTCAGCGTCATAGTGTCAGGATGGTGCCGAGCTCGTTCAACCAAACGGAGAGAGAAATCGTTTTCTTCAAACAAAATCATTTTCAACAATAAACAATTTGATCGTCTTGTATAAAAAGCTCGATGAAAATGAGAAAGAGGGTCAAAAGTTGAAAGAAGCTCCTCATCCGAAAACGCACAATAACCGAAACGCGCAAGAATTCCGCGCGATGCAACCCAGTCACCCAGAGATAGGTCCTGCAAAACAGAAGGAAATCCCAACAAATTTCCGAGACCCCAACCGCAAGAATCTCCGAGCAGCGAGCGGCGGCCCCTCCTCACCTACCCAACCTCATCCCCGGGTAAAAAGGAAGCAAATCTCAGCGGCCGTGCAGTACCAGAGATCTCGCCAATAAAAACTCCATTGACGAGAAGAGCTCCGGTGTCGTCCTTCCCACGGCGCGGCAGGGCGCGGCGCGCGGTTGTTAGAGTGGAGAGTGGTGTGGAGTGACAGCGGCCGGTGGCCAAGCCCAAGGCAGCTGGACCTGACTGACCCCAGCCACTGCCCTGCCCCACCTCGCGTTATATCTGCCGCACAGGGAGGGCGTCCCCGTTCGTTCACTGATCCTATAGCTTAGCGCCTCTCTGCCGGCACCTCGCCGTGTAGATCCCAATGCGCGCCGCCGCGTCGCTCTAGCCCTCCGACGAGAGCAGCTGCGAGACCTAGACGACGACAAGGGAACACCCCGACATTTCAGTGATGAAGCTCCTCCTCGCCGTGCTGGCGCTGCTCGCCGCCGCATCGCCGTTCCTCCTCGCCGCCGGCCAGGTACGTGCGTGGGGGAGAATTTCAGAACTGGCGACATGGGGAGATGGATGCGGCCTGGGCTAATCTTGGGCGCCGCCGCCATTGTGGCTGTGGCCGTGTCTGTGCGTGCAGGACGGCGGCGGGCCGCTGCCGTTCGCGGTGGGCGCGGCGCCGGAAGGGTGCGACGTCGGTCACGGCGAGTGGGTGCGCGACGAGGCGGCGCGGCCGTGGTACCAGGAGTGGGAGTGCCCCTACATCCAGCCGCAGCTGACGTGCCAGGCGCACGGCCGCCCCGACAAGGGATACCAGAACTGGCGATGGCAGCCGCGCGGGTGCTCGCTGCCGAGGTACGTACGGTCACCACGACCACGACGAACCCTCCCTCCCTCTCCACGCCGACGACGGCAGGTCGCCGGCGTTCATCGTCTCTGTTCTCTTCTCTATCACGCGCATTCTGTACCAAGCACGGTCGGTGGTGAATGTTTGCGTGTGACGGTAGCAAGAATCCAATGCTTCTTTTCGGCTAGAAAACGCAGGAACCGTGAGCTGCCACTCGCTTTGCTCTGCCTGCAGGTTGCTGCAGTAGTAACCGTGAAGAAACCCAGCGAGGAGTTACCACTCGTTCCTTCTCTTTTTTTTTTTTTAAACAAAGGTTAAAAGGACACGCGGTAACAGGAGGTTACTCCATCATCTTGGAGCACCTCGATCCTTGCGCTCACTTGTGTGGCTTGTAGGACGCCAATAATGCGCAGCAGGGCCTTACGTCCGACTGTCCGAGCACACACAGTAGTGCACAGGGCAGGCAACACGAGGTAGTTGGTGAGCCATGCCTCTAGTCGTTGAGAAAGTTACTATGCAATACAGCAACCAAGAATTGGCACGCAGAAGCTGTGCTTAGCTGCTTCTTCGTTTCAGTTACAGACTTTCAGTAGAACCAAATCCTAGTTAGATTCCGATTCAAATTCACAACTGGACGTGGTCCATCAACCCTGAAAAACATCATGCACAATCTCTATAAACAGACAGCAAGGCCCATGCATGTTTGTGCTTGTGAGCCGTCACACTCAGGCAACGATGTAAACATCTGTCCTCATGCACTATAAACGATCGATGGTGGCAAACCGCGAGCCTGACTCCTTTGTGGCAAGATCCAGTGCCTGGTTCACCCGCTGTCCATGATGCTGGGTTTTTTTTTTCTTTCTTTCAAAAAGGAAAAAAAAAACAGGGGACGTGCCAGCACACAGCAGAGAGAGCACAACGCTACAAAACTTGTGGTCCTTGCTCATAAACGGCATGGATTGTCTTGGTGCGACGTCAAGCATCACGCAATGAACTTGGTTCGTTGTGTTTTTGCCGTCGTCAGAGCACCGACAAGTGAGGGATCATTCTCATTCCCCGCAGGTAGCAGATATTACTACATGAAAACGATGACTATCAATTATTTTGACGAAGACGGTTGGGCGCTCATAGGATTCAGAATCCGTTTCCAGTCGACTGTTACATCCGAGGATAATCACTGTATCCTATTTTGATTCTAATCTGTGCTCTGCAATTCGAATCCATAAAGGTTTCATCAGTCTGAAATGGAGTTGCAAAAAAATGTTGTGCTGCAGCTTCAACGCTACCATGATGCTGGAGATGCTGCGAGGGAAGCGGATGCTGTTCGTGGGCGACTCGCTGAACCGTGGGCAGTACGTGTCGCTGCTGTGCCTCCTCCACCGCGCCATCCCCGACAGCGCCAAGTCGTTCGAGACCACCGACTCGCTCAGCATCTTCAGGGCCAAGAACTACGACGCCACCATCGAGTTCTACTGGGCGCCCTTGCTCGCCGAGTCCAACTCCGACGACGCCGTCGTGCACCGCGTCGGCGAGCGCGTCATCCGTGGCGCACCCATGGAGAAGCACTCGAGGTTCTGGCAGGGCGCTCACATCATCGTGTTCAACTCCTACCTCTGGTGGACGGCTGGTGACAAGATCAACATCCTGTAAGAAGCTAGCGCGTGCATCTTTGATATCATGTCTGACGAAACTGTATACGTGATGAACTTAAAACTGGTCGATCGATGCTGAATTCTGAATTCAGGAGGGGAGCCGACAACGACATGAGCAAGGACATAGTGGAGATGAAGTCAGCCGAGGCCTACCGGCTGGTGCTGTACCAGGTGGTCCGGTGGCTGGAACGCAACGCCGACCCCAAGAACTCGCGTGCCTTCTTCGTCACCGCGTCACCAACCCACACAGAGTAAGCAAGCCCTCGATCATCTCGATCTCCTCCACCGTCACCGTCGATCCGTTCACCATCTCTGACACTCTCGATCGATCACTGGCATGAACAATGGCAGTAGCGCGGCGTGGGGCGACGAGACGGAGGGCGGCAACTGCTACAACCAGACGCCGCCGATCAGCGACGCCGCCGCGTACCGGAGCAGCACCAGCCAGGAGATACAGCGGGTGACGGAGGAGGTGCTGGCGACGTCGAGGGTGCCGGTTGGGTTGGTGAACATCACGCAGCTGTCGGAGTATCGCCGGGACGCGCACACGCAGACGTACAAGAAGCAGTGGTCGGAGCCGACGAAGGAGCAGCGCGCTGACCCGAGGAGCTACGCCGATTGCACGCACTGGTGCCTACCCGGCGTGCCCGACACCTGGAACGAGCTCCTCTACTGGAAGCTCTTCTTCCCCAGCAATGACCAGGTCCTCTGATCGACGAAGATCGATGGTGGTGCGTAGTACATACACATGTGCCGTCGAGAAGAAAGAAATGTGTAGATTAACAATTGAATGCCGTCGCATGTGATTAGTTGCTGCTGTTCATGGAGCACGCATGGCCGTTGCTGCTGTAATCATCTTTTTGTTTTCTTTTTTGCTTTTTCGAGCAGTGTAATGACGCTCTTTTTGTTGGATGATTAAGGATCGAAAGAATTCATAGAAGAACTTATCCTTGCTAGATGTGAGAATATGATTGCGGCCTCGCGAGATCTGATCCAGCACGTGTTAAAGCTGGCAAATTGTCACCCCTACCTTACGGATTGAAGAAGCAACTGTGTTTCTTTTAAGAAAATAGAAAAAAAAATAACTTATCTCCGGGATAAAAGGGCTTCCGCAGCCCAATTAGTGGAGGCCCACCAGGAAGGGTCTCATAAGTTTACCATTTGTTGGGCCAGTTTATATTAGGCTTTTCTTAGGGCGACATTTTTTTTTGCGCACACTTAGGGCGACATTTTGGCCATTCATTCTTCGACAAGGAACTTACCATCTTTCACTTCTCCGAAGAGTTCATGGCTCCAACCATTTTGACCATTCTTATCACGATTCACAAAAGTACTCACATTTTTTGTTGCTTCTAATTCAGCAATCTCAAGTACAATCTGATGCTTCAGCAGTCTATCTCACTCCTACGGCTACAGAGTATACATGAAAGAGAAGGAGTGAATGAGTGATTGCTTCTTCACCGGCACATCGCACAAGCTCTCGTCCTGCAGGCTGTATTGGTGCGATGTCCCAACCAGGAAAGTTGCTTGATTTCGTTGAAGGTTAGGCGATCTCCCCACTCGATTCATGTCGAATCTTTCTGCCCCACATGAAACCCTTACCACGTTTCAACTTTAGAATTGTCCCTCTTCAAATCAAAATGCTTTTCGTACTCTGCAACTGCAAAGACCTAATTCATCTGGCTCTGGCTGTGTTCAGGTTCCAAAAGTACTTTTTACTTCCTATTCATCTCCCTCACAGAACACGCATCCTCAAAAATTTCTTTTTCACTTTTCGTATTCATCCCCTCACATAACACGCATCCCAGAAGAAAAAAAAGTACTTCCATCTGAACACAGCCTAAGTTCCGACGACAGGAGGGAGTCTGAATATCTGATGTTTCAGGCTTCAGATGGGTGTTTGGCCATTCTCTGACCTTGCTCCTTCCGCATTTAGCAGATACGGTAAACTTTGCAGGCAATGGCTGTCAGCGTCTCTTGCAATGGACGGTCCGTGGAATGGAACACGCGCCGGCCTCCGGTGCCCCCTACCGGCGCTAAGCCGCTAACACAAGTCCGATCATGGCGCCGTCACCGGCTCTGGGGGAAGGAGGCTGAGGACCTGAGGTGGCCGGAGCCGGACGGGTGGGTTCCAGGACGCAGCGGCGGAGCAGGAGGTAGCGCGAAAGGAGAGACCTAGAGGCGAAGGAAGAAGTGGGAGAGCAGAGGAGCCGAATCCCAGTCTCGACGACGAGCCGACCGTAACCGTCGGGACGGGAAGGAGGACAAACGCAATGGAAGGACTATATTTAAATATTTAAATTTATATAGAGGTTTCTAATAAATATTTATTATATAAAACCCCTAGCGTGGATCGCGATTAAACATCGCGATCCAAATATTTATATAAAACACCTTAATTTGGATCGCGATCAATAGTCGCGATCCAAATCAGGGGGCTTTATGAAAATATTTTCGAGGCCCGGCCGTCTGACAAGCCACGAAGCTCCAGCCCCGCCGGCCGCGGCCGCCGCGACCTCCCGTGGCCGAGGCGGCTCTAGCCACCCTTGCACCCGCCTCAGACATCGGAGAACTTGGACGCTTGCCAACCCCAGAAACTTGCGAAGTCAAACGAGAGGGAGGGTTGGAGACGAGGCGGACGCGCCGGCGGTCGTGAGATGCCGGTGCTGGGAAGCGCAATAGTGAATAGCCTCCGCGCCATGGACTACTCATCTTGCACATTGATGGCTGCACTGTTTGTGCTTGATGACTCTGAAGCTCCAGGTCTTCATCCATGGCTTCGATTGTGGGGAATTGAATTAGATTGTCCTCGAGCCATACTTCCTGAAGATGCTCGATCTGAAACTGATGGAAATCGACACTCTGGTCCTGCAGGCTGCAATGTCCCATCAACCAAGATTCGTATTGTCATTTGTGGAGGGTAGGTCGATCTTCACTAGGGTGTTGGGCTACCCCTGTTTCTATAGTCATGGCAGGTTGAGGTTAGCAACTTCAGCATACACCAAGAATCATGCAGGTTTCAGCTGAATACGCCAAGACCTTCTTATTGTAAACTTTTGTGATCGACAAGTCTTCAGCAAAATCTTAGAAGGGAAGTAAGATATCGGTTAGATTTGATTTGAGTTTCAGTTCTGCTGTCCAATAATCTTGACTAGCCTAGTTGTTGTGCTTCATGTTTCCTTTTCATAACTTTTATACTGCATACTTTGCAGGCTACAATTCATTGGTGGCAATTTGAGCATATTGGCTCACCAGAATGGCTATGCACTGTCAAAGATGAAAGCACTTTTTTTTAAAAAAAAATGATCAAAGATGGTGACCATAGAACAAAAATTTTAACCGTGGGCTATCCTTCTTGTCCCTGAAAATCTCTTTCCAATTTCGGCAAACATGTTGACAAGGACATTGCTTCAGTGTGTGATTCACAAATGAACATGCAACGGAAACCCTAATTAATTGGACATGACACTGCATATGTGCACTATAAACCAAGCTAGGTAGGGGTCCTCAACCTAGAGAAATTAGCTCGTGCCTTGCGACTGAGGTGGCTATGGCAAGAATGGACGGCACCGGATAAACCTTGTGACGGAACGGACCTACCATGCGATGAGACCGCTCGGCTTCTCTTTGCGGCCTGCACTACCATGAAAATTGGGAATGGACGCAGGACAAGTTTCTGGAAATCTGCCTGGATCCAAGGAAGGCGACCGAAGAACATTGCGCCACTATTGTTTGCCAAGACAAAAAGGAAGAACAAAAAAGTTTCAGAGGCTTTGCAAGACAACACATGGATACATGATTTGGAGCTCAGAACGAGCTCCACAACTGCTCACTTTCTGCAATTCATAGACCTTTGGAACATGATACGGTATATTAACTTGGATCCAAACCAGGAGGACTCCATCACTTGGAAGCTCACGTCCTCTGGAAAATACACCGCAGCCTCTGCATACAAGGCCGTGCATCAAGGCTCCACGCATACACTCAATATGGGAATCATGGTCTCTACCGAAGTGCAAATTCTTTACCTGGCTCATCACACAAAATCGTATCTGGACCTCGGATAGGCTCGCTCGACGTGGATGGGACCATAGCCCCTCCTGTCCACTATGCAGAAGCGTCTTTGAGACAACGCATCACCTCGCTTCGGAATGCAGGTTCACCAGGCGGGTATGGGAGTTCGTAGCAGCATGGATCGGTCAGCCAGGTCTCAAACCCTCAAATTGGAAGCCAAGCGACACGACCTATGACTGGTGGAGCAACATAACGATGACGCCGGAAATGCCAAAGAAAGCTGTACGAGCCCTGGTCATGCTCGTCACATGGGAGATATGGAAGGAGAGAAATGCTAGAATTTTTTGGCATCACGAGTCTAGTGCAATTTCACTTTTTACAAAAATTAAATCTGAGGCTAGTGATTGGTGCCTCGCTGGTGTAAAGCACCTAGAGTCTCTAATAAGGCGAGAGTAGGCTTTTGGTTCTCGCTGGCACGCCGACTGTTTCTCTCTGTAAACTATCTGCTTTATCAATGAAAAAGCACGATTTCAAAATAAACCAAGCTAGGTGGCTGAATAGCACTTCCCTGCTGTTGATATACAACCAGTCATTCTGCAGTCAGGACTTTGAGAGATGTACTGATGTCCTGATGGGCTTTGTTTGAGTCTCATTCTCACCAAAGTGGTGTTGGTTACATGTCATCTGCTCCACATAGACTTCTCCAAAATTTTACAGTTATGACTTTGCAAGTACATTTTTATTGGTATAATGAACAAATTGTCTTCAGAGTTCAGAAACGCCAAGTTGAAGCCCCTTTCAGCTGTTTTTTTTACGGCCAGAACCACTTCCTCACTTCTCCATTTCCAGTGTATATGTAAGAGCACACTAGCTACTACAGGTCTACAGCACCATGATTTGGAGAAGAATTCAGGCGTTTGATTTGAGTTTAGCCAGTTTCTGTGCTTCCTATTTCCTTTTCATAACTTTATACTGCATGCTCCGCGGGCTCCAAACAACCATTGGTGGCAATTCGAGAAAATAGATAGATTCATCATAATGGTTAGCAACATCGAAGATGAAAATCATGGGCTTCCTATCCATCTTGGGGGCTGAGAGCCACTATCGAGTTTCCACAAACATGATGACAAGTACACTGCTTCGGTGTATGATTCACAAAAGAAAAATGCAACGGAAACCCTAACTAATTGTACGTGACACTTTGTTTATATGCACCGTAAACCAAGCCATAAAGTTGGTGAGTGAATGACACTTCCCAGCTATTGATATGGAACCAGTCCCTGCAGCCTGGACTTTGTGGTGGCAGAGATGTACTGATGGGTTGTGTTGGTGTTGGAATCTCACTCACCAAATTAAGTTGTGTTGGTTATATATCTCCACATAGACTCCTCAAGAATATAAACCTTAGCTTGAAAGCTAATTGTATAATAATCAAATTGTCTTCAGGCACAACAAGGTGAGCCTTTTCAGCTTTTTTTAAATAAAAAGGTCATAACCACTTCATCATCTCTGCATCTCCAGTGTTTATATATGTACAAGTGGACATAGCTACTACACTAAGGTTTGCAGCATGATTTGAAGAAGAACTGAGGCAATCATGGATACAATTCCTACACCAAATCAATGTCAGTTACATGTTATCTACTCCAAATAGACCTCTAAAATTTCTAAGCCTTAGCTTTCAAGCCATCGGCAACGGTTCCGACTTTACAAGCACATTTCCGTTCTTGTTACTCCTTTAATCCTCCTTCAGAAAGAAATCATCAGAAACACCAAGCTGAAGCCTCTTTCACCAGCTCTTTATATGTCGGTCAGAACCACTCCCTCACCTTTCAGAATTCAGAAAAGAACCACTTGCTTAGTTGCTTCTCTTGCTCTCCATGCCTCCAGGGTTTATACAAGTGCATTCTAGCTGCTAGAACACATTTTGCAAGCCAGAGGGGACAGTTCTGACTTTGCAAGTACATTATTACTTGTATAATAATCAAATTGTCTCCAGACACAACAAGGTGAGTCTGTTTCAGCTGTTCTTTATGTAAAGGTCATAACCACTTCATCACCTCTCCATCCATCTCCAGTGTTTATATATATACATGTGTACACTAGCTACTACAATACGTTTTACACCATGATTTGGAGAAGAACGGAGGCAATCATGGATACAGTTCCTACACCAAATTGATGTCGGTTACATGTTAGTTATCTAGTCCACATAGACCACTAAAATTTCTAAGCCTTGGCTTTCAATTCAAGCAACCATGGACGGTTTCGACTTTACAATCACATCTCCATTCCTGTCACTCCTTTATAATCTTCCTTCAGAAACACCAAGCTGAAGACTCTTTCACCAGCTCTTTATATGTCGGCCAAAACCGCTTCCTCGCCTTTCAAAAGAGAACCACTTGCTTCTTCTTTTTTTTGAGGGGAAGAACCACTTGCTTCTCCTGCTCTCCTCAAAACCTCCAGGGTTTATACAAGTGCACACTAGCTACTAGAACACGTTTTACGCCATGTTTTGGACAAGAATTGAGGTATTGATCATACAACTCCTAGGTGAGGTATTAGCCGTTTAGGTGCACTAAAACGAAGGTCAAGCGGCAACAGCTCTCACCTAAAAGGACCCTTTTACCACAAGCCATCGATTCGCAACTGCTGCAGTGCCACTGCCAGAGTGCCCAGTGCACTGACCTGCCGCATACCATGCAGGCTATTTGATCGCGCGTGCACTGCTCCTGCTCGAGCAATATAATCAGCGGGCCAGCAATCCTCCCGGAAACCGACGTCGTCTGAAGTCTGAACAATAGAGGAGATTGATCGTCGGGGCAGTTCGAATTCAATATGGCCGGGAGCACCCCGCCGCGGAAGGGTCGGAGCACGGCCGCCGCCATGGGTGACGGCCTCGAGGAGGCGTGGCTGATGGCGGAGGCGCCGGCGGCCAAGAAGTCCCACGCAAAGGCGGCGGAGTGCGGCGGCGTCACCGTCAGCTTCGGCCTCCGTGGCCACTTCAACTCCTTCGTCCTCCTGCTGCTCGTGCTGTTCGTCGTCTTCGCGGTCTCGATCACCACCAAGCACGACGATGGCAACGGCGCCCGCGAGCAGCCGGAGACGACGACGACGACCGTACCGACACCGCTTGTCGACGGCGGCCACGAGCAGACGGAGACGACGACGACGACGACCTTACCGCTGCCGCCGCATGCCGATGACGCCGGCGACAGGGACGACGGCGGGCAGGCTGATGTGGCAGGCGAGTGTGACATGTCGTCTGGCCGGTGGGTGTACGATGACGTGGCGTACCCGCTGTACAAGGAGAGCGCGTGCAAGTTCATGTCGGACCAGTCGGCGTGCGGCAAGTTTGGGAGGAAGGACCTCAAGTACCAGCAATGGAGGTGGCAGCCGCACGGATGCGACCTTCCCAGGTACGTGTCGCAAGCATCCATGGGCCATGGCATGCAAATTTTGGCGCGAGGATTGCTTGGTGAATTCACATAAACAAATGTCTTGGAGTCAACGGATTTTCAACTGCTCGCGTCGTCGAAGCTGTGGTTGTGCAGTTGTTGACTGGTTTTATGCTCGATCAGCTGCTGAAGGAAAGGATGCTTGTGTGTGCGCAGGTTCGACGCGGTGAAGATGCTCCGGTGGCTGCGGAACAAGCGGCTGGCGTTCGTCGGCGACTCGCTGAACCGGAACCAGTGGGTATCTATGGTCTGCCTCATCGACAGCGCTACGCCGACGCTGCACAAGTCCATGGCCGGCGGCAACAGCTCGCTCGTCTCCTTCAGGATCCATGTACGTACTAAATTACTGATACGAGTAGCCGACCATCGATATCACCAGTGTCCATGCATGCATGTATGGCACCTGACACGATGGTGAATTTATCCCCTTCAATTATTTGCGCGTGCAGGAGTACAACGCGTCGGTGGACTTCTACTGGTCGCCGCTGCTGTTGGAGTCGAACGCCGACCACCCGGTGCACCACCGCGTCGCCGACCGCGTCGTGCGCGCCGGCTCCATCGCCAAGCACGCCAGGACCTGGGCCGACGCCGACGTCCTCGTCTTCAACTCCTACCTCTGGTGGCGCCGCCCCACCATCAAAGTCCTGTGAGTGTATCAAAGCCTAAGTTATAATCCAGGTGTGTGTTGTCACTGATGGCCAGACAGAGACACTGACCGGGGAATGCGTGCAGGAGGTGGGGATCGTTCGAGGCGGCAACGGCGGCGTCGGAGGATGGCACGCACAGGGCGGCGTACGAGGTGACGGACAGGCTGCGAGCGTTCGAGCTGGCGATGAGGACGTGGTCAGAGTGGCTGGAGCTCCACGTGGACCGCGGCCGCACGAAGCTCTTCTTCACGAGCATGTCGCCGACGCACCTCTACTCCGACGAGTGGGAGGCCACCGGCGCCAGCGACGGCAACCACCAGTGCTACAACGAGACGGAGCCGATCATGGCGGAGGGCGAGCACCGTGGGCGCGACACGGACCCGGCGTTCGCGCGCGCGGTGGAGGCGGAGGTGGCGAGGCTGGGCGCGCGCGGCGTAGCGGTGCGGGTGCTCGACGTGACGCGGCTGTCGGAGCACCGCAAGGACGCGCACCCGTCGGTGCACCGCCGGCAGTGGGGCCCGCCCACGGCGGAGGAGGTGGAGGCGACGGCGCGCGACCCCAGCAGCGGCGCAGACTGCATCCACTGGTGCCTCCCCGGCGTGCCCGACGTCTGGAACCAGATGCTCTATGCGCACATCATGTCGTCGTCGTCTTCGTAGCTGTAGCTAGGTGGAGGCAGCATGTGTGCTCGCGCACGTGTTGTGATGTGTTGACTCACTTAAGTGAACTGATGAAGTAGCTCGACACTTCATTTTCCTTTCCGGTTTGCGTATTACCCTTTGCAAATTATTTCAGTCAGAAATTGTGTATAAAAGGGGGACAGCTTTTCATCAGAGCTGACCGTGACGCGGCTGTCCGAGCACCGGCCGGCCCGTCGGTGCACCGCCGGCGGCGCGGGTGCTGGAGGCGCAGGCGCGTCCGCGCGTGGTGCGTGCGAGACAACACCATGCCGCGGCGGCGTCACGGACCGGACGTCGGGAACCAGATGCTCTACGCGCACATCGTGGTAGCCTTGCCTGATAGATGTTTGGCGAGTTGACCCGCTGTGGCGATGCCGCCGCGGCGCGATATATGGTGTGCCTCTAAAACAGAACAAGAAACCGCTCATCCAAAAAGTAGCCCACTGGGCTACACGAGTGTCCAGGCTAGCCCATATAAATGGGCCCGGCCATGCATACTTGCCGTTGAGCCGAACAGATCGCCAGGTGAAAGAAGGGCAACCATAAGCTTTTTAGGGTTACTTAAAAAATAGAAATTTTTAGGTGGCATTCAGGGATTTATCCAAAAAGAAAGATAAACAAACGAACGTTTAGATGTTGCCACAATTGATTTAGCATTGTGGTGCCACCTTCTTGGCTACATGATGAAGTCATGCATTTTGATTTTGGTGACAAAACAATGCCGCCCTTTGGATGCCTGATTTTTTTTTTATGAAAATGGCTGAAATTTTTCCACGTAAGATTTGCCCTGACTACTGCTAGTAGATACTATAATGGTAATTTTGGGAGGTGGAGCATATATCGAACGATAACAAAAGCGTTCGGCAAAGGCGTTTGGAACTCGAATTTTCCATGGTGCATTTGTCCTCAAGTGTGTCGAAAATAAAATCTCAACCGGAACAATTTGTGGCAGTACGCATCGCTGGGTCCAATGACATGTACGGATCATGTAACGGCTAGGAGGCAAGTGTTCACCAGACTTGGGACACCGTCGTCTGATACCGAGACAGCATCGGCTCTGGGGTCCGAGGTGTTTAGATGTGAGGGAGCAGCATTATATTACTGAGGCAGATTAGATTACAAGGCAAGGCAATCCACCCATTGCTTGTGCTTCAAACAACCTTACTTTTATTGGACCAAAGTCACTTCAATGTGGAATGTATGTAAACAAAACCAAAAGGCGAAAAAAGAAATTACAGCAGGCACGGCACATGCAACGGTGCTCGGCTCCTATAATAAAAAAAGTGAACTGATTAACTCAAGAGCTAAGGTTCGCACTTCATAGATTTATTTCAGAATTTATCTGACGATATTCTTTTAGTGGTAGGTGACGTATCGTCGAAAGCAAGACTTCTGTGGTAACTTTGTCAATTTGATATCTGTTAGATTTAATCCCACATCCGGCTCGTGTGTACAGCGGGCCGGGCCGGAATCCGCTGCGTCACTCTAACAAGTGGTATCAGAGTTAAAGGTTGGAAAATCGGTAACATCTCCGGGTCACATGGTGACGGGGGAGCCCGTGAACGTCTCCGGAGGGTCACACGGATGGTTGTGACTGGAGAGTTGGACTCGGGGCCTAGGATAACTTCTTCGGGAGATCACACGGATGGTTGTGATGGAAGAGCTGGGCCCGATGTGTGACGGGGAAGATTGTTAGATTTAGTCCCACATCGTTAATTGATGGTGGGGGAGTACAACATATAAGGTAGGGCAGTCCTCCTCCTGTCAGGCTAGTCTTTTGGGTTGAGTTAGGCCCGATGTCTTGGATGTGTTGGCTCTGGTAGACCTAGGCCTGTGGACGCCGGCTCGTTTGTACAGTGGGCCGGGCCAGAATCCGCTGCGCCACTCTAACAATATCAGCTAGTTCGGTCTTACGTTCATCTATTCATATAGGTGAGTTTTGAATATGTTATACTCGGAAAAAATAAGGAGAAATGAGAGAGAGGGTGCTCCAGCTGGAGCCATAGGAGTCAGCGAACCAGGCGAGTTGGGCTGCTCCATGCAGCATCGAAGTTGCCACAGTCAGCGCCAGGGCACCAATAACCATGTTCCATGCAAGCAAAGGCCCTCCAGTAGACCTCTGCAGGCGGCTCGTGTATTCATGCTACAGCGATATAGCCTGCATTTCTTACCTGAGCTATTGCTCACCGTTCAAGAGCACACGTACTCGTACTCGCGTAGACCCGGCCGCAGGTACACCTGTGTTGGCTGCTTGTGAGCACACTGTTAGCACTAATCTTGACTAGGTACTGCATGTGTTGCATGATGTGTTCATGAGTGTGTGTGTGTCGCGTGAGTCAGTTAGTGCATGCATTGCATGGGTTTAGCAGTTAGAATAATGCATGCGTTTGGCCGGGTCATTAGCTGAGTAAGTGCTCAGGTTAGTGGAGTTAGTACGTAGTCGGTGGTCAACTATGTGTGGAGCAGAGCGTGTGGTTTGCCGGAAGAGTAGGCGAATGGTTGAGTCATAGGAGGTTAGCAGTAGAGGGCTCTTGCCGGATAGCATGGGAGATAGCCGAGTCGTCCTGAACGAGAGTGTGGTGCTCGGGTCGTTGAGGGCCGGATCGTGCGGATCATGGCGAGGTGCTCGGGCTGGGAGTTTTTGGCTGTGTGTGCGCTCCCTGGATGTTAAATAGCCTCTGTACTCCACCGTTTTCTTTGAGCCGAGAGGAATATAGTGCCAAGATACAGGCCGTTCATCGGCCGCGGCGTTCGTCGCCGGCGGGGTGTTCGGCGCCCCGTGGCGGGCGTTCGTCGCCCACCAAATCGAGTGTCTTGTGTTCCTACTGTTTGTCCGGCAATCCTCGGTTCCAACACACACAAGTAATATTATCCAGCAGTCAGCAGATCGATCAGGATATCGACGAGAACAAGTGAACAGCTAACCCTTATCCATGGCAAAAACAAATTTGTGTTATTAGCACATACTTAGTAGACCTAGACCCTCTGTAGCTCAAAGTACCACTAGCAAGAGGGGAAAAAAACTAGGGTCAATCAAATGACAATGAAAAAGGAGTAAAGGACGGACGGGCAGGGGGGGGAAGACGATGATCGGACGACCGCGGAGAGAGATTCCCGCATGCTGCACAGCCGCGCGCAGGCAGTGCAATCACCGTCTCATTACGAGCCTAGCTAGCGCCCGTGCCTGAGCTAAGTACCTGACCTGGACTGGCTCGTCTCCTCGTAAGATAGGAGATCCATCACTCATCAGGTGAGACGAGTACAGATACCGTGTCTAGATCCAAAAGGCTTTTTTTTCACTTTACTATTCATTTCTCTCAGAAAACATGCTTTCTAGAAAAGTTCTCCTTTAACTGCTTTCACTTTCCTATTCATCCCTCTCACAGAACACGCTTCCTAGAAAAAGTTCTTTTCCTCCCCTCTCAACTAAACATATCCAGAGAGTCTAGTCGGCTACCTCACCGGGACGTCTGGCGCCTGCCAACCCTCAACCCTTCTCCGCCGGATACTATTCATTAGCTTTTAAATTATTTAATTAATGAACAATGTTAAAATAGTACCAAAATAGTAGAATGAGTTAGCTTTTTGCTAGCTCTTAGTTGTCTCATAGTAGCATTTTTTTCATTGGACAATGTAACTCCTGATGTGACCGGCTCTTGTGCAAGAATCAGTCACATCACTTTTGCTTGTTTCAATGAATATGAGACGGCTAAAAGCTAGCAAAGAGCCAACCACTTTTGTACTGTTTTGATATTGTTCATCAATTAAACAACAAGGTGAAGGCCTCAGCCGATTTACGTACAGTGCATATGCATGGTAGTGGCGCCGCAGGAGCGCAGAGGACGACGGAGCAGCTAGCTGGCCACTGGGCACTGGCCAGGCCGCCACGAGCTGCTGCATGCATGCGCCAGGATTTACGAGCCGCCGGTGGGGGCGCGGCGTCTGCGTGTGCGTGCCCGTCAGGCGTCAGTCACTTTGGATCGCCGCTCCGCTCAGGCTCTCAGGCGCCTGAGAGTCAGAGAGGCATTAGTTGGCAGCCTCCCAAAGGGCGGACAATGATATGGCCCAGGGGAAAGGAAGGGGTTGGTGGTGGCCACTGCCCGGCCGGCGAACCTGTCAGGGAATGCCGCCGCTCGCCACCAGCATCACCCGGCTCCACGCCACGCCACGCCACGCCACGCCAGGGCGCCTGCCTCTACTACTCGACGTACCCGATGCCGATGCGTGCGCTGCGTACCAACGGAAAGTCGGAACCTTTCTTTCTTTTCCTTTCATGGAAATGGCAGTGGCTGCCCGTAGTCGATCTCGTAGACGACGAAGGGAGGAGATCGAGTCGGAGAGAGGAGCCGTTAAAGTATGTCCGTTGCCGCGAAAGCTCACGGAGCCGTCTCCGCTAGGCACAAGTTCCCATGTCCGCTGGCCCAAGAAAGCCCACCAGGCTCACTGGTCATTCCTAGGCAGAGAGCAGCAGTAGATCAATGCGTAGAGCACTGGTACGTTGGCTGATATTAAAGAGTTACTCTCTTTGTCTATCTTAATCTGCTTCATAAATAACTTTGGTTAATTATATTTAAGGTGCAATATAAATATCATTAGATAGATATTTTAGATCTACTCTCTCAGTAAAAAAAAGAGTAGTTATAGAGTTCAAGTTTTGTCTCAAAATAAGAGTAGTTCTAGCAACTCTATCTCTATCTCTTCATTTATTCATCATCGTTTGCTTTGCTGTGTGGTCTCTACTCTTTCACCTCTCCTTAATTCCCGTGTTCAATTCCTAAAACTACCCTCTTTTTGGGACAGGAGGAGTAGATTTTTATAAAAAATATTTGAAGATTTAAATACTACACATATTTTCTATAAATTCAGTCAAACTCGCGACACAAACATTCGAACGACATTTATTTTGGTTCACAGGGAGCACAGCAAAGGAGGTTGGTGTTCCATAAAATCGAAGAATGGTCTGAAAAACAGCCCCACCGGCCACACAATCTATTTGCTAGTAGCAAGACTACTCCGTTTTATCCAACCGCCCGCCCCCCCCCCCCCCCCCCCGCCGCAAGATTAGACCCTAGAGGTTGTCCATAGAAATAGCCGCCTGTTAATACAGACGACACATGAGGAAGCTAGAAAGCCAGAGTGTTTGATCTGCAAGCATAACTTGCAGCAAAGATTCAGGTATACTTCAGTTTAAAAAAAAGTTCAGGTACACATAATACACTAGTATGTTGTGTGCGTTGCCTGTTAGAAGCTGTAGACCACTGGTATGTGCACGTTGCCTGGTACGCCCTGCAGTGAACTTAAAATGTAGAAGAAACACAGGTTCCAAAATCAATTCTGTCGCTGTTCGCCAAAATCAAAGAATGTTTTGAGAAACAGGCCACACTCGCTCCCTGCAAGACCACTCCATGATCTAAAAAGGTTGCAAAGACTAGAGCTAGAGGTCCATGGAAATAGAGTCAAAATTTGAAATAGGCGTGTCAACCTGCAAGGAAAACTCGCAGTGAAGATGCAGATAAACCCTTGTACTCCTACCATACTAGTACTACTACTACAGTCTACTATAGTGACCATTATTCAAAAAAAAATATACTATAGTGTAGTGACATGGTACATAGGCCCGGTCTTTGAGACGAAGAAGACGATGGCGAGGTTGATGAGCCGGGCCGTGCGTGGCAGGGAGGCGCGCTGACTGCTGAGCTGCGGCCGGCAGGTGAGTCAGAGCTGGCTGCGTACAAAATTCATTTGTTTTTGGATGCATGGGTTCAGGAACGAGCTTTCTTTGATATTTCTAGTGGCAGTGGCACTGTGGCAGGTCAGCTAGTGAGAAATTCCTCTCCTCTCTCTTCCTTTCCCGGCTCCGGCTGCAGCCTTTTCTATCACTCCATCGCTTCGCTTTGGGAGGGGTTTAATGGCCCATCACATGGGTGTGATTTATGTCCAATCTGGTCCATCCGGTAAAAGTGAGTTGGATCAAGTTTCAGACTTTCAGTGGAAAAAAAGGCAGTGGATTGACCGGTTTAATGGCTTTATTTCCGTACTAGTAAAAGTAAAAACAGTTCATGAATGGATCGTGCAAGTTACCACGCAGTGGCTAATTGTCTATGGTAAAACAAACCACATTGTCTGATTTACCACACCTCATTGTTTCAGGAGCAAAAATAGCATATGCTTTGTATTGTAGCAAGGATTTGACAAGCGAGCTTTGTTTTGCAGAGGTGGTGGCAAATCCACGAGCAGGAAGGCGTGCAGGGGAAAGGCCAGACACGGATGTGATTAGCCAAAAACAGGCAGCTCTGAGCTGAGAGCCAAGCGCGGTCGTCCGTGCCCATGCCATGGCGCCCATGAGAGGTCATGAGCTAGGCTGGATCGATCAGGCTCAGGCTCTGCTTCTTGAATGAGACGGGCGCATGCAGCAGATGTAGCAGAGCACAGTTAATTCCCCACGGAAAGCTGGGGGATCATCGCCTGACATTTGCCATGAAGAGGTGCCCCTGATCAGGAGATATCCCTGTGGCTGTGGATCTCTTGCGCTCTCTCTGCAACTCATCCAACCCACCACATGTGCTCATATCATGCTTCTCTTCTCTCCCCACTCATCTGACTGACGATCTCCTCGTGTTAAGCTCGATCTACTCAGATTCTAAACCTTTCAAAAAAAAATTCTTACTCTGTCAAATGATCTGCTAGTGCTCCATCTGGTCACAATTACCTTAATGCCTGCATGCTTTAACTAAGATCATCATTCAGAGATTTAAGAGAGGCTGAAAAAAAGGGAAGAAGCATACATGCCATGCCGCCAGGCCCCCTGTAGCTACGACGTTCTGGAGCGGCCCAGTGGGGGCCAGCCTTTTTTATGGTTGTCCTACAGACATTCACTGAATTTTTCGTGAATGCTACATTCACCAACATGGTTTTGGCACATCTATGTATCGATTTCAATGCGCTGTCCAAGTACCACAGTTGAGGATGTGATATGATAGCTGCTTTTTAACCTTCTTGCAATGCTTGCTTCTCAATAACTAATCTCTGTTACTACTTTAATTACCATTTCAATTGAAAGCTAACTTTAGCTAGTTGAAACCTTGCTTTTATTTTGATCCACTGATTGACTGATCTGAAGAGTAGTAGTGCTTCTTTAATTCATGGTTGTACATTCTTCAGTAGTCCCTGCATGCACTGCACGTCCCTTTCCACAAATCGAGCACTGTTAGAAATGAAGAGACGCTTGAATGATCGTTTGATCACAGATGCACTAGCTACTACAAGCTCTTGTCACGCTGCCATGCAACACATTTGACCATGCACAAGCAAGCTGCTGGTCAAGGTCTTCTCACATCATATTCATATCATATGGGCATGCAGATAAAACCAAAAGCTAGATCCATGATACCTGCCTGACTAAAGTTTACCCGGTCGTCTCTGCTGTCTAATCACCGGAGTTTAATTTCTTTCACCATCTTCTATAGCATGCACATAATTCAGCTCGAAGACCCCAGCATGGATGCAATGCATGTTCATATACTCTCATAGTACATCTCATGTCCAGTAACAGTAACAAGTAAAAATAAACAATGCATATACACGGAGCATGCATGAATGGTACAGGGTTTTACATTGATGGGAATGATTTAGTGTCAGAAATATCTCGGGGATTATCTGATACTTGTCAGATATCTTACGTGCAGCGTGCAAGCTATACCGGCCAGCAGTAGTGCCCTAGCACTGTACAGGCTGGGATGTGTTTCCTTTTTCTTTTCTTTTTTCAACTAGCTAGATCAATTCGTGATTGATTCATTCATGGCGAGAGAGAGCGAGAGCCCTTGTCTCTAGCATGTGTCATGTTGCTATTGATACGGGGTGAGACGGTACGTGGATGGAGAAAGGAAAGGCGATGCGAGGACGTGTGGTGCCAGACCAGTGACACCGCGCTTTATTAGGGCAGGAGCCATGAAGAAGCTGCATGCTGCTAGCTCAAGGCCATGGCCCTGCTGGCCCTGGTGGCCACCACACGTCCACACCACACCCATGCAGATGCAGATGCAGATGCAGTGTAGCTGTGTAGGAGTAGCGGTGGCAGTGGCGCCTCGCTCTCGCTTCAGTTGAAAGCAAAGGTTTTGGAGTAGAAACACCGGAGAGCGAGGCCTCTCGCGCTCCCCCCGGTTTCCCTCCCCCATGCCTCAACATGTGTGACAGTTGTCTCACTCCACAGCTCATGAGAGAGAGAGAGAGAGAGTCTTGGGATCGATCGTCTCCTCACTATAAATAGGCCAAGCAGGCACTTGAGGGCCATTCCATCTTCACTTCCAGCACTAGTTTACTGCCTCTAGCTACATACACAAACCTAAGCAGCTCTCGCCTCATCTTCTTGCTCTCTCTCTCTCTCTCTCTCTCGTGGCCGGCCGCCATTGCTGCTGCTTGTGTTCTAGCTTTGTTCCTCCACAAAGAACCCACCAGCTGGTAGCTACTCGATCGTTAGACATGTAGTATTTGCTTTGCACACAAAGTAGACAGAAGATCTGAGGAGAATGACGACGAAGGAAAGGGTATGGAACAATCCTTGAAGCTCAGGAGGGATAGCGCCTAGGAAATCACTAGATTGGAGCCATGAGGAGAAAGAGGCCACCTCTTTCTCTGAAGGTTCTGTCTATTAATCTGAAGCGCTATCTATCCTGAGCTCCACGGCTTGTTCTTACCACCACAAACTGACACCGCTGCCCGGGCGATCGAGATCGAGCTCCCCAGGTCGCTCTCACGAGCAAAATCTTCACGGCTAGCTCCTGTTGTTGCAATGCGATGCAGGTGAGGTGTGGTCGTAGTCTCTCTTCTCTTGAGCAGAGACATGTCCTGAGTCCTGACAGCTTGCAATGGTTGACGACGCCATTGCTAGCTGCAGCCTGCACAGGCCTGCGGCCGAGGTATCTCCTCCTGGCTCCATGATTATTTTACCATATCCGTGCAAGCTAGCGATGATATGTGTGATCATGCATGCATGCATCCTTGTGCAAAGTTATGGGCAGCTGGGCACGGCCGGTTTTTACCTGCTACCGTACAAAAGGTGAGTAAATGCTGACCTAACCGATTCAAGAGCATGTTCCATCATCTGCTGCTGCAAAATTATTCAAACCATAAGTATAAAGTTATTCTACCCCACATTAAATGTACTACTAATATATTATCATTGGCAATAAATAAATGAGTAGCACGATTTTTTTAAACATCATCGGCTTTTGCAGTATATTTTCTTTTACAAGGTCCAATCATGCAGCATAGTTGTAGCTTACTCTATACAGTATTACTCTTGTACCAATGGCTTGAGAGAATTTTAACTTGAACTAACCAGGCATCCAATCTCGTGAAATATTTCAGTTTGAATCCAATTTCAATCCATCCATGTGAATTTTTGTGTTGGGAGCAGCAGCTTGGACGCTGCCCCGCTGCGGTGTGCACTCAAACAATGACACAAGCATGCAAGTGCACTGCATTGCACAAGAGCCTGATCTCTGGAGGCAAAAGCCTTGTCGCCTTTCCGATCCGGTTGACATGTCTTGATGACTGCCATTTCAGGGACATATAGGTAGGGGGCCGGATCTTCTATGCCACCGGACTCCACGGCCCATGCCATGACTGACACTGTCACGGCACCTCCCTGTTCTTCAGCAAAAACAAATGTGAGAGGAGGCGTGTACTGAAAAAACGAACCAACGGCATCGGCTCAGATCACTCACTATCTCTCTGGCCACATCGGTGTAGTGTACCGGCACACATAGCCTGAACCCCTTGTTCTTCCCGTGAAAGTTTTGGATACACATTTTTATGAGCTAGGCTCCTCTCGCAGTACCAGTACCAGATGGTAAACTTTATGGAAATCCACTGTACTCTGCCCCCCAATTTTCAATGTTCTGTACGCTAGCAGAGGAGCATTTGCTCCTCCCCCAGCCCTTTTTTCTAATCTCGTACAAATATCTAACGCTGCCAAAACTTATCGACGCTGCCAAAACTTATCGTTTCTTGAGCGTCCTGCTGTCGTGACCGGAGACAGCGTCCTCGATGGACAACTGCATTTTTATCTTCTTTTCTTTCTACGAAAACACCTCCCAATCTTCGATGAAACAATTCCAAAAAAAAAAAATCTTCGACGAAACAATTCCCCCAAAAAAAAATCTTCGACGAAACAATAAGTAATGCTGCGCATTTTGCTCGAAGATTGTTGCCACTGTTCTGGTGGACTAGCGCATGCGCATGAACCAAGCAAAGTACTGCATCTTGGGCGGCTTACCAATCGGGTTTCTTTCTGCTAATCAGGGGTAGTCCGTGCACGCCACGAAGCGCTAGCAGTAGCAGCTACCTTAACCTACCACTGCTAGGCGCCTCGGGATTCTGACACTGTACGGGTCAAATGGGGTGCGCACGTGTTACAGTGAAGCTCCAGGGTCTCCAGCAGCACATACTCCTTGCGACTGTAATGCTCTGAAGTCTGAACTTGTAATTTTGCGTGCTAGGCTTCTATTCTGAACCAGTGAGCCTTGCAACCTCATCAGTTACGAAACAACAGCAGACTCCAGATACACCATACTCCCTCCGACATGAGACGGAAAACCTTTGTGTGTAGCAGTGGCAAGACATGTCCACCCACATCTTCAGCATCACGTCTCCACGACACGACGGTTGCCATTTGGGGCATGTGATAGGGTGGATCGAGCCTAGAAAATGTAGTGGGGATTGCAAGTAAATGGCAAATTCATTCGTCGTCTACAAATCCCTGGCCATGTTTTTCTTTGCAGGATTTATATGGGCGAATTTGAAGAAAAAGAAACAAGAGGACGACTGAAAAGATAAAACTCTTACAGAAGTGATGTTACTTGGATTATCATTTCTGCGGAGATAGAAGCTCCTACTCAGGAGTCAGGAGGGTGATCGGACCAAGCTAAGGCATGAAAGGCGCCAGGTGATGACGACGCTTGTGCCAAACTTGTTTCATTGGCATCCTTCCTTCTGTAAAACTTATGCGCTTTGCATATGCGATCCTAATATAAATGGATTGTTTTGATGCAAATGCCAGTTTGTAAGAAAAATAAAAGTTATGTTGATTCGTGTAAGACAAAATAGTTGCTTTGCATATGCGATCCTAATATAAATTAGTTCGTTTAACCTAAAGTAATTTAAAGGCAGAGGGAGTATATGGCAATACAAACATTCTGAAAGGGGAGTGTTCATCTAACACCTGGATGTTTCTAGCATTGGATCTGAAAATAGGACGGCACTGATTACGTTTTGAACCTCAATCGCGTGTCGGGAGGAAACACCGATCTATGAATATCCTGCATGCATGGGCATCGCGGAGAACAGGGAAAATGTGAGATTGTGAGGTTTGCTATTGCTATTCCTCCTTCCTTGTTGTGGCTTGTGTAAGTGTGGCATCTCCTCCACCCAGGACTCCTGGGCCATTCACCAGCGACGTGCCGATCGACCCTGGGACGTTAAATCGATCAACTCTCATTTACGAGTACATCATTGTTCTTCGCATGCAGTAAATCAGGAACGTTCGATTACCGAGCTCCTGAATCGCTGAGAAAAAAGAATTACCGAGCTCGATTAGGAACGTTCGATTCGGAACTTGCTGACCATTGTTGAGTGGTCTGACATCAACACCTGCAGTTTGCACATGCCTGTTGAGTGGTTGACTAGCTAAACCCTGCTGATCAGTGTCCGGAACCTGTATAAACTTTGATACTCATCTCCCGCCACCGACCAGTGTTGCGTGCTCTGCCTGCCCGCGGAAAACAAACAGCCTTTTCGGCTGGCTGCACTACAGCCAGCGCTGGCTGGTGGTGGGGCGCTGATGGGTGGGGCCGGCCCCACCTGTCAGCGGCCCACCACCAGCCAGCCGAACAGGGCCAAAATCGCTATCTACGTGGCTGGGAAAAACCTCAAAAAGAACCAAACAGTAACGCGAGCCAACACGGGAGTCTGACATGACACGGCATGGCACCACTGCCTTCCCACTAGTCCAGCTCTTCAGCTCGAATGTTTGGATCCCAAGATCTTTTCATTGCACACTTCGGATGTCGGAAGTTTTGCAGAGTATTTAAATCGCGAGATGAATCTATTAAGTATAATTAATTTATCATTAGCACATGTTATGTTTAATCCATCATTAGCATCTGTCGTCTGATCAAGCGTTCCCAACGAATGAATGTCTCCTGTTCTGCGTATGAAAATTTTGAAAGAGAAAGTATTCTTACTTGTATTTTGACTAATTTAGTCGTACAAATTAGAAAATATACTAAATTTCCTTGATAGATATTAACCAGCCAACCAAAAAGTTTCATACCCTAGTTTTCAACGATTGTTTTATATCATGCTAAGGCTTCTGATTAAGAGTTTAGTTTTATGCTAGCATATATTTCCAGAGTACAGATGCAACACTTCCTGCCCTATCTGTTCTTCTAGATGAGCTATTACGTTGTGAGACACTAGATGAAAGAATTGTGGGAGATGCATGGTGGCATGGTGCTTCTCTCAAGGTTTGCAATGTCCTAAAATCACTGCTTGGACTTCTCTGGAAGTTCCTAGTTGATCATGGTGTGCTTCATCTATTTGAATTGAAGTTATATTTGTACCTGCTCTCCTTTGTGTAAATATTGCATCTTGTAGTATTCTAGTGCAACTGATGCTTGTTTTTCTCATTGCAGAACCAAGAAGTAGCCCAGCCACAGGATGCTTCTAAAGAATATCAATCTATTTGTCGGTGCCTGATTTGGTCGCACCGGCACCGACGAGTGATTGCGGTGCTAACCACTCGTTTCCCTGATGGCGAGAGTGAGAGACGGAGTTTTATCCTGGTTCCGGCCTCTGGGCCGTACGTCCAGCAGTGGTGCGATGCACCGGGTTACGTGTTGCTTGTGGTAGGGGTTTACAAGCAAGGTGGGAGAAGGAGATGAGCTCCTAAGTCCCTGGCTCTGGTGTTTGCGAGTGTTTGTGAGACTAATGCTCTTTGCATGGTTTCGTGCTCTTCTCGTTGTCGTTCGCATGGGCTTCCCTTCCCCTTTTATAGACCAAGGGGAGCGGGGTGCGAGTACATGTGTTTGTCGCTAAGTGCACTGTTCGTCCATGCCGCGTACTGTGCGTGAGCGGGAATCGCGCCTTCCAACTCCGCTGACGACATGGCAGGGGCTGACGTATCGTCCTTCCTCCTCGTGACGGTTCACGGCGTCGAGGGTGGTCTCTTGCGCACGGCTTTCCATGGTCTCCTTCGAGGCTGCCTTCGAGGGTGGCTGCGCGTCCGGCGGGGGGTGAAGTCAAAGGAGTGGTTGGCACAGTGCTGCTGGCAGGGTTAGGTCTGGCGTGCAGCATGGCGCTCAGAGTTCACTGTCGTGATTGGATTTGACCGATGTCTTCTCCGGAGGGTAGGAGATGGCGTGGAGCAATGATCCCTGCTTTTTGACCGCGTCATGATGACTCTGACGGGTCGCAGGGCATTGGGCGTTGTTCCCGTTGGGGCGGGCTCGAGCTTGGACGGCAAGCTCGAGCTCGCCGACCCTCGAACGAGACGGAAAACACTCCCTCGAGGGTGGGGGTCGCCCTCGAGGCCGCCGAGCCTCGAACGAGACAGAAACCACCCGCTCGAGGGTGATCGTTTCCCTTGAGCCGGATGGGTGCCGAGGACTCGTAGCGATGGCGGGCTTTTGCTGGGCCGTGGAGCCAGGTTAATGTCGTTGTGGACCCTGATGCCAAGTAGTTTTGGGCCCAGATTGGGGTACCCCTTTTGTAGGTACCCGACAGTAGCCCCCGAGCCTTCGCAGGGATGAGGTTTTCATCCTGCGAAGGCTGGAGTTCGCCGAGGCTTTCGAGGCCTTCGTTTCTTCGTGGGTTCCGGGAGTCCGTGGGGGCGCGCTAGCGCACCCGCGGGTGTAGCCCCTGAGGCCTTGGGAGAGTGGTTGGCATTCTCTCAAGGTCTCAGCTTGATGTGCAGAGCATTCGCTGCTCTCTTAGGTGTGGGTTCGTCCACTACGCCTGAGGTTGGGGGGATTTCAAGCTTTTTTCGTACCTCGCGCTCCCTGTTCGAGGGTGTCGAGGAGGAGGCGACCCGTGCTTCCCTCGGTGGGATCGAGCCACGGGTGCCTGGTTGAGCTGTTAACGGTTGGTTCGAGCGGACGTCCATGCCCCATTCGATAGGGGTAGGCTCGTGGTCATAGGACACGCCCATAGAAGCCTTTCGCAAACTATGCTAGATGGGACTCGACCTCATTCGATAGAGGTCGAGGGCTCGATGCTCCCCCTCGAGGGGTCCCTCGATCTAGGCACTTTGCCCGGCCTCGAACATAATCGGCTGGCTCCCTCGAGCGTTCGAGCTTCGAGGGTACCGTCGATTATCCCTGACTCGGTTGATCTGAGGCCCTTGTCGAAACCCTTCGTAGGCCAAGGTTCGAACCCCTGATCAGTAGCACGATGGCTTCTTCAGTTCGAGACGGAAGCATCGAGCGTTATTCCATGGTCCCGCTCCGCGCGGGGTATCGAGGTTTTCGAGACCTCTTTCCCTCGAATGGGTGCCCTCGAGCTTTCGAGCTTCGAGGTTCCTTCTTCGAGGGTAGGCGTCTTGTGTGAACCCTCGTTCTGCGCGAGTCATGATGACCCGTAGCGAAAATTTCGCGGTTTTGTGCGATCGTGGGATCGTGGGAGAAGTGGGCGCGCTTTCTTAGGTGAGGCGTGCAGGCGCAGTTTGACACGACCGCACGTCTGCCGCGCCGGACTCCTCGAAATTTACGGCGCAGTTACTCGATTGCGCGGTTGACGCGGCCCGTGCCGTTACGTCTCCCGGGGCAGGTCTGGCTGTCAGCCAAGGGGCTGTGGTGTCAAGGCTGGAGTCCCGCCGTGCTTAGCTCCGCGGAGGGAGTATAAATAGCACGGCAGTGCCTATGCCAAGGGTACGCTTCCCTTAGCATTTGCCTTTGCCTTCAGCTCTCTTTGCCCTAGCTCTCGCCTTCGTCTTCTTCCTTCGTCCGAGCTCCTTCTCACCGCCATGGCCCAGTTCGTCGATCCCGCGCCATGGAAGCCCTCCAACGCCACCAAGCATTGCTTGGAAAGCCTTGTGGAGGTCGGGGTGCTGCCGCCCAACGTCGACGGCGAGCCACCCGTCTGGATCTCGCCGGGGGACGCTACGGAGCCTGCTCCGCCGAGGGGCTACGTCGTCAGCTTCGCTCGTTTCCATGAGCGGGGCTTTGGAGTTCCGGTGGGGAGGTTCATGCGAGCGTTGTGCTTCCACTACAAGGTGGAGCTGCATAACTTCTCGCCGAACGCGATCTCGCAGGCGGCGGTCTTCGTCGCCGTCTGCGAGGGTTATCTCGGCATCGAGGCCCATTGGGACCTTTGGTGCCACCTCTTCGTCGGCGAGCTTTTCTTGGAGTACGTCTCCAAGGGTGTTCGTCGCCCTGCTCGCGCCGGCGGCCTGGTGCTCCAAGTTCGGAAGGGGCGCAAAGACCTCTATATCCCAAGCTCCATGGTTTCCAATAACCAGGACTGGGACAAGGGGTGGTTTTACCTCCGCAACGACGGAGGACATCTGCCGCCCTACACCGGCCTGCTACTGACGGAGAAGCAGGCCGACTGGCACTTCGGAGTGTCGCCGCCGTCGCGGAAGAAGAAGCTCGACCCGCTGGTCGAGGCGCTCCAGCGGCTTTCGAGGCTCGGCCTCACCGCTGGCGGGGTCATCGCCAACTTCCACCGGCGGCGGGTTCTTCCCCTTATGCGGAGGAGGCTCGCGCTGCACCAGATGACCCCCGACGCCGACCTGACCGGCACGGTGATGGCGGCGGAGCCGTTGCCCGTTGCCACCGCCGTGCAGCGGGCGCGGCGTGCCGTCGACAAGCTGCCGGACGACCCGTGGACGGTGCCGATGCGGCCCGAGGATGGCTACGTGAGCCTCGTGAGTGACCCTCGATTTTTGCTTTTGCTCTTTTGGTTTTGTTTTCGTGTTTCTGACCTTGCAAATGGTGCCTCGCAGGGCGTATCGCGTGGCCATTACTCCAAACCCCCTGTCCCCGAGGACAAGGCTGTCAACCGCGCCCTCGCCGAGAAGGCGAAGGAGGCCAAGGCTCGGAGGGAGGCTCGGTCGCAGCGGAAGGAGCGGAAGAAGAAGAAGCTCGAGGCGGAGAACCGCGAGCGGGCGAAGCGGGGGCTCTCACCGCTCCCCGCGCCAGAATCCTCCACCGACCGCGATGGATCTGACGAAGACGGCGGGGCGAGGAACCCATCTCCGTTCGAGCTTCGCATCGGTGGGCCCGCCCCTGCTGCGGTGTCTGGGGGCGGTGGCGAGGAGGTCATCGACCTCGGGACACCGCCGTCGACCGCGGTGCCTTCCGTCGAGCGTCCGTCGGGGGCGGCCGCGGCTGTTCCCGAGGGAACCCAGGGCCGAGGCGGGACCCCTCCGTCGACCGTGGGGCCTACCTCTGAGGGCCCATCGGGGGCAGCACCGGCTGCCCTCGAGGAAACTCAGGGTCGAGGCGAGGCCCCTGAGCGGCCGAGCGCCGTCGAGGAGGCCCGGCCCGTGGGCCAGAAACGGAGGTCCCCCAAGTAGAGCCCGTCGACTCTACGAGGGGCGAGGAGGCCTCGAGGGTAACTCCTCAAGGGGAAACCGTCGTCCCCACGGGGGGCGAGGCCTCGAGGATGGCTCCTCAAGGGGAAGCCGGCGCCACCACGGGAGGCGAAGTCCCGGGAGCAGCTCCCGTTCCGGCCTTGAGGCCAAAACAGAAACTCCCCTTCGTGCGGTAAGTTTTCTTTGTTGCTTGCTTGTCGTTGGCGTTTCATTTTTTGTTCTGACCGAGCTTCTTTTCGTGTCGCAGTCGATCTGGGGGGCGGAGCACGCCTTCCCTCGCGCCAACCAAGGCCCTCAAGATCGGGCCTAGTTCGTCGCCGCACCCGTCCTCGCAGCTCCTGGGCCCGACGAACGAAGTCGTGCAGGACTTCGTTACGTTTTTCGAGACTCAGGCGGAGCTGCAGGCCGGGCAGCAGCCGCGCGAGGAGGGGCTTCCGGTCCTCGAGGAGCCAAGGGTGCCTCTGCTCCTCGAGGGCGCGGTCGAGCCCCGCACCGAGGCAGCTCGGCCCGAGGAGGCCAACCCTGCGCCTGGGGAGGCTCTTCGCGTCGAGGGATCGTCTGCGGCGCCCGTGGAGGCGGACGTCGCGGAGGTCCCCCCACATGAGGGGGGAGAGGGGCGGACCCATGGTGGCGGGTTCCCCCACCTGACGGAGCTGGCAGAGGCTCTAGGGGTTGGAGCCCCCGTGACGCAGGGGCGCGAGAGTGGCGGGGCCGCGCCATCGACTCTCATCACGGTTCAGCCGGGGCCAGCGGCGGTCTGGTCCTACGAAGCGCACTCCCGCGGGAGCGCGGAAACGTGGCAGGCCCGCAGCGTGCTTCCCCAGCAGTTCGTCGATGAAGCTGTGGCGGAGGAGCACCTATGGGAGGTCCAGTCTGCGCACGTCCTGGACGTTCGCAGGGTGCTGCAGGACATCCTCCGTCTTCACGACGAGGCCGGCAAGGTCCACCAGGTTCGTCTCGGTGTAAAATGTGTTTTCGCTGTGCCTTATTTTTTCGAAGGAGGCTTAGCTTCGTTTTTTCGCAGGAACTCCGCAGTCAGGCGTTCGCGAAGAACGACCAGATTGCGGAGCTGTCGGTGGAGCTTCGTCGTTTGTCGGGGGCGCTCGAGGCTCGAGACCGCCAGCTGGACGACCTTCGAGGCGCCCGGGACCAGGCCCTCGCCCAGGGTCGAGAAAAGGGCGAGGTCATCGCTCGCCTCGAAGGCTCGGCCAGCGCCCTTCGCGAGCAGCTCGCAAACCGCAACGACTGGCTGGAAAACGAGCGGGCTGCGCGTCGCGCAGCGGAGCTGGCGGTCGAGGAGGAGCGGCGTCTTGCGGTCGAAGCTCGAGACCAGCTCGAGCGAGAGCAAACGGCTCGGGCTACGGCGGGGCGGCAAGCTGAAGAGGCGGAGCAGCGGGCCCAAGAGGCGGAGAGGGCCCTCGAGGCTGCTCAGGGACAGGTCGAGGGTAAGCTCATTTGGCTCGAGCTCTAACCCCTTTTGCTTCCTTGCCTTTTCGTTTCTGACTAACTTTGTTGGTGCAGCATTGAAGGAGGCGCTTCAGGCCGAGACCGAGTCGAAGGAGGCCGTGCTGGTGGCGCAGACGGAGACCCAGCGCGAGCTCGATGAGCTGGTGCAGGCAGCCTCGGCCGCCTGCAACGAGATTGCCGGTCCTGGCCTGCAGTCTGGGAGCTCCCTCGCTAGTCGCCTTCGAGCGCTTGGGGGCGACTTCACTTCACGCGTGAAGGAAGCCCTTCTGCTCGGAGTTCGGAAGGCGCTTGGAGTGGTTACGACCCACTACCAAGCGGACCTCTCGAAGCTCGCCGCTGGGTACGTCGTCGCCGACAACCTCAACGACGAGGAGGCGGTGACGGCGATGGACGAGGCCGATGCTGCTGCTGACGGGACGGTGCGAGTGCTTGCCGGCTACTTTGAGGGCGCCCTCTTTCCTGGCGAGGACGGCGGCGGCTGGGACGACCTTGGCGGCGGGGGCGATCCCTGAAAATCTCGGGCCATCGAGCCCGATTGTAAAGAAGTAGATTAGGATTTCGAACTCCTTTTTTGTAAGACTGATTTGCTCGTATCTTACTGAACGTCGTCTATTTTGCTTTAAACGTGATGTTATTTTTATGCGGTGCCTTCGCGACATGCATTAGTCCGATGCTTGTGCCTCGAGGGGAGAGCGTTGCTAGGATCGTTCGTACGTGAATGACTTGGGCGGAGGGAAGTGAGGTGTTGCCGTAGCCTCGAGGCGTAAGCAAACACTCGGCTCAGGCGCCCTGCCCTTGTCCGTTTCACGCCTAGCGTGTCTCCTTCGAGGTTTCGCAAAGGATTTTTCTTTTGAAAAGCGACGATTTTTTCGAGGGTTAGCCCCCATGTAGCCCCCGAGGGAGGGATGGCTCTACCGAGGGTAGAGCCAAACCTCCCTCGAAGCTTGAAAAGAATAAAAGTTCGTTTTATTTTCTTCCAAACTGTGGGGGTAAAAGCGTCGACACTTAATTCAAAAGAACTTGCACAAAACTAGAGTATGTACAAAGATTTCGAGGGCTGCGGGGCCACTCTAGGGATAGAAACGACGTAGCTGTTGGATGTTCCAGGCGTTCGTGAGGACGTGCCCGTCCTCGTCAGCTAGCTTGTACGTTCCGGGCTTGAGAACTTCGGCGACGATGTATTGCCCCTCCCACGGGGGTGAGAGCTTGTGCCGCCCTCGGTTGTCCTGTCGAAGCTTCAACACGAGGTCTCCTTTGCAGAGATCTCGGTGTCGGATCCTTCGAGCCTGTTGTCGACGCAGGCTCTGCTGGTACCTCGCCGAGTGGAGTAAAGCCACATCTCGAGCCTCGTCGACCTGGTCGAGCGAGTCCTCTCGAGCCTGGCAATTTCACTGCTCTTGGTACGCTCGGAGCCTAGGGGACCCATATTCCAGATCCGTAGGGAGGATGGCCTCTGCCCCAAAGACGAGGAAGTATGGGGAGAACCCTGTTGCTCTGCTTGGGGTCGTTCTCAGACTCCAAATCACCGATGGTAGCTCTTGCACCCACTTGTGTCCAAACTTCTTCAGTTTGTTGTGAATTCTGGGCTTTAGGCCTTGTAGAATCATGCCATTGGCACGTTCTACTTGGCCATTCGTCTGTGGGTGAGCCACTGCTGACCAATCCACTCGGATGTGGAAATCGTCGCAGAACTTTAAGAACTTCTTTCCTGTGAATTGCGTACCATTGTCGGTGATGATGGAGTTGGGAACCCCGAACCGATGGATTATATCGGTGAAGAAGAGCACCGCCTGCTCAGACTTGATCCTGCTGATGGGTCGAGCCTCGATCCATTTGGAGAATTTGTCGATGGCCACCAGCAGGTGTGTGAAGCCCCCGGGCGCCTTTGCCATTGGCCCGACAAGGTCGAGGCCCCATACGGCAAAAGGCCACGTAATGGGGATGGTTTGCAACGCCTGAGGGGGTAGGTGCGTCCTGCGCGCGTAGAACTGGCACCCTTCGCAGGTCCGTACCACCTCCGTGGCGTCCGCCACGGCAGTGGGCCAGTAGAAGCCTTGTCAAAAGGCGTTACCCACGAGCGTTCGTGGAGCGGCGTGATGCCCGCACACGCCCGCGTGAATGTCAAGGATAAGCTCTTTTCCTTCGGGTATCGGGATGCAGCGTTGCAGGACCCCCGAGGCTCCCCGTCGGTACAGCTCCCCCTCGATGATGAGGAACCGCTTAGCTTTCCTCGCTACGCGCCTTGCCTCCGTTCGATCGCTAGGCAAGACGCGGTCGTCCCAGTCGCGGATCCGGTTCGGGGGCAGGTGCTCGAGCCATGTCCGCGCGGAATCTGCATGGTGGAGTGGTAGATTTCGGATGATCATGGCGTCGTCTGTGACGCCGCCGAGCTAGCACGCTAGGCGGTAGTCACTGAGCCATACCCTGGGGTTCGTTTCCCCAGAGTATTTGGTGATGGTGGTAGGCTGTCGGAAACGAGGGGGAATCGGGGCGGTGCGGATGTTGTAGCTGAACACCCGCGTGCCTGCTGGTTCTGGGGCCGCATCCCAGTTCCACCCTACGTCGGTGCGCCCGCGCTGGTGGTTCCGGTCTCCCTCTCGCCGCCTGATTTCGTTCAGGGTATTGCGAGCGTCGCCATCATCGTTCGTGCCACGGGTGTCCCGGAGGCGTGACCTCGCGGGTTCCCTTGCTGGAAACGTTCGTGTTTCGAGCGCACGTGGTTCGCTGGCGTGGCGTCGCGCCGCGTTGCGGCGGGAGTTGCCCCGGGATTGTGCTTGCGCCCTGCCGTTGGGCCGGGGTGAGCGTACCGAGGATTCCCCTCCTCGTTCGCCCTTCGAGGCTGAGGAGCGTCGAAGGCGGGAGGCCGAGCTCTCGGCATGCTGTCGGGCGGCATGCTCGACCAGCTTCTGAGCCTCGAGGTGCAGCTTCCGCCCTTCGGGGGTGGCTGCCTCCGGCATGGCTCGGAGCAGTGCTGCCGCCACGATGAGCTTCTGGCTCGTTCTGGGGGCGAGATCGTCATCTCTGCCCTCAGCAAGGATGCGGGCCTGAGCCACTCGTCCTGCGTGTCGGGCGTCCGTGCCGTGCTCGTTGCCTTGTTTGGCCGGCTCGTGGTCGGAGCGCGCCGGTGGTGAAACGTCACCACTAGTTCGCGGTCGGTGGCGCGGATCCCGCTCGTCCTCAGAAGGAGAGTGATCTGATGGGTCCGATGGCTGCGCGCCTATCGGATCCATGCCATCGTTGTCCCCCTGGTCGTCACCTCCGCCGTCGTCGTCGGACGTCGATCCCTTGCTGAGTTGTCCGTCGTTGATGAGGAAACACTCCTTGGTTGGGTCATACTCATCATCGGAATAACCGAAGCAGTAATCCGCCGCTGTTTGAAAGGCAATGAAAGCCTCTGGGTCGCGGAGACCCGAGTAGTCCCAACCAAGGTGTGTACGCGTAAATGCGTGTCCATCATTGGACTCTATGCGGGAAACGGCGGGCAATGGGTCGGCGAAGTCTTCCTCGGAGACGGGGTGGCAACCAGGTTGGTCGCCATACGCGCTCATAGTAGTGCGGATGGAGGAGGCGTACGCATCCGCGGAGTTGCGTAGCCCGTAGGGATAGAAATGCGCCGTCGTAGCGCGTGGTGCAGACATGGGTTCTGGGAGGAAGGGGGCAACCCTCTCCTCTGACCCTGACTGCAGGACGTCCTCTTCCCTTGTGGGACGGGGGTCGCCGACGTCGTCGACACGCCTCGCGGCGCGCGCTCGTCGTGCGCGTGGTCCGGGACGACTCCGCCGTCGCGGTGCCGCCGGAGGCTGGTGATGAAGCTCCGGTCGGTCGCTGGGATCCTCCTGGAGGATGCGCATGTGGTAATCATCGCCACATGTTTGGAACCTCAGGCTCCCGAACCGGATGTCCTGCCCCGCTGGGAGCAGATTGCTCTCGCCCAGCGGAGGCCGTCCTTTGCCGGAGTTCGCCATCGGGGATGAGAGCAGCGCAGCACTGGTCCCCTACCTGGCGCGCCAACTGTCGGTGCCTGATTTGGTCGCACCGGCACCGACGAGTGATTGCGGTGCTAACCACTCGTTTCCCTGATGGCGAGAGTGAGAGACGGAGTTTTATCCTGGTTCCGGCCTATGGGCCGTACGTCCAGCAGTGGTGCGATGCACCGGGTTACGTGTTGCTTGTGGTAGGGGTTTACAAGCAAGGTGGGAGAAGGAGATGAGCTCCTAAGTCCCTGGCTCTGGTGTTTGCGAGTGTTTGTGAGACTTATGCTCTTTGCGTGGTTTCGTGCTCTTCTCGTTGTCGTTCGCATGGGCTTCCCTTCCCCTTTTATAGACCAAGGGGAGCGGGGTGCGAGTAGATGTGTTTGTCGCTAAGTGCACTGTTCGTCCATGCCGCGTACTGTGCGTGAGCGGGAATCGCACCTTCCAACTCCGCTGACGACATGGCAGGGGCTGACGTATCGTCCTTCCTCCTCGTGACAGTTCACGGCGTCGAGGGTGGTCTCTTGCGCACGGCTTTCCATGGTCTCCTTCGAGGCTGCCTTCGAGGGTGGCTGCGCGTCCGGCGGGGGGTGAAGTCAAAGGAGTGGTTGGCACAGTGCTGCTGGCAGGGTTAGGTCTGGTGTGCAGCATGGCGCTCAGAGTTCACTGTCGTGATTGGATTTGACCGATGTCTTCTCCGGAGGGTAGGAGATGGCGTGGAGCAGTGATACCTGCTTTTTGACCGCGTCATGATGACTCTGACGGGTCGCAGGGCATTGGCGTTGTTCCCGTTGGGGCGGGCTCGAGCTTGGACGGCAAGCTCGAGCTCGCCGACCCTCGAACGAGACGGAAAACACTCCCTCGAGGGTGGGGGTCGCCCTCGAGGCCGCCGAGCCTCGAACGAGACGGAAACCACCCGCTCGAGGGTGATCGTTTCCCTTGAGCCGGATGGGTGCCGAGGACACGTAGCGATGGCGGGCTTTTGCTGGGCCGTGGAGCCAGGTTAATGTCGTTGTGGACCCTGATGCCAAGTAGTTTTGGGCCCAGATTGGGGTACCCCTTTTGTAGGTACCCGACACTATTGGTGTTTATACTCTCGATTTTTGAGGGTTTTTATTTATCAATTATCGTATCAGCAAAGTTATGGCAACCCAACAAGCTAGGCTACTTCTATGATCCTTGAGGGATTTTCTTTACTCATCAGCAAAGAAAAAACCAATGTATGGATGTTTGTGGGAAACAAGGATTTTGTATGGGGTGGAACTACTGAAATTATTCTTTTGGAGAGCAAAATAGTTCAAAATAATAGCAATAAGATTTGACAGTGCAGAGTTACATCACATATTCAACTATAACCAAAAGCGCATGCCATCACAATGAAAGCATCTAGGCCCCAAGATTATAGTTTTGGTAATTAATGGCAACACCTTGTGGTCTAACAATTTCTTTGAGCTTATGAATTAAGGTTAGTCACACGTATTCGCTATGAGATACCATGGAATGGTAGTGTATAAAGTGAGGATGCTTCTGCAAAGAAAAGTTGATTTGAAGTGGCAAAAAGGCTCAAGGCAAAGGTATAAATATAGGATTTCCTTTTTGCCGGTCAAGAGGTGATTGGAGAAGTAAATTGACCGGATTTGTAAGCTATATAGCCGTACTATCAAGAGGGATCGATTTACATTTGCTTGACGATTTAATAGTGCCACATTGCTCAAAGTTTTAGATTTGCATGCATTTAGATGAGAGTTATTCAACACTGAAATTATGCTGAAAATGCGCACGGCGGACAGTCTGGCCAGGCTTGGCGGACGGTCCGCCTCTATACAAAAAGTTAGACAGAACTGTGAGTTCTCTGGCGATTTAAATTGTCAACGGCTGTGGGTGTAGAGTCCTGATGGACTCAAACAACCCTGCGGACCATCCTATGGGCCGGCCCATGAACAAGACTTGACGCACAAGACAAGGATTAGTGCTAGTCGGTTAGGATAAACTGTATTTGGGAATTAGAGATAAACTTGTAAAAGTCTCCTAGTCCTATACGGTCTCCATGTAACCCTGCCCTCCGGACTATATAAGGGGAGGCAGGGACCCCCTCTAAAACATCAGATCAATACAAGATACACCATACAGGACGTAGGGTATTACGCTCCGGCGACCCGAACCTGTCTAAATCGTCTCTTGTCACCTTCGGCTCTAGATTCTCGACGACTTCTCCCTAAACCCTTATCTCGGGGTACCCCCTCGAGAACCTAGTCAGCATAATTCGCCGACACTTTGGCGCCGTCCGTGGGATCTACTCGTCGAGTCTTCATTAAAGAGTCGATGGCTTCGTTTAGCGCCTCCATCGTCACCAAATTCGAGGCAGGCGCCTCCTTTGTCTTCGGCTCCTGGCTTTGCATCACAAACCAAGAAGGCAGGCTCCAACATCAACTGCGCGACGTGGTGGCTCCACCAGCTTCGTCACACGCGCAAACCGCTCCGCGAGGATCTCGGAAAACCTCCAATTCCGACACGATCTCTGGATCGTATCCTACCCGGAGGAGTACATGACGCCCGAAGCAGACTCAAGCTCGGGCCGACTACATCAACTCGACCCCTGTCAAGGGGCAGGACCAAGCCACGCGTCCACGATTCCCCGGCGGACTTCGGATCACCTCCGACTTCCGCCAGGGTTCAACGATAAGGACCGTGACAGCAACCCCGCGGATACCCAGGAACCCTGGTTCCAGCCCCTGTGGGACGAAGACTTCACCGCATGGATCGTGCGCACCTCAGTTTCCCTTCGGGCTAACGAACTCAGCCGCGATCTACCAAAAGCAACTGAAGAAGAAGGTTCTACAACCTCTCCAAACAACCTCGGACCTTGTCATGACCACAACTCCCTCGGGGGTTATCGTTCATTGGCCTGACATGGATCCCGAGGTACTTCTCCATGAAGCAAACGTACCTTCTACGGTACGGGACATTCTACCTCTGCTTCCCTTCCAGGCAGGCAGAGAACTTCTTGTTACCAAGAGTAACAGAAAAACCGGGCCTAACAACCCTGGTCGCCAGTCCTGTGTCATCCTCAATCAGCACAGCGACGACGAAGTTGTCTCCGACGACGCTCCAACTGAGGAAGGAGAAATCGATGCGGACCGAGAACTCCGTGTCGAGCGCAACCGCAACCGTGCCCTCCGACGTCGCTTCATCCAGAGGAAAAACCTCAACTCTGAGTTCGACAAGGAAGGCATCTTCAACTCTCCTGTGGCCAACATCATGTTCGGGGTCAGCGTCTTCGAAGGGTTCCAAACTACCCCGGAGATTAACCTCGCCAAAGCCCGCCTAGAAGCCGCAGCAGTTATGGTTGATCGCTTGGACGGAGGCCGCTTCGCCTCCAAAAGCAAGAGTTCTTCGCGCCACCAAGCACCGTCAGCTAGGCGTCAGAGCAGCCACTACGGCAGCTCCGCTGGACGAACGAAGGATATGGCCAGGCCTCGTGAAGAACCCCGCCGTTCTCGCGAGGAACCCCCCAGGTCCCAGCGCCGCGAAGAACCCCGTCCGGCTCGCTCTTACGTTACACCGAACGATGCCCGCAATGACATCATCCGGATCCGAGAAGGGAGAGCTACCTCCCACGTCGCAGATTCTGCGGGAAGATGCGACGCCCCCAACCCCGATGCTCTGCCATGCTACACACGCGCCATCCACGTCAGTTCCTTCCCGCGAAAGTTCAAGCCGCCAGGAATTACCAACTTCGACGGGAAGCAAGACCCAAACATCTGGCTGCGCAGATATTCTTCGGCAATTGAAGCATCGGGGGGGCGACGACATCTCCAAGATGCTCTACTTCCCAGTTGCGATGGAGCAAGGTCCTCTCACCTGGCTTGAGTCCCTTCATCCAGACTCCATCGACAGCTGGCACGCGTTGAAGAAGGCTTTCGTCTCCAACTACCAGGGTTCTTTTGAGCGCCCTGGCAGCAAATATGAATTCCGCGCGTGCAAACAGAAGCCAGACGAGTCCCTGCGCAACTACAACAGGCGTTTCTTCGCCATCAAGGCATCCTGCGTCCCCATCCCCGATTCAGAAGTCATCGACTACTTTCAGGAAGGGATGACCGACCGCAGCCTCTTCCGTGATTTCGGTCACAATCGTCCTCGCGACCTCGAGGAATTCCGCGCACTAGTGTCCAATTGGATGGACACTGATGATCAAGAACGGGAGCGCTACGGCAAACGATCCGCCAACCCTGGTCGCAGGAATCAGGAAGACAACAGGGATCAGCCGCGCGACTCCTTCCAGCGCAACGGCAACAACCCACGGAAGCGACCAAACAACACGGTCGCAACCGTCCAGACCGTTCGCGCCGCCAAGTCTCCATAGCAAAGAAGGGAAGAATTCAATAAACTTCTCAAGAAGCGCTGCCCCTACCACCCCGACAGCAAGCACACCATGGGCGAGTGCACGCTCCTTCGGGAGACATTTAGCACGCCCAACAAGAGGCAGAAGTCGGATGGAGACGGAGACGACAAGCACGACAAGGGAGACAGTGGTTTCCCAGATATCACCAACACTGTCAACGTCATCTTCGGAGGCATGCCAGTCATCGACAGCACCGCCGGGTGCACCCTCTGCTTCCTCGATTGTTACTCGGGATATCATCAGATATCGCTGAAAGAAGAGGACCAGATCAAAACTTCATTCATCACGCCATACGGCGCATATTGTTATACAACCATGCCTTTTGGCTTGAAAAATGCAGGTGCCACATATCAACGGGCGATACAGGGTTGTCTTCAAGACCAACTCCACCGAAACGTCGAGGCCTACGTTGACGATGTGGTTATCAAGAAAAGAAATCCCGAGGATCTCATTGCTGACCTCACCGAGACGTTCGACAACTTACGCAAATGGCGGTGGAAGCTCAATCCCGCCAAGTGTGTCTTCGGTGTTCCGTCAGGGAAGCTCCTTGGGTTCATCATCAGCGAACGCGGCATTGAGGCTAATCCAGAGAAGATAGCAACTATCATGAACATGGAGCCGCCGTGCACCGTCAAGGACGTCATGAAGCTCACGGGCTGCATGGCTGCACTCAACCGCTTTATCTCCAAACTTGGGGAACGCGGGACTGAGTTCTTCAAGCTAGTCAAGAAGCAAGACAATTTTCAGTGGACACAGGAAGCTCAGGTCGCCTTCGACAAGCTCAAGCTGTTCCTGACTACACCACCTGTGCTCACTGCACCGCTCCCGGGCGAAGATCTCTTGCTCTACATCTCAGCAACCACCAACGTCGTTAGTGCCGCCATTGTTGTTGAACGCGATGAGGAAGGTCATCTCCAGAAGATTCAACGGCCTGTGTACTTTGTGAGCGAAGTCCTCTCGGACTCCAAATCAAGGTACCCTCAAGTTGAAAAAATTCTATATGCTGTCTTAATGACATCCAGGAAATTGCGGCACTACTTCGACTCCTACAAGATCATTGTGGTTACGGGATATCCTATTGGCGAAATTCTTCGCAATCAAGACGCTACAGGGCGTATCGCCAAGTGGGCTGTGGAACTTGGAACCTACAGCATAGAGTTCCGTTCTCGCACGGCCATGAAGTCTCAAGTCCTCACTGATTTCATATCAGAATGGACTGAGCACAATCTCCCCGTCGTCTCCACCAGGCCCGAGCACTGGATTATGTACTTCGACAACTCACTCAAGCTGGAAGGTGGAGGCGCTGGAGTTCTGTTGATTTCACCTCGAGGAGATCAACTCAAGTATGTTCTGCAGATTCAGTTTGCTGTCACAAACAATGCTGCGGAATACGAAGCACTTCTTCACGGATTGAAGATGGCCATTACCCTCAGTATCAAGCGCCTACTGGTATATGGGGATTCAATGTTGGTCATCAAACAAGTCAACAAGGACTGGAATCGGAACCATGAAGACATGGACGCGTACTGTGAAGAAGTCCGCAAGCTGGAAAAACACTTCCTCGGCATCGAATTTCATCATGTCGAGCGAGATTACAACGTCGCTGCAGATGTCTTATCCAAGCTGGGTTCTTCCAGAGCAGAGGTACCCAGTGGTGTGTTCGTCAACGAACTCTCTAAACCATCTATTTCTGCAGCGGCAAATTTTGATGATACACCCTCAGCTCCTGAGGTTATGCTCATTGACGCTACCTGGAGTGCTCCAATTATAGACTACATCTTGCACGACAAACTCCCTGCCGAGAAGGCGGAAGCTCAGCAAATCGCTCGTCGTAGCAAGTCCTATATTATAATTGGAGACACACTGTACCGACGAGGTGCACGCTCTGGCGCATTGATGAAATGTGTCTCACAACAAGAAGGAGTCAACATCCTAGCGGAAATACACGCAGGCGAATGTGGCAATCATGCAGCCTCCCGCACCATCGTAGGCAAAGCCTTCCGTGCCGGGTTCTACTGGCCTACAGCTCTACACGACGCTGAGGAAATTGTTCGTCACTGCAAGGGTTGTCAATATTTCGCTCATCACTCACATCAGCCTGCGCATAAAATCAAGTTGATACCTCCGTCATGGCCATTCGCATGCTGGGAGCTTGATATGATTGGGAAACTACCCAGAGCACCTGGTGGATTTGAGTATTGCTTTGTTGCAATCGACAAATTTTCAAAGTGGATAGAAGTCTTTCCGGTTGTCAAACCAACCTCTGAGAAAGCAGTCCAATTCCTTCAGGAGTTGATTCTTCGCTTCGGAATACCGCACCAGATCATTACAGATTTGGGCACTACATTCACAGGCAACAAATTCTGGGACTACTGTGAAGAACGCAGCATTGAGATGTGCTACGCCTCTGTTGCTCATCCTCGTGCCAACGGACAAGTTGAAAGAGCCAATGGCATGCTCCTCGATGGACTTAAAGCGCGTATGGAGCACACCTTGAAGAAAGCCGAGGGCCGATGGTTGAAAGAACTCTTTCCGTTCGTCTGGGGCCTACGATCCCAACCCAGCAAAGCTACGGGACAATCTCCTTTTTTCCTGGTTTACGGATCTGAAGCCATCCTCCCTGTTGATGTCATGCATGGCGCTCCCCGCGTTGAGGAATTCCAAGAAGCCATGGCGGATGAACAACGGATGATTGAGGTTGATACGGCTGAAGAAGCACGACTGGCAGCCTTGTTACACAACGCTGCGTACCTTCAGGGTATTCGTCGATTCCATGATAAGAATGTGAAGACAAGATCTTTCCAGATCGGTGATTTGGTGCTACGCCGAATCCAGAATACAGCCGGCCACTCCAAGCTTACTTCGCCTTGGGATGGTCCATTTATTGTTTCCAAGGTCCTCAAGCCAGGCACCTACACGCTACAAACAGAAGATGGTGTTGATTTACCAAATCCTTGGAACATAGAACATCTACGCAAATTCTACGCGTAGTTCCTTCACTGCAACAGTGCTCCGGCACCACAAGAACCAATTGCTCCGGCACCCAGAGTTCTTCTGAAACATTACTCCGGTAATGCGCGGCCTGGTTGCTTCGGCATCCAGAGTTCTTTTGTAACATTGCTCCGGCAATACATGAACTGATTGCTTCGGCATCACGAGTTCCTCTGTACCGTTGTTCCGGCAACGAGATATATTTCAATCAAATTCCCTTTACCGGGTTGTTCATTTTGTCTTCGGGACATCATTCAAAGCTTCCGTGTTCTTTTTAGAATCGGAAAGTATTCGGAGCACCAACATGAGGTCTGTCCGGGTTCCTTCGGGGCCAAAAACGAATCTGTTCCTCCAATTTCGCTTCTCTGCGATAATTTTCAGCTTAAAGCTGCCGCTCCGTGGGTCTTACTGGGTTCTTGCTCTGGCAAAACACATACAGTTTGTTCCCAAGTATCCTCCCGGGGTACATTTTAAAAAAAATAGCTTATGCTATAAGAAATCTCCCTGGGTTCCTTCGGGTCCTTAACAGGGCTGTTTTTCAACAGTTAAAATTTACGCCATGTATATTTTGACTAAGTCCTGGTCATTGACACAGAGACGGCCAAGGGTTCTTCTAAATTCTTGGATTTTTCTTTGAAATCTCCGTGTTCTTTTAAGACTCGGACGGTATTCTCTTCATGCATTCGGAGCTCATTAATGAGGTCTATCCGGGTTCCTTCGGGGCCGAGAACGGATCTGTTCCTCCAACTTCGCTACTCTGCGATACTCTTCAGCTTAAAGCTGCCGCTCCGTGGGTCTTACTGGGTTCTTGCTCCGGCAAAGCACATGCAGTTTGTTCCCAAGTATCCTCCTGGGGTACATTCTACAAGATAGCCTAAGCTATAAGGGATCTTTCTGGGTTCTTTCGAGGCCTTAACAGATTTGTTTCCCATGACTAAAGTCCTCAAAAACAACTTTTTGTCATCGCTACACTATATGTTGGCACACCAGGGTTCCTTCCTGAGAACTCTGGGTTCTTCTTCATACATGGAAATATTGCAATTCATTGCATAATACTTATATTACAAGAACATTTGTTCAACTTACAATCTTAGGCTCTGAGCAATCGCCTCGGCAACCGGCTCGGCCTCTTGTTTCAGGTCCCTGAAGGCGGCTTCGCCACAATTTGGTTCCGCGCCTTCTACAAGTTTGCCTATGTCTACTTCAGGGTACCTAGACCTAATTACAGCAAGGACATGCACAAGACAAGCTTTTGATGATCTCTTGATATAAGCCTTCAGCTCTCGTGGCATGGCCTTCAGGCGTTCCAGGAAAGACAGCGGCGATGCAGGGTCTTCCGGGACCAAGGCCTTCACCACCGGGTTGGCTGCCTTCTCCAGCATGGATACCCGGTTCAAGGCTTCGGCCAGGTCGTCGTCCGACTTCTTCATCTGCCGCATGGTTTCTTCAAGCTCCGCCATTCTCCTGGTCGCCTGTTCAAGCTTTTCGTCCAGCGCCTCCTTGTCTGCAAGATGCTTCTGTGCTTGGACGAGCTCTGTGGATAGCTGATTCTTCTCTTCGCGAGCATCTTTTAGGTCCTTGGCAAGTTTCTTCTGCTGCTCAATGACCTGAATCAACTACGCGTCAGCAACATGAGGTCTCCAGAGTACAAGTACCCTGGATTGCAGTGTTGTTTGCAAGGTTGGATTCTCCTCAAAAGGAACGACCGGTACACCATGGCTCCTGTCAGCCCTTGTCCTTCAGATCTCTGATCATATTGAGCAGCTCAGGAATCTGCATTGCTTGATTAACTCCAACTGTTTCACTCCAGAATGGTTTCATCACTGGAGGTTTCCCTGAGCGCTTGGGTAGTTGTGGTTGGTGGTTCCAAGCATAAAACCACTCCTTCTGCCAGTCCTTCAGGCTCTGATTGGTTGCATACTCCAAATACACTGGCTTCATGCCCTGACGGAACTGGATAACCACTTTTCCTACTATTTGCGATGGTCCGCTTGAGGTCTTCACTCTGAAGAGATGGCGGAACAGCGCAAAATGCGGATCTATTCCAAGAATTGTTTCACAAAGATGGATATAGATTGACAGATTCAAAATAGAATTGGGATTTAAGTGGCAGAGCTCAATTCCATAAAACTGCAGCACACGCCAAAAAAAATCGCAGGTTGGCATACCAAAACCAACTTCATAAAATGCCTTCCATACCACGATTTCCTCGGTATCTTCGGTGGGGTACTCATGCTCGTACGCGCACCTCCACCGGCTGACTTCTCGAGTCGCTAGGAACCCATCTGCTTCCAGAGCTTTGATGTGTTTCTCCTTCAGATTGCTGGTTGGCCAGTCACTGATTGGATCTTCAACAACTGGCATGTCCTTCGCGGGCATTGTTTCCTCGGTCGTCACGACCTCCTTTATGGCTTCCGCTTTCCTCTTTGTGCCCTTGCTTCGGCTGGATCCTTCACCACCGGCCATCGCAGTCTCTTGGGACTTGGTGTGGATTGGATTTGGGTCGGGGGAAGATGTGGAAGATTTTTGCGTGGTCTCTGGATCGCAAGCAAAGCAACTGTCGCAAACTCTAGATCTGTTTCACAAAAGGCGTGCGGATACAAAGGGTCGCGGACGGTTTATATTGGCTTTTCGAAGCGTTACTTCGGTAATTTTCACTTATAGTCCTTCTTTGATCCTATATTTGAATTCGTTCAAATTTAGGCTCGGGGGCTGTAGGAGTATTTTCAGGAAATATTTTTCTGAGAATTTTCGGCTTCAATTGATAAATTCAAGAAGAGTTCTAAAAGAACTCGGGTTTCTTCAGAAATTGATTCTCTTTTGGTTCGGACTTCAAAAGAACCTCGAATTTCTTCTTCAAAGATAAACCAGGCTCGGGGGCTGCCCAATTGGGCGCACCTAGTCGGTGCGCACCAATCCGAACTTCGAGAAGACTTATGAGCACATCATTACCTATTGAACAGCATGGTTGCAACTTCCAAGAGCAAAGAACCCTGCGGGTCTCTCAAAGAACCCTGGCGGATCTCAAAAGAACTCTGGAGGACCTCAAAGAACTCTGTACTTTCAACAAGGCTGTTCTTCAGGAGATAAGGTACTCGGGGGCTTGTGGGTGTAGAGTCCTGATGGACTCAAACAACCCTGCGGACCATCCTATGGGCCGGCCCATGAACAAGAATTGACGCACAAGACAAGGATTAGTCCTAGTCGGTTAGGATAAACTGTATTTGGGAATTAGAGATAAACTTGTAAAAGTCTCCTAGTCCTATACGGTCTCCATGTAACCCTGCCCTCCGGACTATATAAGGGGAGGCAGGGACCCCCTCTAAAATATCAGATCAATACAAGATACACCATACAGGACGTAGGGTATTACGCTCCGGCGACCCGAACCTGTCTAAATCGTCTCTTGTCACCTTCGGCTCTAGATTCTCGACGACTTCTCCCTAAACCCTTATCTCGGGGTACCCCCTCGAGAACCTAGTCAGCATAATTCGCCGACAACGGCGGACCGTCCGGCCCGTGGAGACGGATGGTCCGGTTTAAGGACAGAAACTCAGGGCCTCTCTGGTGGTTTTCAAGCTCCACCGCGGACGGTCCAGCGTTTGGTGGCGGACGGTCCGCGGGCATATGTTCGGACATGTCCGAATGTTGTCCGTTTTGTGTAAGTGTGAAATGAACGGCGGACTGTCCATCCCTAGCTGGCGGACTGTCCGTCCCTAGCTGGCGGACGGTCCGGTTTTTGAATAACGATCAGTTCTGACATGCCGTGATGTGACACATAACCGTTGGATTATAACGGCGGACCATCCGGTTCTGTAGTGGCGGACGGTCCGCTTGTTCGCAGAAAACGTGGAATTTGAACATAACGGTTGGATTTGAGGCACCCCTCTATAAATAGAGGGGTGGCCGGCATGGGGAGGCTCTCTTGGAGATTCCACTCACTTGCAACACACATTTGAGCTCTCCACTCCCTCTCTCTCACTCACATAGCTTTGGATTGCATTTTTAGTGAGATAGAGAGGCATCTAGTGCTAGCATTCAAGGTTTGAGCTTTGGGGCACTAGGAGTTCTTCAAGCATGGTTGTGAAGAAGCCATTGATTCATTCTTGTGAAGAGGTTCATGAGCTTTTCCTCACTGGAGTGGTGAAAAGCATCTCTAGTGGAAAGAGGTTTGGAGCGGTTCATTGATTCCTATATTGGCTCATACACCAAGTGGATTCTTGGTAGAGGAGCAATTGGAAACTTTGAATCCACCTCAATGTGGATTAGGGGTGACCGGCAAGTCATCGACACCACGGGAAAAATTGCTTGTGTCATCGGTTATTTCTTTCCCTTATTTATTTACAAGCAATTTACTTTGAGCATTTCTCTACCTAGAACTTGAGTTGTATCTTGTCATCCTAGGTTGCAAACCTTTGACATAGGCTAGTTTTACTAGTTGTAGATTTTAGTTTGTGTTTCTAATTAAATTTTCTAGTGTTGTGCTTTTATTTCAAAACCGTCTATTCACCCCCCCTCTAGTCGGGTAATCCTCGATCCTACACACAAGCATTTACAATCAAAATGCTCCCTACAACCACGAGCAACGGAATAAGCACAGAAACTAAACATCACATATTCAACTACAACCAAAAGCTCATGAGATCACAAACATCTACAGCCAAATGCTCCCTACAACCACAACAGCAGAATGAGCGCGGAAACTAAACAACACGGTGCCATAATCCCCCGGCGGTGTACCCTATTTGGCGGTGCTGGTATCCTGACCCTATTTGGTGGCGCCCCCCGACCTTGGCGTCCTCCTTCTTGGCACTCTTTGTACCTTTTGCTCCTTTTCAGTTATGCCCTTTGGCGTCCTCCTCCTGGGCATTCTTTCTTCCCCTTGGTCTTCTTGAGTTGTGCCAGGCGGGTCGTCGTAATCAGGTAGATATGTCAACACCAACTTTTTAAGTTCTTTCGCTGATACCACTGCAGCTGTCTCCTCCAACGGCTTCTCCTTCGGCTTTAGCCTGTTGCGGACTACAGACACTGCCGCAAATGCCTCCCTGTACGTACTGAATCTTGCATCAGCCTTGAATTCTTGAGAACCATTGAGTATAACCTTACTTGTGGTACTCTAGTCATTGAAGAGATCCCCAAAGAACCCAACCTCCGGTTTTGCATATATAGAGAAAGTAGAATGGAGCTGATAAAGCCAACCTAGGAAGCGTTTCGACTCCGGCACTATGAAGATTATCCGAAGGAGTGCGATAATGACATCCTCATCCTTCACTCGCTGAGACATCGAAGGCGAAACGCTTCCCAGGTTGACGAGGACATCGAAGGTTTGAGTGAGGGCAAATATCCCTACCTCTACAACATCATAGTCTACAGTATATCCTCCTCCAAACTCCAACCACTCCCACTCGCCGATACGCTGAGCGAAAAGTTCACTACCCTTCAACCCAGAGGCGGATCTAGATTTCTAAAATTGGGTGTACATGACTAATACAAATATTTTTTTATAAATAATCATAGTCTAAATTTGTTTTGTTATAATTTTTATATATAGTTGTATAGATATTGTTGACTAAATATAACTAGAATATAATTAAATATTACTGACTATAATCAACCTTAACTATGTATATTGTCCTGACATTATTATTTAATTTTTAACTACGATGTATATATTTTGAACTCTGTAATTTTTTTCTCTGATTTGATAGTAAGTATCAAATGGGTCGTATGTGATCATCTTTTATTTATAGCATTAGTTAGTTTTGGCATAACTAGGATAAAAATATCTATCAATGCGATTTTTTTTATTATAACATACCTTCTAGAATTGTAGGAGTCCGAGATATTTAGTGGGATATCGTGTTATACTATGCTATCTTAGATGTTGTAAGAGATGACTTTGTTTTATTTATATTGATTAATAAAATCCTAAATTTTAGCTCTATATTTTCCTTTAAGATATAGCTATAGGTTATCGTGCAACTATGTGTAGGGATGATAACGGGTCGAGCAAGATGCAGTTACATCATTTTTCCGCCCGTGAGCATGCCCGTGGTGTCAAACTTTGTCTTCCCGCCAACATGCTCGCGAGGAAAATTCTTTGCCCGCACCCGCTGGGTATGTGTTAGGTACCGGGTGGCCTCGGCTTTATAAAGGCAAAATACTGGCCTCGGCTTTATAAAGGCAAAATACCTAGGTATTTTTCAACTTCACATTCCTCCAACGGTCGATGTGCCGTACCCCTAATTCTTATTACTCCTTTACTGAATTCTCTGTCCTGCCCTTGAGGATCCTTGATCTTCATATCAGTCTCAACAAAATTATCATCCAGCAATAGAAATCCTCGTTTTGGGCCAGTCAAGATCAATGGCTCATCCTGCAAAAAGGTTTATATGATAGGTTAGGCGGGATATTTTTTCCAAACATAAGTGTTGAAACCAGAGAAATTTCAAACACACAACATAACATGTATGAACAAGCGCTCGTGATGACTGACGTATGAACAAAGCCCTACAAATCCAAGGCCCGGACTGTTCAAAATGTATCAATTTTACACACAAAAAAAAAACGGTCGTACTTTTGGTAGGAAACCATGGACGAGAAACTCGTGTGCTGCAAACGTGTGCTCCGCCGAGATGGCGCCTGGCCGCGCTCGATCGATCGAGTTCCGTCAGCGCCGCGACACGACCGCGTACACCCCGTGGGCGGCGAATGCGAGCCCGAAGAGGAGGATGCTCCAGTCCACGGCGCGCCGCGCCTCGCCGGCGGCGACCACGATCCGGAGGTGGAACAGCGCCGGAAGCACGAAGGAGAGAAGGGCGCACACCGTGCTCCCCACGAAAGACGCGAACGACCCGAACGCCGGCACGAAGCACGCCATCGCCGACAGCGCCGCCACCACAGCGACGCGGCTTGCGTGCAGCGCCGCCCGCTCCAGCACGCCGCCGCGCGTGCGCAGCCACCCGCCCTCCGGCGAGAACAGCCGCGCCTCCACGATCTCGTGGATCGGGTGCATCATGATCGGGAACGTGAGCGCCAGCGCGACGCACAGCGCCACCTTGACGGCGGCGGTGGACCAGCTGGTCGGGAGGTTGAGCGTGACGATGTCCATGGTGGCGTCGCCGTAGGCGAGGTAGCCGAAGGCGCCGAAGCAGACGTACACGGCGGTGACGCCGGCGATGGCCTGGAGGAGGACGCGCCGGAACTTGCTCCGGTCGGCCATGGACGCCTCCAGCGCCAGCGTCATGCAGAAGCCCTCGAAGCAGAACACGGCGAACCCGCAGGCGAACGCGACGCCCCATGGCCCCGTGACGGCGCTCCGGCCGGCGAGCGGGTCCCCGCCGCGCGCGGCGAGGAGCTGGACGTCCTGCTTCACCACGGTGGCCACCGCCACGACGGTGCACGCGTCGGCGAGGATGCTGAAGGGCGCGAGGGAGGAGAGCGAGCGGATGAAGGAGAGCCCCGCCTGGAGCGGGAGCAGGAGCGCGAGGACCACGAAGGCCGGCGAGAGCAGGCCGCTGCCGGTGGCGGAGAAGACGGAGGAGACGTTCTGGCCGATGAAGACGAGGTAGGCGACGGTGCCACCGGTCTGGGAGAGGATAATGGTGGCCTCCGTGAAGTGCCGGCCAAACTTGCCGAAGCAATTCTCGCCGAGGTCGCCATAGGTGTAGTTGCAACAGCGATGTTGCTGGTGGCCGCCATGCTCCTCAGCTTCTTGCTCTCTCAGTTTATCTCTGCATTCTAACTACAGGATGAACAGAGAATTGATGAAACTTTCAGCAGCACCGAGAGAAGATTAATCGACACGTCATGGAGGAGGATTAGGTACGGACAAGAAGAAGCATGCAGTAGAAGGTGGCGGCCCCGGCGCCGGCGACGCCGAGGGCGCCGGCGAGCCAGCCGGCTGAGCGGAAGGCGTAGGGGAGGCCGAGCACACCGGTGCCAACGATGGAGACGACGATGTTCCCGATCGTCTGCGCGGGCGTCGCGCCGCCACTCCTCCCCTCCAGCAGCGGCGCCTTCGCCTCCGCCGCCATCGAAACGACACGAACGAGCTCAAACTGCTATCATCGTCGTCGCCTCTTTTCTCGATTTTTTTTTTCTGTGTCCTTGGATGGACGCGCTCGGGGATGAGGATGGATGGATTGGATGATCCTTGGGTAGGTGGCATGCGTGGCGGGTGTGACGTAGCGCATGATGCCTGCTGTCTGAGAGTGTTCGTTGATTGGATGGGGTCCAGGCGGACCGGGTGGGTCGTCGCCGGCTCGTCGGGATCGATCTGGCGGGCGAGGAGATTGAGCTCGGGAATTCTTGAGACGTGGGGTGGAGTGGCTCTGATCATCTGATGAAAGGAGGGAGAAGAGGAGAGCCGCGTGGAGCACGCTGGTTCGTCGCCGTGTATTACCAACGACCGAAAGAGAACAAGAAACAGGTAATGCGGCAGGGGATCAATGATTAAGCATTTGGACACAGCATTTCTCTTTTTTAAAACCTCCTTTCTGGATCAGCCAGGCCTTGTTTAGTCTAGGGTAAAAACTTTTCACGATGTTAAAAGTATTAAATACAAAACTAATTATACACAACTTAAAAGTATTAAATACAAAACTAATTATACATATGGAGTATAACTCTTGATACGATTCTATTAAGAAAATTTAATCTGTCAATAGTAGCACGACATTGTCCTAATTAGACTTAATAAACCCCTAATTACAGTTCATCTATGTAACTAGTTTCATAATTAATTTATATTAATACTTCTAATTAGCGTGAAACAACAAATGGGACGGGTGGAAATTTTTCATTTTGCGTCGTGATCTCTATCGTGTGTAATAAGAAAACATAAATTGAGTATGAGCTCCGTGCATATAAAAATAAAAAATAAAGTGAGTATAAAAAAGCGAAGCACATCGTGTCGTGTGCTGCTTCATTTGCAGCCGATGGGTCGAGGCGAAGCTGACAAGACCATCGCAGGTATGAATTAATATCATATACTACCTCTGTTCCTGAATATATAACACCATTGACTTTTTTCTTCGTTTGACTATTCGTCTTTTCTACAAATATTTATGTAACTAGATAAGTCTACTAGTTAAATCCAAAATATTATCAATAATAGATGTAGTGGTACCCATTTTGCGCTATTTAACAAAGTAGCTAATAAAATATCATTAGTCAAAGTTGAAGGAAAAAGTCAATGGTGTCATATATATATATATTTAAGAACGGATGTAGTATCAGTTAATATCGATGTCTGTATTTGAGAGAGCTAACCACGCTTGCCACGCGGTGCTGGTCATCATCTCCGCATGCCAGCCTATCAACCGGCCCGATATAGTTTGCGTAACCGGTATGGTAGAAAAAAGACTCAATAGTAATTCCTATATTCTGAAGAGGCGCCGTAGCCGTACTTTTGTCATGTTTTTTTTTGTGGGTTGCATATTCAGGCCCACATAGCCTAGCAACCAGGCACCACACGGCCCAAGTAACAACATTTGTCATTTCTTTCTTCTCCTTCTTTTTCTTTTTTTTTTTTAAAACGAACTCGCTCAACGAACCGCACGCATCCTCCTCCGTTCTGCCACCGCTGGCTCCTTGTGGCCTTGTGGGGCTAGGGACATAGGGTCTGTTTGGTTGGTGGCCAAAACTTGCCACACCATAAGTTAGACAGGTGCGGAAGTTGTGGCGCGACTAATGTGTGGCAAAATCAAGTTGTTTGGTTGATTACCACACTTGTGGCAAATCAAGTGTGGATGCTGTTTGGATTGCAACCATAAAAGAGCTACCATAAGTTTGGCAAATGCATATGGCCAGCGTTTGGTTCACAGCCAAAGTGGAATGCAGTCACAACCAATTCACCATATCCGTACATGGTCATATCACAAAATATTAAGCATAAGATCATTAGCATGTATTTTATATACATTACACGATAAGACTGAACATTAATATTAGTGTAGTACTATCTGGCAACAGTTTGTTCTTGCCAACAGATCGCAAAAGAAGATCTCTGAAACTACAGGCTAGAAGATCTCTGAAACTACAGGCTACAAAAGCAAGGCTACAAAAGCAACAGTTCGAACTATTAATGACATAAGTACTACCACGAGATCATCAAACAAACAATTAACAGCGGCACTTCTGAGTACTATCCACCCGAACTGGCAAAAGGTCACAACCAGCACCTAACAAAAGAATCCAACTACTATTAGTGATCATCTTGGCTAAAGAACTTGTACACCCATGTCTGGAGAGTGCTGTCGCTAGATGCAGAAAGAAAATCCCGCATGCCCTCTTGTTCAGGACGTGCCAAGTAAACACCAAGATTTATCTTATCTTCACTAGTTATGGGCAATGCGTCTATTCTCTTCCACAAAGACGCATGAGCACCACCAGGCTGTGGAGTTGGAAGTGGAGGGGGTGGAGGTGGTTCAGCAAGAGCCTGAACTATAGCCTTCATAGTGTTGCTAATTTCTTTAGTGGCTTCTGCAAAGCGACATCTAGACTTTTGTGGCTTCTTAGGGGATTTGCCTCTGGACCGCTTCTTACCAGCATGGGGATTGCTAGAAGAGCTATCATTTGCACTAGCTGCACAACGAGGTCTTGGTTTATAGCCTTTAGTTGTTGGTAATGTGTCAGAATCATCACCAGCAAGATCGACAGCCTTACCATTAGAAGATGTATCATTCATCCATTGCAGATCACTATTATCAGAACTGGTACCATCATTGTCCAGACATGTTTCTTGGTCCATGGCAAGAGAACCATCAGCACTAGTCCCACTGAAAAGCTCTTCCATCTCATGGTAGAATTTGATGGGCTTAGCAAGCAAGCGTCTAGCTCTATCCTGCATGTAAATAGAAGACACAATTTAAATATAGGACAAAAATTAAATACAGGAGAAAAGGAGAAGAGAAAAAAAAATATGAACATACACTGAGTTCGCTTTTTTCAGACTCTGATATAGTTAGCTTGCACTTAACATGATCAAATGTGTCACCACTCTTGCTTAAGCTTTTGAAACTATCCCCCAGCGCTCTTTGTAGTCCCTGTAGTGTCGATCAACTTGGGCAACTGTTACACCCATACCAAACTCTTTGTTCAAGGCATCGACACACTTCATATGGTGTGGCTTTTTAAATACAAAGCCTGTATGCTGGTTTTTCCTGTACTCAATGTACCAGTCTAGCATGAACTTGGTCTGCTCTTCATCCCAAGTGATGGTTCTCTCACGTGGAGGACCATCAGCATCTACCTTTCCCTTGCCCTTTACCTTACCCATTTCTTCCCAGTTAATGACATGCACAAGGAACATTAAAGAAGCATGTAATCAGCATATTAAAGTCAGTGAAGTGGACACAAGAATATTATGATCACCACATGAAAAATGTAGCAACTAGTTCAGTTAATGACTTTGACAAACTTTTATTACATCCCAATCATGTACAGGAACACTACAAGCCACTTGCAATGTTCAAATTCTCAGTAACCTGATTATCACCGGAACTAGATTCACCTACTTTATCCCTCCACATACCAAGCGCTATCTGATCTCTTTTAAGTACCCATACCCTACTCTCACCGCGTATGTCACGGTAGGTCCTACGACTTCTTGGTAGAGCCTTGTACCAGGAAGCATCATCATAGACATACTCATCATCACCATCCTCTAGTATCCAATTGTGAAGGGCACAGCATGCAAGCACAATCTTCACTTGAATTTTCAATGGAAAATTTGGTTGCTTTTTAAGGATGACAAATCGATTCTTTAGGGTAGCAAAAGCTCGCTCAACTGTTGTCCTAAGTGAGGAGTGGCGGTGATTGAATAATTCCTTGTAATCTTGTGGTTCTCTAGCACCTTTATATTCTTTAAGATGATAACGGACACCACGGTATGGAGGTAATATACCAGGCCTTGCTGCGTATCAAGCATCAGCTAGAAAGAATTTTCCTACAACATAAAGATATTTCTTACAATTAGTGGTACACTAACATGTTGTTTCATTAGTCAATAATTTGTGCCAAACTAACTCCTACCTTCTGGTATTTTTAGGCCAGTAGGACGACTCAGAGCATCTTGAAGCACATGAGAATCATGAGCTGATCCCTCCCATCCAGCGAGAACATAGATGAATCTCAAGTCAAAATCAACAGCTGCAAGGACATTCTGAGTAGGAATGGACTTTCTACCCCTAAATCTGTCTTGCATGTGTACAGGGACAAATGCTGGTACATGAGTACCATCCAAGGCTCCTATGCAGCCCTAAGATAAGGCAATTAATTTTAATTAGACTAACATGAGCATTCACTGATATTTCAAGATTAATCTAACCAAGTGAGTCATGACTGTACCTCAAAGTAGGGGTAGAACCTGCCTGGGTTACTTGTGATTTTTGGATGTGTTTTAGTGGTTCTGATGTATATGAGTTCTTTGGCAAGCAACCCAAGTGCATTAAGGACAGCAGTGAAGTACCTACTAACCGTCTCACCGGACCGAGTAAACTCAAAACCAACAGATCGATTACACCAATTTTGACCTACCACATGCATGAACATCGCAAGTTGTTCTTCCACTGTAACATGCAATGTGTCCACCAAAAGTCCACGTGCCCTAAGATTGCCGCAAAGCCTATGGAAAACCGATTTTCGCATGCGCAGCTCAGAAATGCAATTGGCCTCAGTTCCATTATACAAACGGTCCAACCGAACTTGTCTTGCAATATCTCGGTTCAATGTAGGGGCATATGTAACAAATGCTCGCTTCCTCTTTCTCAAATTACTCAAATATGAGTAACTCGCTAGGCATAATGCAAGAGCAGCAAGCAGCCTTCTCCTCCAGAGGTAGTACCGGTAGTAATAACTAATAAAATAGTCTAAGTAGAGCTGCTTCCTTTGGTCCATCTAGTAACAGAAAAATGTTACGCAAAAATTAAATCCAAATTTGTCCTCAAATGTGTAAACATTTGGCAAAGCTATTCCAAGTAGCTAGAAATAGTATTCCCTCCTTACCAATTAATTTTTAAACCAAAAAAATTGATGCATATACAAACAATTTTACCATAATATTGAACGTTATTGACAGAAATCCAAAAAATAATTAGACAGAAGGGGTAGGCCTTACCTCAGATCCACGATGATTTAGGAACAGACAGATAGGAGGTGCTGAGGTAGCAACAGTAGCAAAGACAGAGATGAATCGATGACTGACTTCCTGATGTGAGGGCCACATGGATTAGAAGGGGAGTGGATTCATGGGAGCTGATAAAGAAGATGAGCAGACATACGTTTTGTAGAGATCTGGTTTCCTCAAGCCATAAACACACCTCGCTAGTTTGCTACCCATACGTGGCGATGAAGGTTGGAAAGAAACAGATCCGCAGGAGCTTGACTGATTGAGACAAAAAAAAAATTGTTGATTTGGATGGAGAAGGAGGAGATTGGGTGGGGAAGTGCAGGGGGAGAGAGAGCAGATGGGGAACTGCAGGGGAGAGAGAGCAGATGGGGAACGTGGGGAACTGCAGGGGGAGAGAGAGCAGACGGGGGAGTGAGCAGATGGGGGGAATGATAGAAGAGCAGAAAATAACCTGGCTCTAGAATAATAAAAGGAAGGGGAAGAGTCGCGGGAAGCCTTCGCGCCATTTGCTGCGTCCGTATTTTTTTGGCGCGCCCCCTTCCGCCGTAGCTTTGGCGAACGAATCGACCGCCTAATGTTTGGCGAGAATAGCTGTGGCAAAGTACTTGGCAGCTGCCAAACTTTTTTTTGGCACGCCAAACTTTGGCTAATAACCAAACGCTGGCCAAAGTTGGTGTGGCACGCCAGACTTGCGGTGTGGCAAGGTGCGGCTACCAACCAAACGCGCCCTAACACTAATGCACTTTATCGTGAAAGCCTAACTGCTTGGCCATCTTCGCCTCTCGCTCGGCCTCGCTCAGGCCCGAGAAGAAATTATTGTCCTTGGTCATCCTGAAGAGATCCTCACTCTTCTGCTGGATCAAGGACATGCGCTTCTCCAACGCCCGCGCCTCTGCCCAGGTAGGAGCCTTTGGCTTCACTGCGGCCTCCGCCTCCGCCATGACGATGAACACGCCAACGCCGACAACGGGAAGATTGGGGAAACAAGGAAGGGAACTGCCGGTCTAGGGTTTATTCTGGACAAGGGCCCAGGATGTCCCAGGTCGGTCGAGTATCTTTTCTTGGTAGGGAGCGAATCGGAGTCGGAGTTTATCTCTGCATTCAAGATCGAGTGCAACCTGCAAAGTTTAATCGACTAATCAGTAATCAATGAGGATTGATAAGGAATCGACGACGATGAAGTACGGACGAGCAGAAGCGAGTGCAGTAGAAGGTGGCGGCCCCGGCGCCAGCGACGCTGCAGCGACAGCGATCCAGCCGGCGGTGCGGAAGGCGTAGGGGAGGCCGAGCACCCCGGTGCCGACGATGGAGGCTACGGTGTTTCCGATCGTCCGCGCGGGCGTCGCGCCGCCACTCCGCCCCTCCAGCAGCCCTGGATTCAGGCCCACATAGCCTAATAACCAGGCCCAAACGGCCCAAGTAACAGCACTTGTCATTTCTTTCTTCTCCTTTTTTTTTAACTAAAACTAACACGTGCCATTTCTGTTGGTCATGCACTTTCTCGTGTTGGCACCGTTTTTTGTGGGTCATGCACTTTCCCGTGAAACCGCACCTGTGTGTGCCTAAAGCCTAATGAATGATTTTTTTTCTGAGCCAAGCCTAATGAATGATTGATGTGCAACAAAGAAGATATTAAGCGAGCTGTGCCGATTCGGTCAGAAAGATCGCGGCTGACAGCTTCTCTCAGTGTGCGCGTTCGGTAATGTCTGCCGACCGCCGCGCCAAAAAACAAGCCCAAATCGCATCGCTCGTCAGGCCCGTCGTCACGCGACGCCTCCCCCGCCGATATCCAAAGCCACGTCGGTTTCGCTGGCTTGGCTTTGCCTCGTCTAATAACAAGTCGCCGTCGCTCGCGTTGCGTGTCCGCCCGGCCCGGGGAAAGCCAACTACGCGCGCGCGCGCGCGCGCCGCCCGAGATCCGCCGATGTCGAAGCCCGTCCCGGCCGACGCCCCGCCGAGCGTCGTCGCCCCCGCGCCGGAAGTGGCCGCCGTCGATGGCGGCGTCAGCGAGCGCGAGCCGGCCGGTGGCGGCGGCGTGAGGTCGATGGTGGAGCGGTGGAAGATGGAGGGCGCGCCGGCGAGGGCGCGGCTGGTGCTGCGGGCCCTCGGGTGGCTCTTCTCCCTCCTCGCCCTCGTCGTCATGGCGTCCAACCAGCACGGGCACGGCGGCAGCCAGGACTTCCGCCAATACCCTGAATACAAGTCAGTACTTACTACTGTAATTCTGCAGTTCCCAATCCGCTCCACATTGCGATTGCGATTTTGTTTCCCCAACGGGCTGTGACTGTAATTCTGCAGCTACTGCCTGGGCATCGCGATCGTCGCGTGGCTGTACACCACGGCGCAGGTCGTGCGCGACGTCCACCGCCTCGGCTCCGGCCGTGACCTCATCGGGACGAGGAAGACGTCGGCCCTCGTCGACTTCACCGGAGATCAGGTGAGCTCTTCTCTTTGAGGTAGTCTTGTGCTCGCTGCTCGGGCATCAGAACGATCTGATCCATTTCCAACCACCGATGGCCAACCTGGCAACGTCGTGCGTCCACCCGCCGATCGCATTTGTTTGCTTTTTCTTAAAGGAAAATTGGAATGATCGTCTCGTCGGTGCAGGTCGTCGCCTACTTCCTGATATCGGCGATGTCCGCGGCGGTGCCGGTGACGGACTACATGCGCCAGAAAGCGGACAACCTGTTCACCGACTCGGCGGCGGCGGCCATCAGCATGGCCTTCTTCGCCTTCGTGGCCATCGGCCTCTCCGCTCTCGTCTCCGGGTACAGCTTTTCCATGGAGGTCCTTGTATAGCCTGCATGTACAGTTTTTCAGTTCTCTCCTCGTCACAATGTCAGATTACAATATAACATGATCATAACAGTGTGAATATACGCCTCCAATTGTTTCATGACCGTTGATTTTTTTTTAATCACTCATGATCGTTGATTGATACATCAGTATCAAACGAGTTTGCTGGATCTTGATTATCCATGTAATTGAAGGTCTGTAGCTCTGTATGCAAATATCGATGTGTCATAATCATCCTCAGTAGATAGACCTGATTAATTAATTAGACCTGTTTAATTTACATAGACCTGAAGAATATGCATTCTCTCCCCGGATCATGTCCACCGCAACAGCCTTTGCTGCTGGGAGGTCGAAAGAATAAGAGAAGAATGAAAAAAAAAAAAGAAGATTATGATCATATACTATACACAAGACTACCAGTGCTAACCAAAAAATGGCCTGGCTGTGCAACCCCAACCTGTCCATGATGAATACCGAGAGGGCAAATGACGGGCTTCTATGCATCACTCCAACTATCTGCATCTTCGTCGTCGCTTCCCACTGCCTGTTCCATATTGACGAAGAGAGATAAGTAAAAGGGCAATATTGACATTGAAATGGAAATTAGTTCCCCGCAGAATGAAGTAGAAGTTTAACTGCATAGAGATAACCTGTCGGATGGCATTTGCCTTTTCTATGATCGCAGCAACCTTCAAGTTTCTAGTATCAGCTCTAGCAGGGGTTCTCATGGTTGTTGGGTTAGCAGAAGCGACTGGTTTCAGGTTGAAGGTCTAATCCATGAGCAAACAGCAAACAAGTTAGATTAAATGCAAACTTGTTTTAGTTTCTTTTTTTGTCAATGGAAAAAGCCATTTTTCCCGACCTTGTTTCTTATCTGCTCTAGCAACTGGTTTCTCTCGTTCGGCTTTGGCTTGTCAGTTGAGGGTGCAAGCTCTGAAACCTTACGCATCTGCAAAAATATAGATGGAGTTTCATGACTATACAGAGAGAGAGAGAAATATCAAGATGAGGGAGGCAAGCTACCGAGCTTCTATCATGAGCAGCAACAGCATCAACCAGTGGATTCCTTGGGATGTTCTTTATCGAAATAGGCTTCTTGATTAAATGATTGTCGGTGATATTTGTCTCGAATTGGCTCTCTTCTATTGATATATACTTAGGATGAATCATCTGAGGTCCAACAGTCCATCCCATCACCGGTGGCTGGTCAGCACACAAAAAGCTAGCTTCGTCAAGGCCACTGAAGAAGTTATTTTTGTCACCCGGCCATGCCACTAATTGGACTGGCTTGCTAGGCTGGTGTCTATTATCATCACGTGGATAATCTTGAGGTGCCATTGATTCTGAGCTGGGCAATGGGCCTCCCAACTGATCGTCCTCAGAACTACCCATAATTTGTTCCTGCAAAATTTGACCTTCCTTCAACACTGTGCCTAGTGCAGAATGCTTTGCTGTGTCTGAAAGTGCTACAGTTTTATCAGGCTGATGTTTTAGACCATCCTCTGATGCATGTGTAATACTCTCTTCATGATCTGAAGGCTTTGGGAACGATACAACATGCTGAGGTTGCTGGTAACACCTAAGTTCAGAATCATGTCCTTTTGTTGAGGTGTTTTCCATGCCACCAGCAGTAACTGTTGACTTATCATTCTCAGATGCAACCAGATGCATATGACTGGGATAATCACTAGTTTCTCTAGTATCTGAAGATAAGATGCACAGTTGAGGTTCCTGATGATCATCCCTAGGTAAAGAAAGGAGGAGGTCTGATGTGTATAAAGCTGCTCCTTGTGCCACCCCAGAATCATCCAGATGTTCCTCGTCTGCTGTTGCTGATGTGACACCAGCATCCAGATTTTCATTAACTACTGTTGCTGATGAACAAATATGCTCCTGTCCCCTAATGTTCTCTGAATATTCTGAAAATGGCCAATGGTGTTCAGTCGTTGCAACACCAGTTAAACTGGTCGACAATCTCCCAAATTCTACATTTTGATCATTATTGTCTAATAGAGAACTCTGATATGTATCTTCTTTGATTGCTTGAGAGGATACTGGTTCTATGGATCTATCTGTTTGATCATGCAAACCTGACCTGGTATCCATGTCTTGGCTTGATTCCTGCAAAACAAGATCTAATCTCCTTGAGGGCTCTGGCATAGAGCTTTTTCTGCTTGGAAACCCTAGCCGAGGCCTTCCAAGCCTCCACTGGAGGGGAGGGAGAGGGGGTGGTGCTTGATCTTGAGGGTTTTCGTAAGAACCATTTTGAAATTGTACAGCAGGTAGCGGACCAGGAGACAACTGATATGTTTCCTCATTACTAGGCATGGCAGCAGTAGAGGTCAATGATCTTGTGTCAGCTAGCATTGGTGAATTTGAAGAACATGGAGCAGTTTGGGAATCAAATTCCGTTGAGCAATCAGATTCCTTCTCAGATCCCATATAGCCATTGCAGGATGGAGACCTTTCTTTTTCACCAACCTTATCATCATTCAAGGAATATGGAGCAACCTGAAAGTCTAGTTCATGGGACGCAAGGGCTTCCTGCCCTAGCTCCTCAGGAAAAACATGGTTTGGTTGAGAATATTCAGATACATCAATCTTGTCTTTAACCAAAGAATACGTAGTAACCTGGGAATCAGAGTCATGCGAGACATGGTCTTCTGATTCAGGATCAACTAAAACAGAACTGCTCAAAGGAGGACGATCCAAATCATGCATATTCTCATCAGTTGAAGTACATTGAGCAGTTTGAGAATCAAGTCCACGTGAGACTTCTGATTCCTCATCCAGTAGGGCAGCTTTGCTCAAAGGAGGGCCACCCAGTTTATCTATCTTCTCATCAAGCAAAGGGGATAGAGTGATTCGAGAATCATGTTCACCTGAGGTGGAACGTTCTGATTCTTGTTCTTTTTGGAAAGAAGTCCTCAAAGCAGAGACTTCTAGATTGTCTTCAGTCTCATCTATTGAAGATGATGGAGCCATTGGACGTTCGCCCAAAGTATGGGCATCATCCTTTTCACTAGTTGAACAACATGGAACATCTGGATTATCATATCCATCCAAGGCACGAGCTCCTACCTCTGTTTCCACTGGTACAGAAACGTCCAGTTTGTCTACATTTTCATTAACAGAAGAATGCTGAACACAATCAGTGTGGACTTCCAGATCTTGTTTGACTTCAACAAAGTTGCTTGAAGGAAAGCAGGATCCTTCACCACTCTTCTCTTTATCTGACAAAGGAGAGCTAAAATGAGAATCAACTCCAGACAACACATGATGTTCCTGCTGTAAATCTACCGGAGCAGAGAGCATATGTAATTCAGGATTTCTGTTATCACTGAAAGACAGGTGAGATTCTATATGAGAATATACTCCTGGCGTCTCATCCTTGAGATCTTCTTTGTCAGAAACAGACCTTGATGAAGCGCCTTGTAAATCCATGGTAGATGAGCATTCATCACATTGAGAACTAAACTTAGAATGAACACAGGCTTCTTGGTCTAACTTTACCACAAATGAGGCAGAAACAGAATTTGGAAAATCTGATTCATTGACCAGAAAAGCATTTGAAATATTGTTAGACTCTGAGGTTGGTTCACAGTGACAACCTTCGGTGTCAGCTGGAGAATCTATCTCATGATACTCATGGCAGAAGGATCTGAAATCTTCTTCAGTCATAACTTCTGAAGGTAGCGGCGCTTCATCAGGTGGAGTTGCAGGTTCCCAAAGAGAATCAGCGGCTGCTCCCATATTATTCTCGTGATGCATTAGAATTTCTGAAAGGAAATCCTGTTCTTCAGGGAAATATGGTTGGCAGCTCGCACTGGGAGATTGATAATTTTGAGTTTGAGTATGGCACATCATGTAGGCAGGATCCATGAATGGGTTTGTACTAGTGGAATCTTGAGCGGGCATCCCCCACACCAAATCTTGATCAACATCCACAGGTTGTTTCTCCACTGTGCTGCTTTTCAGGCTTACTGCACCATCCTTATCCAAATTGCATTCAGAGAGAACTTCAGCATTATGGCTGGCCTCCTCTAGTAATTCCTCTTGATAATCAGATTCTCCTGGAGAATGAGATGAGGAACGGAACTCATCCCTGAATTCCTCATCCAAAACTTGATCAACATCCACAGGTTGTTTCTCCACTGTGCTGTTTTTCAGGCTTACTGCACCATCCTTATCCAAATCACATTCAGAGAGAACTTCAGCATTATGGCTGACCTCCTCTAGTAATTCCTCTTGATAACCAGATTCTACTGGAGAATGAGATGAGGAACAGAACTCATCCCTGTCACTACATTTTTTACTTGTAGGCTCTTTTTCGCTAAGAGGATGAATGATGTCTGTCTTAAAAATCCTTTTCTCAGAGATATATTCTCTTGATGCACCTACCTCTCCAAGATTTCTGTGGGTACTTTCTACTGTTTCGACCCCTTCCCTTAAAGGAGAACTATGCTGTAGTTGCAGATCATGACTAGAGGCTTCTTCAGTTGAGTTGTAGTTTCTGTAATCCTCTGTTTTTTCAGTGCATATGCCATCGCCATTTGCAAACGTATTATCAGTTGATTCTTCTGCAACCAAAACTTTGTCATCCTCCGCAATATCTCCCATTTCAGTCAATGCATGTTGCTCTACACATGAATTACTGGTGTCAGGTAGAGAGTTAGCACTTGGGGCTAGAGGCACACCAATCTCCAGTGGTTCTGTATCGTCACTGGACACACAGGTAGCGGGTGCAAGTGCATCCCTTACGAGTACTTCTGTCTCCTCTTGAGAAGGTACACCTTGAATTACTACTGGAAGCTCTTCAACATCAGTGGAGTCCCTGGCCATGGAAGTTGCTTGCATAGAATTGTCTCTATGTGTGTTGAGGCTAGTTGAACAAGCCCCTCCTTCAAGCACGACTAATTGATTATCCTCTGCAGCATGCTTATTAGATGAAGTTGATAGGTCATCATCTAGTAAAGAGTGCATATCTTCAGCAATCTCATCATCATATGATTCACATGATAGATTATTGCATACGTCTGAATTTTCTGGTGCGATTCCTGAATCAACAGAACAGCCCATCAAAAAAATGCATTAGAAGTGCAATATCAAGCAAGGACCTGACTGAAAATAAAAATAAAGCCTTTTTTAGGTGTTAAGAAGAAGGAAAAAAAAAGGGGGGGGGGGGGCTAATCAACATACCATCTTGTTGATCATGGTTGTCATCAGGGTCCAAACCTGTTGAGGCAGTATCAGCAGAAATTATTTCAGGAACTGTAACATCGTCCTCCTCCATCTCTACATCATTCATGCGCACCACAGCATGATCCTTATCTGGCCATGATGCAAATATGCCAGGTGAGTCGGTATCTTGAGATCCACCTTCTTCCAATTTTTTCCTCTCCTGCTGTATTTCCTCTTGATTTGGTTTGGTGGGCTGGAGAAACAAATCATCAGCAATCCCAAAACTGATTTTTCCTTCGTCCTCTGAAACATCGTTAGGTTGGCTCAATATAGAAGAATCATCTAGTACAATGTCCTGGGCATGCTCCACCGAGTGACGTGCTTTGTCAGTTTCATCATTACAGCCAGCCATACCTGAACCAGATAAGACAATTACTATATTGGTAAAAGAAAAATAGCGACAGCTAAATGAGCAAAGTTATATTTAATGTAGCATATAAGAATAGGTTCTATCAAAAGACTTGGTACCTCAAATGTAAGACTTACCATCCAATTCACTAGATGTCTTGGGTGAATGTTTCTCAGAACTATGAATAACAGCTGCATGGTCACCGCTGAGATAGTGATAAGCTTCCTCCTGGTGTTGTTGACAACCAACGAGATCACTGGTTTGTAAGTCAGCACAGTCAGAAGCTACACTAGATGATGAGCTCACACCCATTAGATCCTCATCATCAGAAGGCTCTTTGTCTTGAGTGCAATCAACACCATCCAATTGTCTGCCACTGCCAGATTGTGAACCAGAGCTTGGACAATTAGTGGCAGACACTGCAGAAGGAGCAGGATCACTTAAATATGGCAGGTCCGTACATGTTGGTTGTCCACCATTGCATGAACTGTTGAACCTTGGTGGCGAGTCTATTGCAGGACTTACTTCTGGAGACTCTTCATACAGTGCATTTTCACCTTCGTTGATGTCATGGTTCAGTTTGATCTGTTCCACATTGGCAATGGGGCCAAATTCATTTTCTATCTCAGGTTCTGCTTCACCTTCTCGGTCCATGTTGTTGAGGGCATCAATGAAATTGTCTTGATCGCTACCAATGTCGTCAGGCCTGCAGCCATCAGCATCTTGATCAGTTAGAACCCCAGTTAATAGGGGTGTCTCTTCATGTCCTGAATGTGAGCTGTGATCAATCTCGCCGGCCTGGAAGGTTGGACAATCCTGCAGCTTTTCTGAGTCACAAACCATGGCATTTCCTTCTGAAGGTTCATGTTCTTTCCCAGGAATTCTTTTATAAGCTGATGCGTCAGTGGGTGCAGAAACAATCTCGAAAGTATCAGATTCATTTACTGGAACAACTTTACTCAGTTCCAGCTTTCCAGAAGACTGAACAATGGCACCAAGATTGTCCATTTCTCCAAATGGAGATGTCATTTCACTTGAGTCAGATGACCTGAATTTCACATGGTATTGCCTTGAATATCTGGACAAAATTTTTTGTTGCGATGAAATTACTTCTTGCAGATGCTCCCTGCAGATTCTGCTAATACTATTGTGATCAGGACTCCGTGGATGCCTGGATTTCAACTTCGTTGTCCTAGGTGGAACTTTCCTAGAAGTTCGATCCTTGGGAGTAGTGTGAGATCTGCATACACAAAACCAATGTATCATCACATGGAAAACTCCAAAGTATGTTGATTGCTGTGGATGAATACAATATTTGTTAGTCATGACCAAGAAAATGCACCAAACTTACTCAGAGTTTGCAATGAGTAATGCTTGAAGTGTCGCCCCTTTCCTCCAACGTATAGCCTTCTTCTAAATAAAGCTAGGTAAGTTCTCATTTCAAGAGCATAGTTCATTCAGAAAGCATATGGGGCTTGAAAGAACTGGATACATCCAGTTCTAAATCACATACAAGCGGGTTATTCCTATGGGAAAAGGTCAGGTTCCAATTTCAAAATACATGGCAAGTTTATATGACAACTTACTTCAAGCCAACATAGCTACCATAATAGGCATTACCATAGCATTCAACTTTTGAAATAGAAGAGTTGCAGCTAGCTTCACATCTTCTGTTTGTGCATAAAATAATCAAGTAGGCAAATGCGCCAAATATGCAGTACAAAGTAGAAGAAAATCTTGGGCGACGTTTTATTTTATTTTAAGTAAAAACTCTTGGCAATTGTTGACAAAAAAAATTACTTACTTTAATTCTACGGGGCTTCTTTTCGATTGAAACATCCATTTCTATCATGTTGGGGGTATGTTCTGTCTTGAAGAAAGAGGGGTCTGAATATCGTTTTAAGGAGGCTCCAGCACCAGCAACATCAAACCTGGAGAACAATCCCAGTGTATAATTGCAGAGAACATGTATAGAAAATTTTCATGTAAGACAATATTTCAAATTTTCATTTAAGACAACATCTACATACTTATCCAATGTGAACAACTGAGGTGGGCCACGGCATTCTTCATATGAATCCAAAATAAAACGAGGCATATCTCCCTGTGTGACCATATTCTGTTTAAGTTGAAGATTAGCATGCCACTCGACACCTACAAAAGAACACACAAAGAACTTGAAATGAGAACCATGCCAAAATAAACTAATAAGGTATGCACAGCTATTTTTCAGCTAACCATCATCATGTGGATAATTTGAGTGGTCGGTCTGAGATATAAGTGCCTTCTCAACTGCCGGAAATTCTGCCTCTAGCTGCTGCAATCGGAGCATTAAACCATGTCCTCTGGAAGCAGTAGCCATAACATCTTCATGAAGGTCATGAAACATTTCAGCGGCAAACCTGTTCCGCATGGAGGCAAACCCAAACATTTAGTACAAAGATAAAGGCAAATAGGCAATTGAAAATCCCAGGTTGACTAATATGGTGCCATTAGAACAGGAATAATGAGATTTGGATAACAAAAGTATTAGCAGTCAACACCTAAGCTTTCTACATTGTAAACAGGTCGGTACGTACTTGTGTAGCTTGAAACTTTATCCAATACTTCTCTTAAGATCAATTCATCTAAGGAGAATTGTTGGACATTCATGCACAGCAGTGCTAACTAAGAACATAGTAACACGCAAAATTATGAAAATAATAGTAATGATAATAATCGTTTTTTGAGAAGAACATTGAATTTGATTACTTGACCAAAATTATTTTGAAACATATAAGAACAATGGATGATGTAAAGTGCTGAAGTTGAGCCCAAAACAGAACAATATGTATCTGTAAATTTCTCCAAGAGAATAGTTTGAATGATATACCTAATTAATTCACAAAAAATGCAAAGATGAGGCATTTAAGCACTAAACTAAAGCTTAAACTGCGCAGCAACAAATGCTTGAGAAACAGAAACTATCAAGCCAACTTATCTATAACTTTCTCAAATAACCCCATTTTTAATCTCTAGACCAAAATGCTAGCATTAAGTTCAGAGTTGTTATGGTCAGGAAATTTGTTCCACATATATTACAAGCAGTCACATCATGACTCGGAAGTATTTAAGTGCAACTATGATATTCACAATGCAATGTGCTTTGCCATTTGGTCAGAAGGAAATTCCAATCATTATGAAAAAAATATCCTTTAAAAGACCAAACAAAGGTCAAATACTCTGATGAAGCCCCAATTACTGGCTGCAAAAAGTTGTGACCAAGCAAAGTCAAATACTTCACAGTCTGTGGTGTGCTTCTGCCTCAACCCATGTGCTCAAGTCACGTGATATTACCTAAAAATACGCCAGATTTAACAGAAACCGATGCACTCTGCAAACGTTTAATCTCATAACTCATGACTAGCTATCCCAAACACCAATGCGTGCAACAAAAACGGTAGATAATGCAATTCACGCATTCACTCATCTCCGCACCCCTGATTGGATGTGAATTCGATCATCAGCCCCATTTTGTACAAAATTCAAACGATAATTACTCCCTTATAATCAACTCCAAAGAAAGCAACAAGTCACCAATTATGTGCCCAAATTGGACAACAAGTTGCAAAAATCAAGGATACACACATAACATTCGCAGCATAATGCAACCTTTACAGCAAAGAGAAAAGGCGAATTCCCCACTTGCCTGACGTGCCCCCAGACTGAGCAAATGAACTCGGGAATTTGCCCATTACACTAGACAATAAACACTCCCAAAACAAAGAGTAGGAGGGAGCATCGCAATCGGCCACGAGCACCGGAGCAAACCTCAGAAGGTTTCCAAAATCACAAGCTACGCTCAGGACCTAGAGCTTTTTTTTCACACAGAACCGGAGCAGGTAGTAGACTCACTCGGCGAGATCCCCAAGCTGGCGGAGCAGGCCGACGAGGCCGGCCATGGCGACGCCCTCGAGGAGCGCCTCCGGGTCATCCTCCTCCCCCGGCGCCGCCGCGAACAGCTCCGGATCCGACAGCCCGTACTCGTTCCGTATCTGGTACCGAATCATCCCCGCTCGCTCGCTCGCAGCTCACACAGAAGCTGCAACCACCGCCCTCCCCCCTTCTCGAGCTCCTCACGACTCCGCCATTGGAGCGAGAGCGACCACCACCACCGCCACGGACAGCATCCTCCCTGGCCCGCTCGCGTGGGGTAGATTCGCGGGTGCGCTTAGCGCGTGAATATTCACAGCGGTGGAGCGAGGAAGACGAGGCCCAAGTGTGAGCGTAACGAGATTCATACGGCTACGCGTCAGATAACACATTCTTATTACGCAGCGTGTCACGGGCGTCACTGACGGCTGGGGCCCGCAGCCTCGTAGCCCGTGAGATATTCTCGTCCGCTACCCCGCGCGAGATCCGTGGGGCTCCGCCAGCTGCCAGGTGGGCCTAGGATGCCGGTTCACCATATGGGGCCACACGGTCAGTCTCGTGTTCGTGGTGGGGTCGGGTCGTGTCCTTGTTTATTGGTTTGGAATTAATGGGGGTTGGATGCGGTGGGTTTGTGGGTTTTGACGGTGGGCCCAGAGTTGAATCGTGCTGAGCTGGCAGGAGATGGTTGTTTATTGTCCCGTGGACGTCGACCCTTTTATGTCCATCATTTTGTTTCGTCTCGTCTAATCTGTTGCCACATTCTTTTTAAAAAAAAATCTCATCCGATCAGGTTTCTGCAATGCAACTAGCAAGTGGGTTTGGTAAAGCCCCAACAAAACCGAGGACGAGCAGGAGCAGCAACCAAAATGCGAATCAAACCTGAAGAGGACGCGAGGAGCCGTGCGCCACGTACTCTGCAGTGCGTGAGCCTGTGAGCAGGTACTAGTGTACGTGACCAACCTTTAATGTGAGATAGTCTAAAGAAACTTTTAATTTGAGATAATTTCGTTGTTAAACTTGGCCTTGGACGCCGTTCGTGGTCGGTGAGCTTTTCTTTCCCATGGCAGTTGGCAGTTTGGCACGCACACTGTGGACGACACGTCACGTTTGCAGCAGCAGGGCAGAGAAAACAATTGGCTTCGTCACTGAAAACTGAAAAGCATCACTCATTGGGCTGCTCGATTGGTAGATTCGCCTCGACCTCTCTTTCCGACAGGCACCCCCTTTTTTAAGCCTTTTTTTAAGTGATGACGAAGGTGTTTTGTTTGCTTTCGAAGTGTGTTTTGTTTTGCTTGGTTTCGTAGTAAAGCGCTTTGGCTTAAAAGCTCGGTTCGCCTCTTGCTACGCTAGCTGCATGTGTATACAACAGTAACAGTGAGCTAGGGTGTGTTTAGTTGTTGGGGAAGAAAAAAAAACTTTTTTTTGGAAAGCGTATTTTGTGTGTGGGATGAATAGAAAAGTTAAAGGGAATTGAAGAAGAAATTTTCTGGGAAGCGTGTTTTCTGAGAGAAATGAATAGGAAAGTTAAAAAGATCGTCTGTTTGCCTATTTTTTTTTTTCCTTGGAGTAGCATGCCACCTGCTCGCCAAGAGGCAGCAGGCTACGTTTCTTGATCCGTCGGTTTCTGTCTTCGTAAGCGGAAAACTGGACAAGCAGGAGCATAGTAGTCAGCCCGTTTAAATAGCAAAAATGTACAAAATTTCATTGTAGCGGAAATTTATGAGATCATGATTTTTAATGAGATGAAAATGTGAATGAATTGTAAAGTTAAACCAAGGTAGCAGGAGTATGTATTCAAAGTGGAGTGCCGGAGCACCTACCTGTCTGACCTGGACCACCGGCCGCTGTCTGTAACTGTACCATTCCCAATCAAGATTTCGGTCTGAAAAAAGTCAGTACCGACCGAAACTACGACAATTGCAGCAGCTACGGCCTAGAGAGCCATTGTCAGTCAGGCATGCATGCATTGGCCACGTCGGACGTCGGTAGACCACGCACGGTCGGGCACTGCTACACTCTACAGTTTCATCCAACACGGGAGTGGTGATGGACGAGGCTGACGAGCTTCAGGCGCGCAAATGCAGGCGAGGGAACGAACAGGCCCCCCGTGGCAGTTTTGCCGGAGAGGAGGAAGACGACGGCAGCAAGGACATGGCGGCGTTTTGGACCCGAGCGCGAATAATTGCGCGGGCACTGGCCTGGCAGTTGGCCGTTAGCGCCTTGTCGCCGGCCTGCCGCCACTGCCCACCGCCGCTCATCTCGGCTCTCGCTCGCTCGCAATTGCTTTTACCGACCGTGGTAAATTCTGTGTTCACTAAAAAGTAGCAAACGTACTTTTTTTTCTTCTTTTACTAGGAAGCGTGAATAGAAAAGATGAAAAATAAACTTTTTAAGAAGCGTGTTATGTAAAAGGAACAAATAAAAAGTAAAAAGTGCTTTTTTCATCCTAACACAGTCAAATACTCCACTGGTACGGTACAGTACACTACAGTAGTGTCCCCAGTTGCCCACCGTGCAGGCCTGCTCGGTCGGTAGCTCCTGCGGCCCTCCCCGGTAATAGATCTGGAAGGCAGAACAGTTGGGCCGCAAATGGAACTAGTCTTATGCATGGGCCTTTCTCCTCCCTCCTCCTTTTTGCACGCGCGCAACAAACCCACGGGCAGCCACAAAGTCGGCGGCCTCACGTATCGGCCCACTGGAAACGTTTGTTCACCTGGGACGAAACTGGCCGGCCGACCTTCCTTCCGACCGCCACTGAGATGGGCGGCAGATCAGTTCACACTTTGTCCGCAGACTTTCTCGATCAGACAACTGACGGTGCGTGTGGCCGCGTTGGCTGGCCTTCTCGAAAAAGGAAAAGGGGAAAAAAAAAAAGAAAGGGAAAGAAAGCCACTGCGCACGGAGGATTTGATTCTTTAATCTCCTCGCAGGGGTTCATCGTCTGTCCGCGCTCCAGTTCGTGGCGACACGCGGGTGGATGGAGAAGGAGACGCGTCAAAATAAACAGCGGAGCAAAGCGTATCCACTACCCTGCTCAATCAAGGCTCACACGTGTGTTCTTCTACCTGACGAAGGAAACGCAGACTCATTCGTCTTTCCAGCCTTGGAACGTTCGGAGAAGTCCCGTTCAGACCTGGTTTCAGAATCTCAGATCTCTGAAGCCGTTTCCCAAAAGCTGTTCATTTGTTTATAATCCGAGCTGCCATTGCTAGTACTGCTGCTAGCGTGCTACTCCTATTACAAGAGCCAGCTACCTGCCTGAGTGCTCGCCTGGTCAAACTTGGCGTGGCGAGGTGGGGAAGACGCGTTCGTTCGTCAGTCCGTGCGCCCAGTCTGGTCGCATCCCATCCCTTCCCATTCGAGCCAAGCTCTGAAGCTCCCTCGCCTTTCGCCGCAGCGGGCCACCGACGTGCGCCCCCTGTCCTGGCCGAGCCTGCGCGCGGGAGGCGACGGCGGCGGGGGATGGAGATGAAGATGGAGGACGCGGCGGTGCCGGCGCTGGCGGTGGTGGACGCGCGGTTCTGCGCGGCGGACGCGGCGTCGCTGGCCGTGGCCAAGGCGCTCAGCATGTCCGGGAGCGACTTCGCCGTCACGGACGCGGCCACGGGCGCCCTCGTGCTCCGCGTCGACGGCGTCCTCTTCAGCCTCCGCCGCCGCTGCCTCCTCGTCGACGCCGACCGCCGCCCCGTCCTCACCGTCCAGGAATCGGTATCCCCCATCGATCGCCCCCTGATGCCCTCTCCGATCCTCCCTCGATTTCTCTTGATCTCCGCCTGACGTGCGCTGCTTCGTCGTATGGGGATGATGGGCGCAGGCGCTGATGCTGAGCACGCGGTGGAAGGTGTTCCGGGGCGACAGCACCAGCCGGCGGGACCTGCTGTTCACCGTGGTGAAGCCGTCGGTGATCCAGCTCCGGGGGTCGACCAAGGTCAGCGTCTTCCTCGCCAGCAACGACGCCGAGCAGGCCTGCGACTTCAGGATCACCGGCAGCTACCACGACGGCGCCTGCGCCGTCTCGCTCGGCGACTCCGACACCGTCATCGCCAAGGCAAGTGTCTTTGCAAGTTTGCAATGCCCTCCTTCCCATCGCCACGTTCGTTGGCTGAATCCTGAATGGATTGGTACTGAGTTGCAGATCGACAGGCGGTTCAGCGTGGTGAGCGCGCTGCTGGGGAAGAACACGTACAGCGTCACCGTCAACCCGGGCATCGACTACGCCTTCATCGTCGCGCTCGTCGTCATCCTCGACGAGATGCATTACCAGAGATGACACGCCGCGCTTCAGTTTCAGTCCCAAGCCGTTTCAGTTTTCCTGCTCCAATGCAGTAGTAGTATTCGCGTTGTCCTGGTTGGTCTCTGCAATTTTGATGCCACTGGTATTCTGTTGCTCCACTTTGGGGTATCTTATGAGCTGTAACTGTAACTGGTTCATGTCTTTGCCCTTCCGAATTCTGAGGGGTTGTGATGGATTGCCACAACGATAAGTGAAAAATTAAGATTGAAATTCACGTTGGGATAATAAGGTAAATCTCACTTGACGCCACACTATTTTGTTCTCTCTGTACTGATTTAGAATCCGTCCAAATAGCGACTTTTATTTAAAGCAAGGACAGAATGCTAGACATACAGGTGGTAGCCATCATGTTGGAGAATTGAAATGTCACCCTAAAAAAAGGACAATTCAGGCAAGTGGAGGTCCGTTGGATTGCTGATCTTGAAACTTCAGACACTATCATCCATTCAAAGATAGTTGACCGCGGTCCACGCTGACATGGCGGATTGTTCAGCGCCAGTCAAAACCGGAGACTTCAGACTCGTGGTGTTCGTCTCGTCACCGGTGGTGTATATAGCACACCGCGCGCGTTCCAGTCTTATCACGATCCAGCGAAGATGGATACACCGGCGTCAGCCACCACGGCGCTTCCGGCTCCGGCTCCGGCGACGGTGGTGGTGGACAAGCGGTTCTGCGCGCCGGAGGCCACGGCGTTCGCGGTGGCCAAGACGATCACCTACACGGGGCGCGACTTCACCGTCACGAACGCCGGCGGCGCCAACGTGATGCAGGTGGAGGCCGCGGTGTTCGCGCTGCTAAAGAAATCTCTCCTCCTGGACGCGGCGCGCCGCCCCGTGGTCACCATGCAGGACTCGGGCTACTTCATGAACACGAGGTGGGCGGTGTTCAGAGGGAACAGCACCAGCCGGAGGAACCTGCTCTTCACCGTGGTGAAGTCGTCGGCGATCCAGATCGGGAGGACCAAGATCTACGTCTTCCTGGCCAGCAACTCCGGCGAGGAGGCGCCCGATTTCGTCATCCGAGGCAGCTACTACGACGGCGCCTGCACCGTCTCTCCGGGCAACTCGGACGCCACCATTGCTCAGGCGAGCGTCAGCTTCCTTCCAGCTCCTAAACAATGCTGTTTTTCATTCGATTTGACATTGGAGCCCGTCGTGCAAATTCTGATGTCTCGTGTTCCTTTTTTGAAATAATTTTGATATCTCGTTGGTGCTGCAGATCACCCGTCAAAACACTGTGCAACTGATCGGATTCGGGAGGAACAAATATACTGCGAGGATCAACCCAGGCGTAGACCAAGCGTTTATTCTTGCATTGACCGTGATTCTGGACGAGATGCACTAGAACGTCGAGATTCCCGCTGTTTGTCATGGAAGAAGAAGTCACCAACAGCTCTCTGTATTGTCCGTAACTGTGCTGTAACTCTGTAAGCATTCCACTACATTTCAAATTTTCAAATGATGCCTGTAAAACGTTGCTGTATCTCAAAATGGTTGTCTTTCCAAGTTTCCATCTTTTCCCAGAAAACATGCAATTCTCGCTTCCTAATAAAATCCAGAATCTTAACTTTGACCAATTATAAAGAAAAAAATATAAATATTTATCAGATAAGATATATATCATTAGATTCGTTTTTAAATGTTGTTTTTTAACAAATTTATTTAGAGCCATAAATACGAGTAGAATTTTTTAGAAATTTGGTCAAACGTGAACTATTTTAACTGGTACACATCCCAAAAGTGCATGTTTTTTTTGGGACGGGTCAAGTAACATTTACTGAAGAAAGTGACGTCTCACTTGTACAAAGAGGCTCACGGTTCTTTCCAAAAAAGAAGAAGAGGTTCACGGTTCTGCACTCCCGGTCCCACCAAATTATGTTATTGGACCTGCCTAACCCGGTCTCAGTAAAAATGTAGAGCTTAAACTATAGCTTGTTGTAGTTTACTGAGATAAAAGTTGTCATGAAAACTTAAGGTCGAAGCATCAATTTGAAACTCTGAAAGCCATTGCTTTCGGAGGAAAACTCTGAAAACCAAAGAGAGAGAGAGAGAGAACAGAGTAACACAAGTATACAGTAAACTAATTACAAGATTTTTGTGCCTCTAGCATTAGTTAAAAGTTTGGTTGCAAATGCTCCATGGCTATCTGTCTGAGTGCTACTGACACAATATTTATATGAACTAATAATAGTCTGCCACCATTCAGCTCCTCTCGAACTAGCTTGTACACATGGATATTTTAGAACGTATTACCGCAAAATTTTATACGAAGATTCATCTAGCCAGTTTGATCCTTTCTTGACAGTTTGATCCAGCACACCAGATGAAATGATAAATGGTTGCACGCCCATGGATTGTTCAGAACACCACCTCGATTGTTGTATACCCCGCCAAGACATGAACTTTAGACATGTGTTGGACCATCCGGATCCCCCGTCTCCACTTGCATTTGCCATTGCCATTCAACTTATCCCCTTTTGCACGGGAAGGCAGCAATTCGACACCAGTAAACACAGCAAAGATGTCGTCCACAACTGGCTCCCCAAAGCAGTAGGTGCCCACCTGCATAGTCTCAAAGAACTTGACGATGCAGAACCTGCCGGCACCCAGGCTGATGACATTGGTGATCCCGTAGGAGTCCCAATCTGGCGGGTAATGTATCCTCCAGATGTCGCTTATGTTGACTTTGTGGATCGGCTAGGAGTAGATCTAGTGAGGTAAACTGTAGAAATCGTTTTCTATGTGATTCATACCTTTGGCTATCGATGGCACGTTCGTCGATGGAGGCTGCGTACGGGCAGCGACGGTCGGTGTAGTCCCGTTGACGAGGTTGCAGTGACGGCGCCGGTGGAGCCTCCCATCGCATACAGTGCCTCCTTTCGATCGGGCTAGGGTTTGGAGGTGGGGAATGGACTGTAGCGGTGAACCTCTTTTTCTGTGTCCTGGCCCCACCTCCCTATTTATGGCACTGCGCGACAGGGGCCCACCAGCCTTATTGGGCTGGGCATCCCCGATCAGGATGCGAGGTCAAGGGTCCAATGGGCCTTTGGGCCTATTGAGGTAGAGATCAACCTAACAATCTCCCCCTTGATCTCATCTTATACTTTTAACCTTATGCTTCGAAGCAATTCTTTTCAACGTACTCGTTCCATCACAGATTAATGCATAGAGCATGTCTCATCGTCACGGTCTAATCGCCGATAGAATCAACAGCTACAATACACCTCTCTGATTTGAAACAAATTCTATTTCTTTCGGGCCTTCTTGTTGTCCGGAAGTCATAGACTATACCATGAACCCATATCGACTCTGGGCGGTAAGCCTTTAATGAGCGAATTGAAAGGTCTTTAGGATGCCTAGAGGGGGGGTGAATAGGCTCCGATCGAAATCTGAAACAATTCTCAACTCACAAAATCAGTACAGGCCGGAAATTCCGGTTCCTGGCCGGAAAATCCGAACTCGGAATTTCCGGTAAGCTCAGGAATTTCCGACAGCAAGGTGGAGTTGCTCGAGATTCAAAATTTAAATCCTAGATAAAGATTTTACTTGAATAGAAACCTTGCAATGATGACCTAGATGCTAGTGTATATGATTAGAAGCAGCGGAACAACACAAGCAAATAGATCGGGTCAATACAAGATATGAAAAGCAATATGAAATGCGTAAAGGAAATGAGACACAAGATTTATTTCCGAAGTTCACTCCACAAAGGAGCTACGTCTCCGTTGAGGAACCCACAAAGGGTAGAGTCTCTTCAAACTCTTTTCCTCGATCAATCGACCACAAAGGTCTAGATTGACTTTCCTTCACAAATCTCACACTAGAGAGGGTAATACAAACTTCTTGGGGTGCTCACACGAATTGAGACACTCCCAAGCAACCTCAAACCGTCTAGGAGTCAAGCTCCAAGAGTAACAAACGAGATTGCCAATCAAATGATGCCTTGAGTGCTTCTAGAGATGAACCAATCACTTTTCTCACTCAAATCTCTCCCCAATCCAAACCCTAGTTGAATCCTCTCAAAGATTAGCTCAAGGAAGGTTGGGAGAGTGAAAATGGCGAGCTCAAAGTATTTCTTTCAGTGGAGAACCGAGAGAGTTGAAATGAAGGGGTATGGGGGCTATTTATAGAGGTCACTCAAAAACTAGCCGTTATGCTTGTCAGATGACCGGAAATTCCGTCGGGATGACCGGAATTTCCGATCCACCCTATTTCAATCTCAGTACGGAGAGTCACACCGGAAAATCCTAAATTTAATCCGGTCTCGCTCTGTGAAATCCGGAAATTCCGATCATAGACCGGAAATTCCGGTCACAGGGGACTTAGGCTGAAAAATTCAGCCTCCACAGGAAAATCCGATGCAATTTCCGGTCGCTCTCTGTTAAACCCGGAAATTCTGACCTGTTACCGGAAATTCCGGCCCTAAAAGACTTAGGCTGAAAAATTCAGCCTCCACAGGAAAATCCGATGCAATTTCCGGTCGCTCTCTGTAAAACCCGGAAATTCCGACCCTAGGACAGGAATTTCCGGCCGCCCTTGTTAGTGAGCAAAATGCTCTCTCTCAAAGTTAGGTGATCATCCAAAAATTACTTCTAGGCATCATTTGACTTGACAGACACGTCCCTCTTGATAGTACGGTGATCCTATACTCAAGTCAAAGATAAAAATTATATTTAGCTATCCACTTGAGCTTTTCACCATATCGTTTGCGTAGGGGACATGTATTATATATCTTTTGATTTTTCTCCGTGTAGGACCTGCAAATACTCAATGGAAACATGAAACCTCCAAATTGTGATTGTCATCATCACCAAAACCAACTAGGGGGCCATATGCACTTTCACGAATCCACTAACTTTTGTCTGTTACTTTTATGCACAATGCATTTCAATACGATTCCGGACTCTCTCCTTTACAACACGTACTTCTGTGTCAGTGCGTTTGGCGCCACACTTGACTCGTTGTCAAAGGATCGGATAATTTGAATGGTCATAGCTGTTATTAACCATTAACAACTCTGGGCACGGGTTTCTTAAAACATATTGCCTGTCCCTCAGCCTTGTATCATGCTAAGTCATATCTTTCATCACAATGATGATAAATGTTTCATTCTTTGGAGGTTTTTCCACACAAAAAACTCCAAGCGCGAAAGTTAGCGACAATTGTGGATTTCGCTAAACATTTCGCATATTCTATCTTCGCACTCCCAACCATTGAGAGTACTTGATCCTTTTTCAACTTAGCGCGCAAATTCTGTCTTTGTACTCGCAATCTTTTGAGAGCACTTGATCTTTTCAACTTAGCATGAGGCCGATGTTCTTTTACTCCATTCCAGTGATCTATATCTGGACTGGACATTGCCAAAACAACCCGAATTCGTGAACTATGTCAGGGTAACAATATTCTTTTGCATTCATTGAGCTTTCAACAGCTAAAGCATATGGTACCATATTCTTTTGATCTATTTCATATCGATTCTTGGAACGCTAAAGTTCCAAATCTGTTACCCTTGACTCATAAGAACAGGCGTATATATTTTCTCGCATGCATTCTTTATAGAATTTTTCTTAGCATGCCTATACAACATTCTCTATACCCCCTTCTATTCTATCTCGGTGAATCTCAATCCTTTTCAACAGAGACATTTCACCAAGAACATTCTTTACACTTTGAGGACAATAACTTCTTCTCCTCCTGTAGTGGGTCCACATCTCCACCATTAAGTAGGACGTCAACCACATGTACAGGATTGGGAAATGAATTTCCCATCCTATATCTTTGCACAAATATCTATCCTCTCATTTTCTTTAACCCAAAAAAAAACTAACTCTTTAGAGTACTATCTAGAGCCTTGGCTCTAGTCCATAACAGATCTCTTCAGGCAGCATGTCTTATATTCTTTTAGTTCCACAGCAAAACCATAAGGTGTGCCATGTTTCAGTTTTCATACAAATTCTCTTTGTGAATGCTACCTTTTTCTTTCATCTGATGTAACTCAGATAATTGTGTGCCACTATCTATTCATTCTTTTCGCACAAATCTTCCGATTTATGTTGCGCTTTGTCTTGACATATTCTCTTTGGAGTCACATTTCGTCTTGTAGACCCTTTATAGTCTACTGTTTTGGCTCCATTGAGAATTACTTTGAGTCTCAAATATCTCCGAGACTCATCATCAATTCTTTTGCCATTTAGACGAGCGAGCGCCTCTTGTGGCTTATTCAAATAGGATGGGATCACCCTCCAATTGAATTTCACTTTCTACCACCTGAGGCCTCAACTATTGGCACTTCTTTCACATGGGCTGTTGTTTACTCTTTATTACCAAAAGGCAATTCATTCTATTGTCTTCCATTGCCAAGAGGCAATATATAATTTACCTATTAATCTTCTTATAGAGCTAAACAACATCCTCCCCGGATACAATCTATTCGAGCCTTAGGTATATTCATACCATGCTCCCCCATATCTCTTCATCTTTCAAATATATAGGGCATCTTTAAACTTTATTATTTGGGTTTACTCTGTTGAAACTTTCTTTTATCTATGGCACTTTAAGCACCATCTTAGAATCTTAGTATTCCAGAATAGTGAAAGATCCAGGAATACATCTATTTCTTTACTTTAGGGGTATCATTAATATGACCGTCGTACTCCCCTGAACGATCATCTATAGATCACTTTAGATGCATACTATGCATCACATTTATCGTATGAGGAAATATCTTTCTTAATTGTCTTTCATTTCTCCCCCTCGAAATGTGGTGTGAATTCTTCTACCACAATTTCGAAACCATTCATAACTTCTGCAATCTTATTCACATGAGCATATCATGCAAACAATGTTATATCTGATTTATTTGGGAGTACACTTTCCTCCATTCACGAAAGAGTTCTTTATCAATAATTCTTTCGCAAGTCACACTTGCATATCATACTTCTCTTGAGGTTCGTCTGTAATCTTTTAATTCTTTTGAGACTCATTGAGTCCTTAATTAACTATGGCACGTGAAAGTGCATGGTCTATACTAGGATAGCATAAAAGCTACTCCATACTTTTGTCTGCGAGTATGATCCAATAAAATCACATGAGTCATCATATATATCTCCTGTCATGCAGGATAACTCCTTTCTTATACTTTACCCTGTCATGCAGGGATTTTCCCAGAATGTCAGTATTGACTCGTGTTCTATATCAAATTCAGAAATAATTCCGAATATTCTGTAACAAACACATGTTTAATCTGACTTTGGTCAAATTAAACATGTATCTGAATTTAGTCAAATCTTCTTCATAAAGAGTGCATGTAATAAAAAAAATAAACATTTCTCAAACAACACTCTCAATGATATATCTTTCTTGGATTGATATCCAAGAATACTTTTCTTTTGAAGTCATTCTGTAGAGAGAATATACTCCCTCATGCTATTACCTCCATTCTTTGTTATCTTTGGGTCACTAGTACCCAAACTTTTATCTCGTTTTGTTTTCATGAATGAAAACATGAAATCTTTTGTCTGAGAAAACATTCAATAGTAAACTATTAAACTCTGCAAAACTTTGTTTCTTTCTATATCACCTTTGGGCAGAAAATAGAACAAAACATCAACCTTTTTACATTATTTTCACATCACCTTTGGGCAGAAATGGAAATAACGTATGACCAAAATCTCAATTTATTGTTTAGAACAATAAAACATCTATTTCTTCCTTAATTCCATATCATATATGAAGACTCAATTATCTGTTGAATCATTAGAACATCATACTTCTACATTAACTCCACATCACCTTTGGGCAGAAATGGAAATAATGTATGAAATCTTAATTATCTGTTAAAACAATACACTTCACACTAAATTCTCCCATTGGTTCGAATTCAGTAGAAAGGGAATCATCTTTATCGCAGCGGAAAACATGAAATATACATTTCTCTAGTTCAAGAGTATTTCTTGATTTTCATCTGATCTCTGAAAAACTGATCACTTTGATGCAAAATTTTCTTCTGGTTCAAGAGAGTTTCTTGATCTTTTTCTGTTCCCTGAAAAATTGATCACTTTGATGCAAACTTTATCAGAGATTTAAACCTTTAAACATAAAACTCACATAATTATAATATTGTTACTATCAGCTTTGGCCAGAAAATAACAATATCATAATTTCTTTAAATAAATATCTTTAATTATAATATTATTACTATCAGCTTTGGCCAGAAAATAACAATATCATAATTTCTTCAAATAAATATCTTTAATTATAATATTATTATTATCAGCTTTGGCCAGAAAATAACAATATCATAATTTCTTTAAGCAAATATGTTTATTCTCCTCTAATTAATATCTTTATTTGTGCAGCGGAAACCGTAAAACTATTGACAAGCAAATTCTGTAAATCTTTTACTTTGCAGCAAAAAATATAAAATATTATTCTATTCAGAAGCAATATCTCTACAATCTTTCAATTCTCTAATCAATCCTCCATTGATCCAAATTAAATAGAGATCATATTCTATGCATAACTTATCAAAAAATGCTTCTGAAATGGAATAATAATAATAAAAAAAAAACTTTCTGTGTACGCAGGCCGCCTGCGGCCCACTAGCTCGCGCGCAGCCCAGCTGGTGCTCGGCCCAGTGCCTCTCGCGGCTCTGTCCCGCGTCCCAGGCCGCAACCTGGGCCTGGGCCGGGAATCCTTCATCCCGCCTGGGCCAAAACTCGGCCCATTTCTCTGCTGGACGATCTTGGCCGTTCATCTTCATCCGACGGCTGAGCGCAGATATCGGGGCTATACATATAAGCCGGCTCATTCACTGGAACCCTAACCCTAGGGTTATCCTCCCTTTCTCCTCTCCCGGTCGCAGCCGGTGCCGCCGGCGGTCTCCGACAGCCGCGCTGGCGGCCGCCGTCTCCCGACTCTACCGTCGCGCCATGGTCGCGCGGCCCCTGCCTATCTTCTCTCCTTTTTCTCTGTTTTCTGTGCTCGCACCGCAGGCAAGATGGAGTGGCGACGGCCATCCATTGCTGCCGGAGTAGTGGTTGCGGCGCCGCCACGGGTCCCCTCACCGGCGTGCGCGTTCCCCGCGAGTGAGAGCGCGCCGCCGTCGAGCGGGTCGCGACGGTGCCCTTTCGCCCGTTTTTCTTTGTTCCGATTCAGTTCGAATCGAACTCCGTTCTTTCTTTTGATTCGTGATGGAATCCCTTCGGTCTTTCTCCTTCTCCGATTAAAATCGGAATCTTCTCTCTCTGTTGCTCGCATCGGTGGGCGAGCCACCGTGCCGCCGCGGATCTGTGGCTCGCATCGGTGGGCGAGCAACCGTGCCGCCGCGGATCTCTGTTGCGCCCTTGTGGGCCTCCTCGCCGGCGCCGCGTGCAGCTCGCGCGCGGCTCCGTCGAGGAGCTTCGCCTGGGTGCCCTCGGAGGCACCGCCATGACTCGGTGCGCAAGGTGAAGTGTTAGATCTAGGGTTAGGGTTTGTGTGTTCTTTGACCCATCGATCCGTGTTCATTCTTTTGTTCTGTTCTCTTCCGATTCGATTCGAATCGAAGTTCAATCTTTCCCCCCGATTCGAATCGAAGTCGGGTCTGTTTTTCTTCTTTCGATCCGGGATCGAATCTTTCATTTCTTTCCTCTGCTAAATCTACTCACTAGTTTGGCGACTGATACCAATTGTTGACTCTGTGGATCGGCTAGGAGTAGATCTAGTGAGGTAAACTGTAGAAATCGTTTTCTATGTGATTCATACCTTTGGCTATCGATGGCACGTTCGTCGATGGAGGCTGCGCACGGGCAGCGACGGTCGGTGTAGTCCCGTTGACGAGGTTGCAGTGACGGCGCCGGTGGAGCTTCCCATCGCATACAGCGCCTCCTTTCGATCGGGCTAGGGTTTGGAGGTGGGGAATGGACTGTAGCGGTGAACCTCTTTTTCTGTGTCCTGGCCCCACCTCCCTATTTATGGCACTGCGCGACAGGGGCCCACCAGCCTTATTGGGCTGGGCATCCCCGATCAGGATGCGAGGTCAAGGGTCCAATGGGCCTTTGGGCCTATTGAGGTAGAGATCAACCTAACAGCTTAGCGTCGGCTTCTGGCCTTCGAGGACCGACGAGAGGTCAGAAGCACACGGCAGGAGATCATTCTGCGAGAGACCAAACCAGAGATCGAGCTCCGGAACATACTCGGCCATGCCGTTAATGGGTAGCATCAGGTCGCCGGCATGGCTCCACTCCCTGCTCGCTGTGTCGAAGCAGTAGGTGCCATGACCCAGGGCAGATATGCAGAGGTGTGAGCCGCCTCCGAGCACCGCCTGAGAGTGGATCCCGGCGGGCTGGTAACCAGGGTCGAGCACGTAGGGCGGCGGAGGGAGCGAGTGGCGGTACCAAGATTTGCGGAACGACGTCTCGGACGAGGTGTGGATGAAGCCCTCGAATTGGCCTTGATCCTGGTATGCACTAGTGACCTTCTCCATGAACTTCTCCATGATGTAGAGGCAGCTGCCGGGGACGTCGTTCTCGGGGCCGCCGTCTTCGTCGGGGCCAGGGACGGAGAAGGAGATGGGGCACCACTTGCGGCTGTGGAGGCTGGGCATGGTGACGACGGAGCGAAAGACGGCGTCGTAGAGGAAGGCGAGCCCCGAGTTGTCCGTGCAGATGATCTTGTCGTCGGAGAGGCCGAAGCAATGGAACTTCCATGTATGATCGATGGAATCGTAGGATGGGTTTGGTCGGGAACCTGACGCTCGCCGCCGGGATCCGGATGCGTTCGATCTGTTGTAAGCTTGACCTCTTCAGATCTTGACGAGCAGCGGCCGGTGGTGGTGGTGTTGGGTAGAAGAGGTGCTGCCGCGACAGGTCGATGCGGCGCAGCGAGTAGATGCCGTCCTTTCGGTTCATCGTCACAAGATTCAGAAACCGCCGGAGCTGGCTCATGGTTGGATTATCAGTTTGGTTTAACCCAGATAGTGGCTCTCTGAATCAACAACTGACATACAAAATCAATTCAAACTCGTTTCCTATCCTCTCTTCGACTCTTGCCGTAGACAGAGTACCATCAGAGGCGGCGGCGCTGGAGCAGCCGGAGGAAGATCGCAATGGTGCAGAAAGGATAGGAGTCGCGCCGCGCGTGAGTGGGCCCTCTGGTCCACTTCTTCTTACTACGACACGGTCCAACATGCACTCACCATCATACGCCGCGTAAATATATACCTACCGAAAAGCGAAAGAATGCGGTGGAAACCAACCTTTTAGTAAAAACTATAAAATTTTTAATTTAGGTCACACGATTTTTATCTAAAAAAACGGTGTGGGGAGTAATTTGCAAAGCTTAAGAGCACCTCCAATAATACCCAAAACAAGTTGTTAAAATTGTATTTTAGGGATAAAAGAAGAAAACCCTCTTCCAACAGTGGCCCGAGCTAGGTCCCAAAATATCCGCACTTGCAAAAACGGAGTTCTCGGGAGCCAAATTTGCACCCCTGTTCTGCACTCCCAAAACTGGTCACGGTGATTTTTCCCTGTGCTGAGGCGCAATTATCACGGGGCTGCTATGGTTGACGTGAAGTTAATAGCAGTTGGACCCACAATTAGATGAGGTGGTAGGCATTCAATTGTTTTTGGGAGATAATTTTTAGGAACTGTTGAAGAAAGATATTTTTTTATTCCTAATAGTTTTTTAGCAAGTTTCTAAACCTAGTGTTTTGGAACTTTTATTTTGGGTAATGTTGAAGATGCTCTAAGGGAGTTAGAAGCACCTCTCTTGAGGTTGGTTTTCATCGTTTACGTTGCCCCAAAATCCGTGACCTCACACGTTAGACCCGCGTACTATTTTACGGGGGACCCACGTGGAACTTACGAACTCTATAGGTTTTTTTTCGAGATTGACAACTATATAGGTGGGACTCACATCAAACCCGCAAGTGGGACTCACATTTATTATGGGGCTCACTTAATGGGACCCACGGTACAATCAAACACCTACATTGATTAAAAAGATTATCGTTCATTTGTGAGAGCTCTAAGCCTCTAAGACTCTTTTTACCTTGTTTTTTTATTTAATTTATAATTCAAAAAAATAAAATCAAACTATTCATTCATTACTAAATTTATATTCCCTATCAAAATCAAGAATCAATGTAACATATCCCGTCAATCCACTATCGACTATTTTTTCTAATAACACTTAAATGTCAGCAAATTTCTAAGAAACAAAGTTATATAGTTTCTAAATTACCAATAAGATTAAAATATATTTAAATTTAAAGTTGGATTGAGTACAGTAAGACGACAAGTTTGGATTTTATCATCATTTTCAAGTTAACGTGTTCCACATAGACACGTCTCACACCTTCTCAACGCCCTCGCCATGACTCGCTAAACAGTTTTTACCTACTCTTGATAAATATAATGTTTTTTTTTTTTTGCCTGCCATGACTCGCTGAAACAGTTTGTACCCATTCTTGATACATATAATGATAGGTGTAGACTCCATGAAGTGTGCCAGTGTGTTCAGTGTTTCACATCATTATTGTGTGTTACTGTACCGTAAGAGTTTCACATATATAGTTTCCACTTTCAAGTGATAGATGGACTCCTCACTCCTGGATGTCAGATGTTTCTGAATTGTCCAAATGAGAACAAACATTCAAGCAAGTGGTGAAGTCATGATCTTCGGTACCACGGACTAGTAATCTACTCGCGTCTAAAAACATATACTCAGATAAGGGACCGAATCGTCTAGTATTGCCTAAATGTGAGATTCAGACGCTCAGGTCGAAGACTTGTCTCATCCGTCAGCCACGTTGGCGCCGTCTTAGGTTTCATGTTGGAAACCCCGTGGAATATGTCCTTGACCTGCCACCGAATATTAGGACGTCACCAGATTCAAGATCAACCTTTGATACCTTCGTTTGTCACCCAAAAAAAAAAACCTTTGATACCTTCGTCTCGTCTCCTACATCGCCATACAAGAATTCGGTGGTGTCGCCTAATGAAAGAGAAACAACAGGCAATCCCTTGTCAAGGCTGCTCCTTGATTCATCTTTGTCCTGTCAAATAACACAAGAGGAATGAAGGATGCTGTTGGCCAAGAACGATAAACTCGAGTGAGTAAAGCATTGTAAGCCTTGTAATCTTGTCTACAGAAGTGCAGAAGCACATCCAAAAGGAGTGTGTTTAATTAAGGAAAAAGTCTGTTTTTCACCCTTAAATGTTCAACCTCAAACTACAAAACCGGATACTAAAGCCATTCAAATATCCAAACCATGCAAAATTGGCTCTTTGGATGGTTTTGATGGTGGTATTGGATTTTATAGAAATAGCAGAAATATTATTTAAACTTTAAAAAATCATAGCTAGTTCATTTTGGACCCCAAAAATATGAAATTAGTGCCAAAATTTCTCTTATAATGTAACCAACCTATTGGCACACTATTTAATGTTATGTGAATATTATATATTTATATTACTAGTGTCTTATTGTTTTTCTAAAAATAATTAAAATAAAAGTAAATAATATGCAAATAACTACTAATGATGCACCAACATATAGGTCACATTTTTAGGAAAAAATGGCATCAGATTCATATTTTTATAATTAAAAATAACTTAGTTATGAATTCTGAAATATAAAATTATTTTTTAAATTCTTTAGAAAATACAAAACCACCTTCAAAACCACTCAAAGGCCAATTTTGCACGACTTGGATAGTTGGAGGGTCTTCGGTGTCCGGTTTTGTAGTTGTAGGTTGAAAAACAGACTTTTGTAATAGTTGGAGGGTGAAAAATAGACCTTTCCCTTTAATTAATCCAATAAGGAAAAAGTCCATTTTTGACCATCCAACTCTTGTCTCAGTTTGATTTTGGCCATCGAACTCCAGAACTGGGTATTTTTGGTCATCCAACTATCAAAACCGTTCAAGTTTGGCCATCGGACTGTTTTGATGAGTGATTTTAACTTTTTTATTTACAATTTAGTCCTTAGATCTTAAAATGATTATTACTTTTTCTCATACCTCTGATTTAAGTGATTCTTGTGGTCATGTGTTTCTAACGGTGAACATTATATTTTAAAGTGATCTTTATACTATTTCATCAGTATTTGTTATATTATTTTTTTGTCCTTATGTAGAAACGACAATATAAAAAAAGTAAAACAAACAATTATAAAATAATATAATCAACATTTTAGCAGATAAAGTTCATCGTTATGAATGCATGGCCACTAGAATCTCTTAAATCAGAGATAAGAGAAAAAAATAATAATCATTTAAGATCCAATGATTAAAAAGGAATAATTTAGTGCTTTTTAGTCCTTGGATGTTAAAATGATTACTATTTTTTTCTTGCATCTTCGATTTAAGTTATTCTAGTGGTCATGCGTTCGTAACGATGAGCTTTACGTTTTCAAATATTGATTATATTATTTTATAATTGTTTGTTTAATATTTCTTATATTTTTTCTACACAATGAAAAAAATAATATAACAAATAGTGACAAAATAATATAAATATCATTTTAAAAGATAATGCTTGCTGTTAGGAACACGTGACCGCAAGAACCACCTAAATCGGAGGTACGGACAAAAAATAATAATCATTTTAATATCTAGGGACTAAATTGTAAATAAAAAAGTTAAAACCACTCATCAAAACAGCCCGATGACCAAATTTGAACGGTTTTAACAGTTGGATGGCCAAAAATATCCGGTTTTGGAGTTTGATGGCCAAAACCAAACTGAGGCAAGAGTTGCATGGCTAAAAATAGACTTTTTCCATCCAATAAACGGGGATCAGCTTTCCATTCCTTTTCCGTTTCCCTTATTTTTTTCTTAAAATGTTTTGGAACTGAAATTCTTATACCAATATCATTGCAGAGAGTTGTTCTTTTGTACCCGATGAAGACCTAACCTCCCACTACTGTTGTACTCCATCCATCCTAAATTGTAAGTCGTTTGACTTTTTTGACTCCAACTTTGAGCACTCGTCTTATTCAAAAAAAAATGTGTGCAAATGTAGTCAAATTTAAGTTATTTTTCAAATTCTTTTATTACTAAAGCTAGCCATAACAAAAAAAAATATGGTATTTTACGAAAAAAATTGAATAAGACGAGTGGTCAAAGTTGGGGTCAAAAAAGTCAAACGACTTATAATTTGGGACGGAGGAAGTAGAAGTTAACAAGGCAGATATCTGGTGACATCAGAGGAAGTTCTTCCAATGCATTGACAGCTCCTTTGCGTTGTTTCAAGAGTTCATGGGAAGTTTGAATGGCATCTTGAACATGCTTCCTGAATTCTTCTGGTATGGTCGGTGGTTAAGCCCCCATCAAATGGACGTGTATCGCCATATGAGCATGAATCTGAATCCCAGTTCTTCCCTAAGCACATCAGCCATCAGGTACAGTCTTAACTTAGCCCCATCTCGGTAGCCAGATCTATAAAATCCACCTGAACCAACACCAAGCTGCTGGCAAACTTTGACGGTTTTAACCTGGCATGTGAGAACAAAGAGTCGGTAATTAATTTCAGCGCTAAATGTTCATCGATTGTATTTGAATGCGTGATAATCAAATCAACAGAGACGGCATGCATTCATGACAAATATGAGTTGCAATAAAATATTTTGATAAGACATTGAAGGCAGAATGATCACGCAAAGTTCCAGGAGGAGAAAGGAAAACAGCATTTCATACTGTTTTATTGCTCAGAGACTTTAATATTTCCTCAAATAAGACAGTGTTTTTAACCAAAAAAAATGTATATGTAAAGATACGGCACTAGTACATTTTTAACTTGATGGAGCATTTGTTGTCACTCATGCAAATGTCAAGTTGGAGAATTGAAATATCACAAAAAGAAGATAATTTAGGCAAGTGGAGGTTTCGTTGGATCGTTGATCTTGAGACTTTCAGACACGGTCATACATTCAAAGACATCTGACCGCGGGCCACGCTGACGTGGCGGATTATCCGCACCAGTCAAAACCGGAGACTTCAAACTAGTGATGCAAAACCAGAGACTTCAAACTAGTGATGTTCGTTGCCAATGGTATATAGCACCACAAGCGTTCCAGTCTTATCTAAACGATTCAGCGAAGATGGATACACAGGCACCACCAGCCACCGCGGCAGCGAAGATGGATACACCGGTGCGCGTTCCAGTCTTATCGTTTAACAAGCTTTTTAAATGATGCATTACTAACATTGGAGTTTCTTATGAGCTGTAACTGGTTCATGTCTTCTTTTTTTTTTACGGTCGACCGGGGGGAGAGCATCCCCACCTGATATATTTTCATTGGGCTTGAAGCAGCCAAAACCTGATGGCGTTTAAAATTTCAGCATGAAGAAAAAACAGAGGGGGTGCGGGGTCTGCTAGTTTTTACATTGAAGAAAACATAGTGCACCAATCATCTGCTATGTGCCGATCGCACACAGGCTAGCGCTGGCTCCACAGCTGGGCACCTTGTGAGCAGTTCATGTCTTTGCCCTTCTGAGGGGTCGAGATGGATTGTCACAATGATAAGTGAAAAATTAAGATTGAAATCATGATGGTGACAGGTTGCTAATCATAAGCCAAGATAGTCGTATGTTGTATAGATCAAAACCTAGTACTATCACTTCTACAGATTTTCTTTATCTAATTCCTGTCCATTTCTTGGAAGATCCTGCTACACTCATCTAGTGTATCAAAATTGAACGGCGCACCCGCACCTTGCTGTAGCCATCCATTATCTATATGAACATCAATATTAGAGTATCTACAAAACATCAACTAATCTTCAAAATCTTCTATTGAACGCTGCTCTGACACGTTGCACATTGGAACATAGAAATCTCACCGTGGGCACTTGCAGTCTCCATCATCAGAGCACCTACATAAGCAGCAAAAAAAATTACTGACATCCAATGGCAAAGAGTCTAGTTATAAATTCTTCAAACAGCAACCAAAATAGGAAAAAAAACAGTACATATGCACAAAGTACATACCTATTTAGTGACATTGGTAACTTAAATCGGCCTCTAATATTTATTTCTCTCCACAAATCTGGACTCTCATACTTGATTGCGTGATACTTGATGGCAAGCAGAGTTCGAGGCAAAAAATCTGGATACTCATAGTGTAGTAGATCTATGACATCAGAAACTTTGTAGTTCTTCTCCATCAAGCTTGCCCGCTGTTCCTCATCAAACTCTTGTATTGCCTGCATCAATTTTGCTTCAAAGACATGGGCATATGAGTTTCTATGATGATCCATGAGAGACGCCCCCACAAAAAACAAGAACTTGCGCTGTTTTTTATCTGAGCGATTCTGCTGCCTCCCATGTTTTTTCCGCTGCTTCCGCATCCCATTTTTCTTTCTGCTGTAGTTGCTATTCCCTGTCTGGTTGTTGTCGCTGCTGCTGCTGTAGTTGCTATTCCCTGTCTGGTTGTTGTCGCTGCTGCTGCTGTAGTTGCGATTCCCTGTCTGACTGTTGTCGCTGCTGCTGTAGCTGTTATTCATCCTCCTCTTTTTTCTCTTGTTGCGACTGTTTTTGTTAGTCACTTGTTGCCCCTGCAAGTTCTGAGCATCATTGCTGCTGCTGTTGTTCAGAATCTCCTCACTCTTCTTCTGCTGCCGTGGCGCGCTGTTCCTCTGATTTGGTTTGCCTTCCAGGGCTGGACAGTTGTTGTTTCCCTGCTGACTATGTGTATTTTCAGTGAATTTATGCGTTCTCCACAAGTGCAGAAATGGATTTTTATCAGCTGTAGCCGGCCACAACATCAATCCATTATGTTCGGGAATAGAAGCAATTATATCTGTGGCCATAGCTTTTGAATTCTCACCCATCAAGGGCATTTTCTTCCTCACAAGTGTGTGTATATCCATGCCAAGGACTCCTCTCTCTTCCCTCGGAAGGAGTGCTGCGGGAAATGCAATCATTTCCTCATCAATAGTAGGAGCTCTCATTGAATTCAGCCACATATTCAAATCATTCAAGAGAAGCTTCAGTATGTTATCCCCATGATGCATTCTCAACAGAGAAATCAAATACCCTCTAAGTTCTCCATAGTTTGATCTAATCATGTCCTTGTCCAACGAAACAGGCTGAGCAACATTTTTGAAATCTCTCACACCCAAGACACCTAGTGGCCTGAACACTGCAAGTGACTTGTCTTGGAACAGACCAGCTGTGGACAGACCTTCTCTGTGACTCAGAAAAGGAATGAGGGCGGCTGACCACAGAAATATCTTCCCCTTCTCCGTGACCATGTATGGCTTGTGTGGCTTCACAATAATGAGTTTATCTCTTGGCACATCATAGAGAATGGGATTTTTTTCCAGAAACTCTCCTACAGGTTCCCAGTCCTTGTTACTGCAGGTAGATGGTACACCATAAAGTCTGTCATAAATGAATAGAATGTTTAGTTCCCTAACAGCAGTTATGACCAGTAAAATGTGCATTCTTTGGAGGGTGAAATACATCAAGTGATAATCAGTAAGGCGTAAAATTCTAGAAAAAAAAGTACAATGCATAGTCTTTGGAGGGTGGAAGATGCCAAGTGATGAAGTGATCACTTATTCAGTACATGGAGAAGAATAGTCAGGGGGTTATAATTTTCATCCTCCTGAAAAAAAAAAACTAACAGCATGGTCCATAACTAACTCACATTGGGTTGAGGGACGGCACAGATGACATTTTTCAAGTTCCTTCAAACACAAATTCCTTAGACAACGAAGCATAGCTTTCAATCGAATTGGGGCGCAGGAGGGGTCTCCCCTTATTGAAGAATTTACAGAATGACACAATCATAGTGCCTGCACAGATACATTTATTACGGTTAATAACATAAAGTACTCAACAAACTGAAACTCAAAACGTTACCACCACGAATCCTTATATCCAATTTTTTCCTTAACAGGATATCTGCCGCAAGTGGTGCCCTATCTCCTTCTCCGTCCCGGGCCCGGACGAAGACGGCAGCCCTGAGGAAGACGGCCCTGGCAGCTGCCTCTACATCATGGAGAAGGTTGCTACTCCAGAACCGGATCAAGGCCAGTTCGAGGCCTTCGTCTACACCTCGGCTGAGACGTCCTTCAGCAAATCTTGGTACCGCCATTCGCTCCCTCCGCCGCCCTACGTCCTCCACCCTAGTTACCAGCTAGCACGGATCTACTCTCAGGCGGTGCTCGGTGGCGGCTCACACTTATGCATATCTGCCCTGGGTCATGGCACTTACTGCTTCGACACAGCGAGCAGGGAGTGGAGCCACGCAGGCGACTGGATTCTACCTGTTTACGGCATGGCTGAATATGTTCCGGAGCTCAATCTCTGGTTTGGTCTCTCAGAAAAGGATCTACTGCCGTGTGCTTTTGACCTCTCCTCCGTCCTTGAAGGCCGGAAGCCGACTCTAACCGACATTTGGAGAATTAATTACCCACCAGATTGGTGCTCCCACGGGATCACCAATATCATCAGCCTGGGCGCCGGAAGGTTCTGTATCGTCAAGTTCTTTGAGACTATGCAGGAGGGCACCTACTGCTTTGGGGAGCCAGTTGTGGATGAGATCTTTGCTGTATTTACTGGTGTAGAATTGCTGTCTTCATGTGCAAAAGGAGTCAAGTTGAATGGCAATGGCAAAGGAACTTGCAGTGGCAACCACAATGGGAAACAGGGGATCCGGATGGTCAAACACATGTCCAAAGTTCATGTCTTGACCGGGTATACAACAATCGAGGCGATTCTCTGAACAACCGCGGGATGTGCATTCTCACGGGGCGTGCATTCATCGGTCTGGTGTGCTGGATACTATCCCAAAAGGATCCCAGCATCACCTATTTTTTCTGGCTATCAAGATAAATAAAAGCTCTGCATTACACTCTAAAATATCTCTATCTGTTGCTACCATGCCGTCGTCTATATGTTACATATGTACAAGTTCGAGAGGAGCTACCTACCTAGAACAACAGTGAGGAATTGTTGCAGTGCTTATTATAATTAGTTTGCAACTGTAGATTTGTTTGAAAAGGAAAACCTTTGTGTACTCTGTTCTTTTGTTTTAAGCTTTTGGTTTTCAGAGTTTCAAAGTGAGGCTTTGACCTTAATTTTTTTATCATAACTTTATTATATCATTATTAAATTCTTAATTTTGAAGACAGATCCAATAACATAATTTCCAGACTGGGATTGTGTGGCTACTTCATTCCTTTTCTTTTCGTATGTCCAGACTGAGACTGGGTGTCATTCTTTAGGGTGTGTTTAGATCGTAGAAAAAACACTGTAGCATAAGAAAAATACTGTAGCATTCGCTGGGAAACGTGTTTTGTGAGAGGGGAATAGTGAAAAGTTAGAACGAATAGTGAAAAGTTAGAATGAATAGTGAATAGTTGGGAATCTGAACATGGCATTAGTGAGGCGTTGTCTGGCCACTGCTTAGATAAAATGACACATACATGCCAGCACTAAGGGAGCGCTGTTCGGAATTTACCATTTCCAAGTCAAAGTTTAACAATCAAATTAGTCTGGCTCTGGATTTTGTTTGGACAAAAATAAACTAAGGTGGCCGAAGAAGAAGAGCATATTGCTAATTGGTGTCTGTTTATTTCCACTGTACTTTATGCAGTTGAAAAATTAAATATCATTGTTTGGTAGATTAGCTATGCCCTTATTTTTACTATCTTTATTATTATTATATCGATTGACAGGATTTATCACACCTATTGACCTGCTTACAGAATTTGATGTTAGTTTCATCACCAGTACGGGATTTGCCCTCACCTGCTTACAGAATTTGGTGGTTTCATCACCAGTATGGGGTTCGTTCTCACCTGCTTACAGAATTTGATTTTGGTTTCGTCACCAGTATGGGATTTGCTCTCAGTCAGATAAGGATAAACATAGATGTGACTATTTTGGTTGTGGTAGTTATGTGAGGATCCTTTCATCTACTCCAGATTGTGTCATTCTTATGGCCGTTTTGTAGAATGCTCCAGGCAATTTGACTGACTGGATTGGTCGATATGGGGGGGGGGGGGGGGGGCATGTGGCGCTGGCCACCAGCAACGAGTGATGGGTATGGAGGGTCGGAGGCCAATCCGCTTGATGAAGACACTGATCTGCAATGAGTGATATAGCGTGTGCGCACTGCCACGATTGGCTGTGACTGGGCCTTATCTGGGCTCTAGCCAGTGGCGGATCCAGCGCAGCTGAGTTAGGAGAGTCTCATCTTCCTCCCCTTCCTATGTTTCTTCTTTCTCCACTCATTTATTCATCATCTCCTTCAACCATGACTAAAAATTATAGGAGGGGCTCCATTGACTGCGCAGCTGTAGGAGGGGCTGGAGCCCTGGCTGCCCCTCCACTGTAGGCGGGGATGGCATACGTTAGAGGTAGAAGACGAAAGGGCGTCTTTGCATCTTTGATCTGACGGTAGAACAAAATCGAATATGGTCATTGGTCAGTTTCCCTTTATGCAAAGTTTTAGCCACAGTCACTGAATATGCTGGTGATATAATGATAGGCCCCTCCTACAGCTGGAGGGGCAGCCAGGGCTCCAGCCCCTCCTACAGCTGCGCAGTCAATGGAGCCCCTCCTATAATTTTTAGTCATGGTCGTAGAGGAAGGCGAGGCCCGAGTTGTCCGTGCAGATGATCTTGTCGTCGGAGAGGCCGAAGCAATGAAACTTCCATGTATGGTCGATGGAATCGTAGGATGGGTTTGGTCGGAACCTCACGCTCGCCGCCGGGATCCGAATGCGTTCCATCTCTTGTAAATGTAATAAACTCTTATTATCGTCTGCTGGTGGTGGTGGTGTTGGATAGAATAGGTGCTGGCGCGACAGGTCGATGCGGCGCAGCGAATAGACGCCGTCCTTGCGATTCATCGTCACAAGATTCAGAAACCGCCGGAGGCTCATAGTCGATTATTAGGTAGGTTCAAACCCAGAGAGCGGTACTCTGAATCAAACGTCTCCTCAAGATGGGATCCCCTCAAGATGGGATCCCCTCAAGATAGATTACCGACAGGTATCCATACCTGAGAAAAAAAAAAGAGGGGAAAAAAAGTCAAGAATCAATTCAATCTCCTATCCTATCCACTCCTCCCGTATTAGATAGATGATGAAAAGGAAGAATACCCGCACGAAGAAGCGGCTCGCTGGAGCAGGTGCAGGAAGATCGTACTCGGCGGAAACGGCGGCGAGGGGACGATGACGAGACTGGGATCCTTTTTTCCCCCTGATGGGAAGACTCTGCAGGGAGGCTAGGGTTAGAGCCGTCTTGGGTGCGGTTTATAAGTTAGATCGTAAATGGCCTGAAAGCATCTGGTCCACTTGCTTTTTACGATCGCCAATATGGCCCAATACGGGCACGCCGTCCCAGCCAGTACTAGTATCCAGTATCCACCACCTTCTTCCGTCAGTCTCAGTCCATCGCGGTAACGGGCCGAGGCCCGATTCTAACCCCAACTCGGCCCTTTTCATTTAAATTGTGCCCCATCCTAATTTGATCCGAAACTAAGATTCGTAGCTCAATTCGTGAGCTGGTGTGTGATATGGGGCTGGGGAGGAGAAGAATCGAGCCTTTTATAGCGCTCTGGGAACCCAAGTGGTCTTTTATAGCGTCTCTTATTCTGGCGTCGATCACGCCTCTCCCTCCCCTCCAGTGGCAGAGGTGGAGTGGGAAAGGTTAGATCAGCGTCGAAAGTAGTAGTTTGTATAGGTTTTTTGGTTTCTTGGTTTAGTTTGGTTAGGTTGGAGGCTTTCCCGGCAATGGCTTCGTAGCCGACACTGCGCCGACTTTTGCTGCTCCGAGCTCTTCTTGGTGTGTCTAGGAGGAGCTTCCGGAAGTATGGTATTGTGTTTGTATTTGTTTGTTGTGTTTGGGAGGGGGGGGGGGGGGGGGTCCCCGCAGTTTGTCTCCGGGTTGTTGATCTCCGACGACGCCTGTATGAGATTTTTGGTCTTCCGCTCCGGTGAACCGGCGATGGAAGATGCCAGTGCTTGGGGTGTCCTTCCAGAGTCGGGCAAATGAGTTATCGATGCTCTTTCAATGTGTCAGATGTGGTTCATTGAAGTTGAGCCGATGTTGTGGCTTTACAATGTTTGGGCTTCGTTGGTGCCTATAGCAGAGTATGGGCTCTGACGGCGTGCGTGCATTAAGCACTTGTTTATCTCAAGAAGCACTTGAAGCGTCTTTGGCTTTTGATTCGCGTTTGTTACTCTTGGAGCTTGGCTCCTAGACTATTAGATGTCGCCCGAGAGCGTCTCCTTGATTGTTGAGTGCCCCGGGAAGTTTGTATTACTTGTCCTTATGTGGAACTGTTGACGCCCGTTAGATACGCCAATTGTTAACCGCAAGCGCACGGGACATTGTAGCCCTTTCCCTTGAGCAATTCTTCCAAGATTTATCAATCCGTAGAGCTAAAGACAATGAAACAAACCAAGATGTATGAAAACCTTTGCTTTTATGAAAGATCAAATCAATGGAAAGTGAATATAATCTACTAGAGCCAACCAACCACACAAGGTAGCAAGAGAGATAGAGATAACCGATCTAGATCACCTAGACCAATGCATAGTCGTAGTTCAAGCAGAGCAAAGATAGATGTGAATCTCAATAAAAAACATCTTTAAATCATGACCTCCAAATTGACTCCCAAAACCCTAACCTTACACAAGGATACACCCTATCACGGCACTATCCCCTTCGGCGTTGTAGTTTCAAGGCACGAAGTAGCATTGAGCGCTCTTTGGTAAGTCCGGTATGGACCCCTAGCCACCATGGCTATAAGAATATCCAAATGATATATCTCGATAATAGATCAAAAATAAGCACATCAAAGAACAAAAATCAATAGAAGAGGTACTCCCTGGCGCCAACCGTTTTGATAAGTCTAGTATGAACCCCTAGCCACCATGGCTATAAGAACATCCAAATGATCTATCTCGATAATAGATCTAAAATAAGCACATCAAGAACGAACAAAATCAATAGAAGAGGTACTCCCTGGCGCCAACCGTTGATATACTTGATCGCAAGAAATTCGGAAACACAAACATCTTCACCACGAATGATAGTACATCATAAGATCCCAACCATGGCCTACCTTGATCCTGATCTAAGCTCCTGAACTCCAATGTGGGAGAACTGTGCAAGGTTCCCACGTCGGCTAGGGTGAACCCTAGACAACTAGCAACGTCCCTCGGCTCTCCGCAAGGTGTCTCTCTACTCCTCTGCTCCTCGGCGGTTGCTGCGAATGTCAACTCCCCTTGGATGTTGGAATGCAGACTCCTTTTATAGGCGATACGACCTAGGTCAAAGGGGGGGCTCGAGCCGAGGCCAGAGGGACCCAGGCCGACCGGCTAGGGGGCCTGTGGGCCGGCCGGCCTGGCCTGTTCCAGGCTCGTCTCACCTTCCCTTTCCTCCGCGCGTCTTCTCACATCTTCTGGAATCCGCGTCCTTCTTTGATGATAGGCATTTGGTGAAGTTTTCTTCGGAATATCTTTGAGATAAGGAGGTGAATCTTTTCTTAATCTTTAATTGCTTCGCCTTAATCCCGAAGTAGTCTTGGTTGTGCTTGTGTCTTGGGCCTCTTGGGAGTCTTGGATTATCAGGCATGGCCCTTGAGCGAGCCTCGAATCAATGGGCTTGTGGACTTCATCGTTTTATGCTCCAAAATAGCCCCAAATCCTGCAAAATCATAATTCTTCCAAAAACACATACATATGCAAATATGACCCAGTTATCAAGTATGATCAATGATTTAGATGTCAAATTCGTGCCATTATTGAAGATATACAAGAGTGAAAAGGTATAGCTAAAGGGCACCAACAGGAACCATATAGTAAGTGACTGTGACTCAATCTTGATCTTTGTGGTCGATTGAGGGAGGAAACGAGTCAAAAGAGACTCTACCCTTTGTGGGTGCCTCGACAGAGATGTAGCTCCCTTGGGAGTGAACTTCGGGAACAAATCTTGTGTCTCCTCATGTTGCTTATATTGTCCATGCTTAATATTCTCAAATTTGCTTCATATTGATCGATCTCTTTCTATACAAGTTTCGATTGTTTCTAATCATATTTGCATGTATCCAGAGTCTATTTGTATTCTAGTAGAATTGAGAATAAACCGTTAATTTTAAATCTCGAGTAGGGTTTGCTTTCACTGTTGGGTTACCCTATACAGTCTTGGATCACCCAGTCACCGGAAGACCCTAGGTTGTGTCAGGTTTCCCGGTTTGACTGACAATTGGTCGAAAGAATTTCAGGTTTTTTTATAGATACGCCTATTCACCCCCACCCCACCCCCTATATGCATCTGCAAGTTCCTCTCACCTAGAGTGACACGTCATCTAAAAATGCTTAAAATTAGGATGAAGCACTCCTATTTCAATACATAGTTTCATCTAGCCAAGGTTACATGCAAGACACAAGTTGTATAGGTAGTCGTGTATGTAAGATTTCATCTCATGAAACTCATTTCACCTCTCTATTTGATCTTCATTAATATACTACCACATCATAAAAAAGATCTATAGCTCTATTTATTGCCCCCTAAAACACCCATTGAGATTGGCCTAAGAAGGGTCATTGGGTCGACTCTATATTTTGGTTCTTTCGGTTAACTAAGGAACCAAACCGAACTAACTGATAAACTTCGGTTCATGAGGAACAAAAACCGAGGATTGAACCAAACTTCTCAGTTCCGGATCTTTCAGTTCTGGTTCTGATTAGTTCAGTTCGGTTCTCGGTAATATTTTCCCAGCCCTAGCTATTAGGCCCTTGGAGAAGCCTATAACTAATAACTAATAGTGTATTCGTCGAGTCTTGACCGTTTTATCGAGACCCCCCTACAAATCATTAGATGCCATGGATCCAGTCCAACCACATTCTTTTTGCAAAACTTACCTCGACATCCACGACCAGGAGTCGAGGGAGTGTTCGTGTGGCGCCACGGGTTGGGTGACTAAGTGCCACGTCGGGCACAAACTACTCTAGAAACCGATGAAGGGTGAGAAATAAAAGGTATCCATACTTGGAGGTTGAAAATTTTCTAGTTTTGTACATCAAAACTGTAAATGAAACTAACCACATCGGGCACAAACTGCCCTAGAAACCGATGAAGGGTGATAAATAAAAGGTATTCATACTTGGAGGTTGAAAATTTTCTAGTTTTGTACATCAAAATTGTAAATAAAACTAATGTCATAGTTTAAAGGTGTAAATTGGACTTTATCCAGGGCATCTAGTCCACTTGCTTTTTACTATCATAATTAATCCTGCTCAAGTTGGTTTTTACTATAATAATCTATCTTCTTCTTGTATACTCCCAATACCCTAAAATAAGTGTCGTTTTGAGTGTTCGTGCCACGAGTTTGACTGAATTTGTAGAAAATACGTGCAACATTTAAATCTCTAAATAATTGTTTATAAAAACTAGATCTAAATATCAATCTAATGATAGTTATATTGTATCATAAATTTTAATACATTTTTATATATAATTAACCGAAGTTGTTTCTAGGAAGTGAGAAAGATAAATATTTTAGGACGGAGGGGGCATGTGGAAGGAAAGCTCTCTGGGGTGTGGACCAAGTTTATTTTTGTCCCTAGACCATAAAACCGTGTATTTGCTTAGACTACAAAAACTGACTGCAAAACCTCCTCAACTTTATCCTAAGTGACGTCATATCATCATGCTGACTTTTGCCCATGGACCCTCTTACATGGCATGGAGCCCACCTGCCAGCCTCTGTCTCTCCATCCTCCTATGACCTATCTCTCCATATGGCCCAATGAGCGCACGCCGTCAGTATTAATTTCAGTCTCGGACGAAACATTTGGGACGGTAAATTGCAATATATTCCCACCGCTGCATTACCGTATTTCAGTCGTCCTTCGCGCTTCGTGGCCCTCGCGCCTTGCTGCTCCGCATAATCGGGCCGGCGCCGATCAATTAGCAAAAAATAGCAGCAACGCGCGCGCATCACACAGCTCTCGGCCGGGATTAGATCAGAATCAGATCATGGATGTTTTCTCCCGAATACATTTCGGTTACTTGGCCGCGTAAATTATCTTATGCTCGCCACTCATGGTGGTTGATCCAGACCACCTCGTGGTCCGTGGAGGCGTGTGTGGCTCGAACATTTCCTTTTTTGCCTACTATAACTCGCTGTTTACCTATTGTAAATTTGATCAAATAGGCTTAGACTCTGCGCAGGTTCAGGATTAATATTATCCAATCATCAAGAGGACTGGAGGACGAGGGTTTAGTGTTTCACATATGGGAACAAACATTCAAGCAATTAGTGAAGTCATGATCGTCAGTTGCTAGTACAGATAAGTGACCCAATCGTCTAGTACTGCCTAAATGTGAGATTCAGACGCCCAGGTCGAAGACTTGTCTCATCCGTCAGCCACGTAGGCGCCGTCTTAGGTTTCATGTTGGAAACCCCGTGGAATATGTGCCTTGATTTGCCACCGAATATTAGGACGTCACCAGACTCAAGATCAACCTTTGATACCTTCGCTTCGTCTCTAACATCGCCATACAAGAATTCTGTGGTGTCGCCTAATGAAAAAGAAACGACAGGCAATCCCTTGTCAAGGCTGCTCCTTGATTCATCTTTGTCCTGTCAAATAACACAATTGTAAAATCCAGTGAGCAAAATATTCTGTAACATTATGCCATTATGGCGTTTCAATTGCCGACAAGAGGAACAAAGGATGCTGTACTAGAAACGGCCAAGAACAATTAAAACATTGTAAGCCTTGTAATCTTGTCTGCAGAAGTACAGATGCACATCCGAAAGTAATGTTTCTTGATTAGATAAACAGGGACCATTTTTCCTTTACCTCTTCCCTTTCACTTATATATTTAAAAAGGTTCAGATCAGAAAATATTTTGAAACAGATATTTTTATATCATTGCAGAAAGTGGTTCGTTTGTACCTGATGAAGACCTAACCTCCCACTACTGTTGTAGAAGTTAACAATGCAGATATCTGGTGACATCAGAGGAAGTTCTTCCAATGCATTGGCAGCTCCTTTCCGTTGTTTCAAGAGTTCATGGGAAGTTTGAATGGCATCTTGAACATGCTTCCTGAATTCTTCTGGTATGGTCGGTGGTTGAGCCCCATCAAATGGACGTGTATCGCCATATGAGCATGAATCTGGATCCCAGTTCTTCCCTAAGCACATCATGTGCAGTCTTAACTGAGCCCCATCTCGGTAGCCAGGTCTATAAAATCCTCCTGGACCAACACCAAGCTTCTGGCAAACTTTGACAATTTTGACCTGCCATGTGAGGTAAAAGAGTCGGTAATATAATTTCAGCGCAAAATGTGCATTGATTGTATTTGAGTGCATGATAATCAAATCAATAGAGACGGCGATATGAATTCTGAGAGTATGAGTTGCAACAAAATGTGTTGATAAGACATTGAAAGCAGAACTCTAAGCAAAACAGCATTTCATACTGTTTTGTTGCTCAGAAACTTTATATTTCCTCATATAAGACAGTGTTTTTTAACAAAAGGACTGTATATGTAAAGATACGGCACTAGTACATTTTTAGAAGAAAAAAAACACTCATAAATACAGCTGTACCTGATCATTAGGCTTTACGAATCTTTTCAACAGAACCATTCCAGGTCTCAAGTGGTGCCATGAAGCATCCTTGGAAAGCTCCCGAGCTCGTCTTTTGTCTCTGTTGACCTCGAGCAAAGAAGGTTTTAACTTGATGGAGCATTTGTTGTCACTCATGCAAATGTCAAATGGGACGGCTACTGGTCCAGCACTACAAGGACTGCTTCTGGAGTCAACTGATTTCAGTGGTTGAACTGGTGTAACCAACACTTGTGGTGAATCTTTGCTGCTGACTGAAGGTGAGAATATACATTCTCCTTGCTTTTGACGTTCTGAAGACCTTCCATAGACCTAAAGGCATATCTAGAGTATTAGAAGCTGATTTGCAAAAGAAGAATCCAAAGGTTTGTTATTAAAACTATATACCTAAAATCCCAACACAACTTGAATTCAAATTTAGAATGGAATAATCAGACATTATTGCCAAATCTAAGCATCAATAGTTTTGTTGTTCCAGTTCACGGTTCACCTGCAAGATTACGACTGATGTTGCAGAAACAGGCAGCAAAATCATCTACTCATCCTAATTTGCAGAGAAAGGACAATACTCGCATTTTGCCCACAATGTGTTCACTATCTCGATCGATATCTCCCAACTTCCGACGAAAACACGAGAACCAAACCGCATTGAACTCTAACCACAACCGCACCACACAGCATCGCGCAATTTTCCCCGATCCAGCAGCACTACATTGTAGCAATCAACAAACGGGTAACCGCGAACCCTAACCCGTTACAGGCCGGAAATAATTGGGGAGCCGGCATTTTTGCGGCCGACCGATCCATGCATGTGTTGGGGGCGCATCGCTGCACTTACCGATCCATGTGGGGGACGGCCCTTCCGCGGCTGGGCGTAGCTCGCCGGTGTCTTCTCGCCGCCGCTTCCGCCGCCGCCAGCCATGGACGGGTCCCGAGACCGAGAGCGAGAGGTGCGGAAGTGGAAGGGGCAGGGGTTCAGTTCACGTTTTCTTCCGCTTTGGTAAACCGACGATTTTTTTTTTTTTTTTTTTTTTGCAAGAAACGGAACCGACTCTCCTTTTGTTTTCTTCGAGTAATTTCGTCGTATCGAACACGTATTTGTACATCGCAAATCCACTTTGGGCTGCTTGGGCTACAACTACAAAGGCCTTTTCTATGAGCCCAAGCCCAGGAAAGCAGCCCAGCAGACCAAATCATCATGAAGGCCCGTTGTGTGCAATTGATTTCAATCCGCTCGATGCATTTAAATTAGAAGCATCTAATGCTAAAAAATAAATAAATTAGAAGCATCTTTACTCGCTTCACAAACCAAATTCTTACCCTCATCTTGTAGCTACTTCACTAAACAAGCGCAGAATTTAATTGCCGAGCTAATTCATCGCCTTATTAACATGTTACATTACTCGTAACAGATAAATAACTTGAGTATTGCACGGTGTACAATGTTTGTCTGAGAGCATCATCGGTGATCTCCCTATGCAGTAAGCTTGGGGACGACGACGACGACGCCGGGGCGTCAGCTCAAAGCTGCGGCGAGGCCGGACGCCGACGTGATGACCTCCTCCTGATGCCGAGCGCGGCGAGCAGCACCCTGAGGACGCGGCCAGCAGCCGGGCACAACGACCTCGCCCGGCACCTCCCCCTCCCCGTCTTCTTCAACTGGGTGTACGAGTGGTACGACGACGGCGGCGGCGATATCGGCGGGAGCCCGGCTCCGGCCACCTCGGCCGGCGCGACGGAAGCCGTGGCGGCGATGGCGGCGGCGCTCTTGGGCGTGCCGGGCGTGGACTCCCACAGGAAGGGCACGGCGCCGGGGCGGAGGCTGTAGTACACCCGGAACGACGCCGTCGCTAGGCTCGCGCGCTCCATCGCCATGGCCACCTCGCCGCCGACGCTGGCCCTCCTCCTGGTGGAGATCGGCCGCCGGGGAGCAAGCTGATTGGAATCCATGGCGTTTTAATAAGCCTGCAACGATCGAGGTGGGCAGCTCTAATCACGGAAGCAAAGCGAATTAAGCTCGGGAGTTTATATAGGCGGGGATGGGTTGGTCTGTGGCAAGCTACTAGCCTACTATGCTGGGTCCGGCACTCCGGCCGGTGTGAGGCTGCTGGCCTGGCTAAGCAGGGAACATGAGGCTCTGACAGTGAGAGGGAGTGAGTCACTGTTGGAAGCTATCTCCGATTTGATCACTGATAAGTGATTAATGAATAATGATGAGCGATTGGGCAGGTGATGATGCAGTTTTCGTTACTGAAAGGGGCTTTGCCCTTGCCTTCACCAGCAGTAGAGATGACGTTTCGTTAAGCCACTATTCAGAACCACCTTTAGTTTGTTTACTTGTAGTTGTTCAGGAGAACGACTTGTTTAGTGACGGAGAGAGCAACGAGCTCGGACATTGACGCGCGCTCTGGTCGGTTTGTTTCCTCAAGGTTCCTTTCTGACAGTGTCATCTCACCCTACCTCACCTAAAGCTAACAGCAAATCCGGTGGAGTGGTCGAAACTTTTACTGTTCTCCCAGTTGTACATTGTCGATCCTGAAACATTTCCGATCGAGAAGACGCAGCTCCGCAGCTGCACTGGCCAACCACCTGAAACCAAGCTTACAATATGTCGGAGTGACTGTAAATAAGAGACGATTGGTTTACTGGTCGTCCACGTCCAGTGGACCGGTGTCCATTCAGGTACTAGCAGCTAGTAGTTGGCCCGTTGCTAGCTGAACCTTTGTCCGTTACCGATCACCATTCACCGGTAATTTCAGAAGGGATTTCTTGCGGTCCTTGTCATGCGAGCTCGTCAGAAAATTCAGACAGCGAGATCGTCCGTTTGTCCATATCGCGCTCCAGGATCGACGCTCTTGGCCGATAGGTGACAAAAACGTCTCACCGAGCATGACTGAGATCAAGCTCTACTGAATGAATAATCAATCTAATGGACGGACACATTTGGACTAGTAGCTCCCAGTATTCAGTCTACGTCGCTGCCGGTTAGGTTAACTAACAATCGTAGTTTTACCCACGGCGCCAAAAGGCTCCAATGTACAGAAACCCTCCAGTCCAAGCTGCTGTACCTGCTAATCTGGCATGGCTGCTAGCAAGCTCTGCCGTCGACGACCAGTGAGCGAGCTTGCACGCAGCCACGCAGGGGTGTCGTGTCTCGTTACCTGAAGATAGCTTGTGTATACGACGTGTCCAGAGAGCAGGGAAGACTTGTGAGCCGATCGGACAGCACACTGTCACCGGTATAAAGATTGCAGCCTACCGAACCTTAAAAAGATTGACTCTTGAACATGTTGACAGTGTGCGGGCGACATCATGCTGACTAACCCCAGTGCAGGCTTCAGAAATTGTGGGTCCTGCTCCCTTCCTGCCGGATTTGCTGATCAAGTGTCTGATGTGCCTCGCAACGAAGATTGACTGCTTCAAATTCCTTTTTTTTTTTTGAGAGAGAGACTGCTTCAAATTCGAAGCTGACGGTTTACACGTACGCACCGTTCTCTCTTCAGAATTTCAGTGTAACTTCAAGTTTCTAAAGGGGGGAAATATCTTCAAAAGGGACATTTGAAAAAAATGTATAAAAAAGAGGGGGAATTATTCAGGTTTAATTCTCGATTCCTTGCACACCTATACGAAATTCCTCGTTTTCTCTCTTTCAGCCGAAATTCTTATCTTTCAAAATGTTTGAGCTGGGCCGCCCAGTACATCGGCCAAGTTACTGGGCCACGGCCCGTTGAGGGGAAGGGACGAAGGGTTAGGGGAGTGCTGAAAACCTCACCTCGCCGACGAACGAATTCGTTGGCGGCGGTGGGAGGGGAGCCACCTTCTTCCTCTCGCAGTGGAGTGGCAGCAGAGTTTTTCCTCCCGTGCCCCTCCTTTTCCGTCGCCTCCCTCCTCCCTTGCGCCGCCTCCCCAACCGCACGCCCTCCCTCCCCCCACCTCGCCGCCGCCGCCGTCTCCCGCCACCTCCCCTACCGCACGCCCTCCCTCCCTGCACCTCACCGGCGCCGTCCCTTCCCTCCACCTCGCCGTCGCCGCCGTCGGGGCCGAGGGGACTCGTGGCCGGCCCAGCTCAGATCCGCTGCAAACGAGCGCAGTGCATTTTTCCAAGATTTTGGTGGCATTAAACAGAAACCCCATGACCCAGGCTAAGTCTTCCCCTGGTGGCCAGAGAAATTGGAGTAGCGGTGGGCCTGCCAGTGGAAGGAAGAACAAGGAAAGGGGAGACGACAGAGCCAAAGGAACCAGGTTTGCAAGTTTGAGCAATAGAGAGAAGAGGGAAGAACACAAAGGGCGCCGAGGAAATGTGGGATCGACAAGGCGTTCCAGTGAGGGCGTGCCTCAAGCTGGTGTGAAGAAGAATGAGGCTGGGTTTGATAGGAGGAAGAGGAAGATCGACAATGACTCGTGGGATGATGATGGTGGTGGCAAGAATTTTTCGTCCTCCAAATCAAAGTTTACCAGAAAAACTGCTTCCACCATGAACCGTCAAAAAGTTGCTCCTGGGAAAGGTGATGGACTGAAGTCTCAAAGATTGTACGAGGACGACTCATGGGTAGGGAGAAGGAGTATGAGCAAGATTTCTGATATTAGTAGAGGGTTCAACGGTCGATCGGGGCTCAGTAAGAACTCTGGAGCATCAAAAGGGAAGAAGTTTGATGCATCAACAGAATTCAGGCGTACCAAAAAAGCTGGAGCTAAAGATGTTGGTTTGGGCGAGGAAGTTGCAGATAGTAAGAAGTCAGATGACTCAGGTCATATTACTGAAGAAGAGAAGCCTCGTCCTCGCCTTACTCGAGTGCTGGACCAGAGTGGGAAGAAAATAAAGCCTGTTAAAAAAGATGCAGTTCCTGATGATGAGGAACCTACTCGACCTAAGAAGAGAAAGCGAATGAAGCTAGATCCTTATGACACTTCGAACAAACGGATTGAAGATTTTCCTCCTATCCAGGACGGTACAACTTTTTTGTTACACGTTTTCATTTGTTCATGTGACTATGCTTATTGTTTAATCTTATTGCTTATTGCATTTGCACTTATGTATGTTCTTATTTCGATTGTTTGGCATGACCAAATAACCCTTCATCAGTAAAACAGCCCTTTTTTCTTGAATGTTTTCTGTCTCTGACCTTGAAATAGTGTTCTACTTCCTATCCCCAAGTGTGCTAGATAAAATAGTTTTTCCTTTTTCGAAGGGTATTAAGGCCAACCTAAAGGAAATGTAGATAATCCTTTTATTATGTTTGTTTTTCCTTGTACCTATGTACAACATTGAAAAGATGTACTGGTACGAAAACAGCCCCTTCTAAAAACAAAATAGAACTAAAGAATATAAAATTCAAAGGATATGTCGTTGTATTTGCATGCTTACACATTGGGACCTTTTACAAGGTCAGTTTACTTTTAGATTGGAGAAGCAAGCAATTTGAAATCTGTTACTGAACTGCTGAGTTCCAAAAATAAAACAAAGTATATGTCGTTGTGTTTGCATGCTTGCATTCTCATGAATATGTAAACTCTTGGTCTTTCAAAAAATACATTTATGTCGAATATGTAATCCAATAATACTTGTGTTTTGATATATTCCTTCTTCCTTTTTTTTTTTATAGTTACCAATGCAGAGAAGGTTCTGGTGAAGTGTGCACCTGAAGAGACTGAAATGTCTATAAATGCACAATTCCGTTCTATACAGCCAACTCCCTCAATCCTTTCATACGTTGAAGATAATGTACACATGATAACCTCTTATAAACCTTCTTACACACTATGGTTGTATGTGTAACACCCTCTTACTGTCGTTTGCAGTTACTAGGCCGTAGGCGTCTAAATGAGATTAAAAATGCTGGCTACAACGTCAAGATTTCTGCTCCTCTGGATAATGTTCCCTTCTCAACCAGCAGTACAGAACGTGATCGCATAGAAGAAAGTGTAAGAACTAGTCCACATAATCAGTGCCATAAAAGTGTCTTTTACTTTTTCCTTAGGGTGATTATACAGTCATATCTACCACATAGTTTATGATGCTATGACACTTTGTTGTGTGAATTTCATGTTTCAAATTAGCAATTGTTGTTCACATAAAACAATTGGCAGGTGTTCAGAAATAAGCTGGAGTTCTTTGCCGCTGCCAAGATGTCTTCATCCTTCCCTCCTCCTACACTTCCAGAGATAGCATTTGCAGGTAACTGAACTACTGAAGAAAACAAAAATGTTGTAGTTGAGACATATTAGGTGTACCAAATGTTTTTGTTAACACAGTGAAATATTAGGTGTATCAAATGTTGGTAAATCCTCGCTGCTGAATGCACTTACAAGACAGTGGGGTATTGTGCGAACATCAGATAAGCCAGGACTTACTCAGGTAAGTGTGCAATGAAGCTGCCCGAAGACCAGAGATGCACACCGAGTTGCTTATTTTCTTCTATTGGTTTTGAGTGCTTAAAATTTATTTGTTGGCATTAATTATTAATTGCAGAGTATAAATTTCTTCCGACTTGCATCAAAGTTATGCCTCGTTGATTTACCTGGATATGGATTTGCTTATGCAAAGGAAGAAGTTAAGGAGTCATGGCAAGAGCTCGTAAGTACCTTGAAATCTTAATAGTAGGCTTGTAATGAATCTGGTAATGCTGCATTCTGCAGGAGCTTATCTGTTATTTCTTCCAAAAACAACTGTAACAATTTGTAGGTGAAGGAATACGTTTCTACCAGGGTTGGCCTAGAAAGAGTGTGTCTTCTTGTGCACACTAAACGTGGAATGAAGCCATTGGACTATGAGCTTGTAGATTTAATGGAGAGGTGTGCCTTTCTTGTTTATTTTGGTTTCTTTTGAAAGATGTTTATTTTGGTTTCAAATAGTTCATGCTTTGTGCATGGCCTTAATGCAGTTACAACACAGTCAGTAAAATAAGAATAATTCATTATTGTATCCAAATTTCCTCAAAACATTTAGTTTCCTCTTTGAATTTTATATTTATACCAATGTCAGCACTGTGTCAGTAATTGACATTTCTGTGCATTTGTAGGCACAAGACACCATACCAAATTGTGCTGACCAAGACTGATTTAGTTTTCCCAATTGATGTTGCTCGCCGTGCAATGGAAATCCAAGAGGTTATTTTCCCAGTCCATCCTGTTATATGCACATTTCAGTTTATTACCTAACAGAATTGTTTGCACACTCGATTGCAGAGTCTAAAGAAGAACAAGTCAGTTGTAAACCCAGTGGTGAGCTTTTGAATTCACCTCTCTACTTTTTTCCGTGTATGCAATATTTTGCGTTTATGAAAATACATTATCGTGTCATCTCATGCAATGATACTTCTTCATTTAGATGATGGTGAGCTCCAAAACAGGAGCCGGGATACGCAACCTGAGAGGCGTGCTTGGAAAATTGGCTCGCTTCATCAAACCGTAGCAAAACAGCGGCAAGTTTTGGACTCTGCATCAATCGAAGCTAACCAAACCTGGGACTCTGCATCAATCGAAGCTAACCAAACCTGGAGTTAAAGCATTCCTAGGCGCGTTAGGATTTGGAGCCTAGCTGTATCACGGGCTCAGATTCGAATATGAGTGAACTGTATTCCTTTTGAGGTGATTATGCCATGTAGAGATCAGATCACATTCAAAATCTACTTAATTCCGAGAGATAATTGAGGTTTCCACATTTGGAGATATGCTGTGCAAAAGCATACTGGTATTTTGTTGCGTCTTGCTGGTTATAGTACAGCCTTTATGCGTGTCTCCTCGATGTGGAGTCCATTTTTTGTGATATGAGTCACTGGTGTTCATGTTCTTTGAGGAAAAGATGTCTCGCTGACCATGGTAAGTTCTACAGCGCTGATATGAAATGCACGCATGGTTCTGTTTAGGTGAAGGCACGCGCTTGCAAACCCCAAAGAGATTGTGACTGTTGTGATTGTGACTGTTGTGGGAAAAATCCAAATCAGTGCCCGGTGGCCACACGACGGCCAGTTGGTCACAGACACCACTACACCAGAGGTCATCAGCTCGTGCTCAGCTCAGTGAAAAGACGACGAGAGAGGTGAGACACGGGTGGAGAGATCAGATGGCGAGCGGGGAAGAAAGGAAGGGGGAGACGGTGCTGGTCACCGGCGCCAGCGGCTTCATCGGCTCGACGCTCGTCCGCCGCCTCCTCGACCGCGGCTACACCGTCCACGCCGGCGTCCTCAACCCAGGTGAGATCGAGCGCGCACTACTCTCGCCAGCGCGTCGACCAAGCCCGCAGCAATGCCATGGCCGCTTGCTTGGGATCCGGTGGTTATCATCATCAATCAAATCGCGCGGTGATGTGCATATACGCAGATGACAAGGCGGAGACGGACCACCTCCTCGCGCTCGCCGCCGGCGCCGGCGAGGGCCGCCTCCGCATCTTCCGCTGCGACCTCCTCGACGGCGCGGTGCTCCTCGACACCACGCGGGGATGCTCGGGCGTCTTCCACCTCGCCTCCCCCTGCACCATCGATCCCGTCACCGACCCCCAGGTACTATTACCCAGTTGCTCTGTCGCTGTCCTCGATCTCCGCTGGAACTCTACCCCAGATTGATCAAGCTCCGTTCGTGATCGCAGAGGCAACTGATCGTGCCGGCGGTGGAAGGGACGCTGAACGTGCTGCGCGCGGCCATGGAAGCCGGTGGCGTGCGGCGGGTGGTGCTGACCTCGTCCAACTCTGCCATCATCCCCAGCCCAGGGTGGCCGGCCGGCGAGGTCCGCGACGAGCGCTGTTGGACTGACATCGACTACTGCGAGAAGAACGGGGTGAGCCTTGATAGCTTATCTCCCTACCGAGAACTTGCATGCACACCAACGCAGAAGAAGGCTGCAGGATTACCATCCAGGATGCAACGCCTGCTGCAGAGCTTCGATTCCTTCAAACTTCACTGCTCTCTCTCAGGTCTCAGGCTCTCAGCTCATGTGAGTAGTATGTGACACAGTATGCTTTTTGCGTGTAGCTTTGGTACTCTGTCTCGAAGACATTGGCAGAGAAGGCTGCGTGGAAGTTTGCAGAGGAGAAGGTAGTAGATGTGGTTGTGGTGAACCCGGGGACAGTGCTGGGGCCGATAACTCCACCAACCATCAATTCTAGCATGTCTGTCCTTCTACGCCTCCTTCAAGGTAAACAGGCTTAGGCACTTTTGGAACTCTCAATCCTAATTTTCATTGCAAATACAAAAAAAAAATCTCGAGTTGTAGACTTTTGATCATGTGTCGCTTGGTTGTTCCAGTTCAAATCGTTATTTTTGCAAGTAGTCTTTGACAACTTACATTGTTTAGTTTCGAATTACATGTGCTGTTGAGAATATTGCTCTTTGTTTGCTCATTGTGCCGTTACCATGAGATCAACAAAACATTGAAGGGACACCATTTTGGTCATGCAGGTTGCACAGAGGAGTACATGGATATCTTCATGGGAGCAGTCCACGTGGAAGACGTTGCCCTGGCTCATATCCTGGTGTTCGAGAACCCATCAGCGTCCGGGAGGCACCTCTGCATCCAATCCATCTCTCACTGGAGCGACTTCGCGGCCAAAGTCGCCGAGCTCTACCCCAACTACAAAGTGCCCAAGTAAGCTATCCATCCAAATATTTTTTTCTAACGATGAAAATGACTAAAATTTAGGTGCCAGCCTATGTGACAGTCAGACAGCAATATCTGGGAATGCCTGTCTCTTTTGCAATCTCTGGTGGGCTTGAGACCTGCAATGTTGCTTCGAGTGCAGGTTCCCAAAGGATACCCAGCCTGGGCTGGTGAGGGCAGAAGTAGGATCGAAGAAGCTCATCGCGCTGGGGCTGCAGATCAGCCCCATGGAGAAGATCATCAGAGATGCTGTGGAGAGCCTCAGGATCAGAGGGTACATCTCGTGATTGAACGTGGGGATACTGCAATGCAGCAATGGAGTCGTCGACCACTCGACCTTACTCAGTTTGTAATTATAGGCAGTGTGGATTAGTTCAATAAAATTCAGAAGCACAGAAATCTTGAATGTGGCATCGAATTTCAGTTCAGAAAAAAAAAGAATGAAGTTTTCAATTCCATATTGGAACCGTAGATGAAGTTTGTAATTATGGACAGTGTGGATTAGTCCAATAAAGTTCAGAAGCACAGAGTCTTGAATGTGGCATCGAATTTCAGTTCAGAAAAAAAGGGAATGGAGTTTTCAATTCCATATTGGAACCGTAGATGAAGTTTGAAGGAGTCACAAACACGAAACTCAAATGACTCGAATAGATTTTTCAAGTAGACTAGTGGCAGCTAAATCACGAATAAAATGGCCTGAAAGTGAAAGATGAACCTGAACCTTAATGGTTAATTTCATCATCGTTACTGGAACTTGAATCTGACTCCCACTCTGAACCTGAACAGTCACTCTCGACACTGGTATCTGAATCTTCTGATTTCACAAATGGCATTCCGACCACGTCCTGCAAGTTGTCAGGCAGCTTCCCCATGATGCGAAGCAACAACTCCATGAAGCACACAGTGTCCAGCGTGGCCTTCTGCCCTACCCTCCTGTCTCGAACGTTGATGGGTTTCAGGGCCGCCATTATATCCGCCGCGCGGTCTCGGCGCCTCTCTTCGTCTTGCTTGGGCTCGCCGACGACGCTCCCCGGCGATACGAGCGTCGGCTTGTAACCCCAGCAGAAGGCATAATCCGACCTCTCCGTCCTGAGGCTGGCAGGCAAGTCCACCTCGATCAGATTCTTTGTTGCAGCACAGTAGAGGAAGAGCTTGTGGTTTTCGCCGATGGCCCGCAAGTACATGACGAGTACGCCGCCGCAATCCCAAACTCCGGCGGGCGTGCAGATATCATGTTGGGAATTATAATCGCGAATATATTTCCCAAACGAAAGAATATCGCCAGCATGTTGGCGATGCCCCTTGATGATGCACCTCATCTCCCATTGGTGCTCCGCCGTGAGCAGCCACAGGGCCCTGCCGCGGTCGTCCTGGACGTCCACACATGGCCGGCCTGACATCACCAATAACGTAAACATCGTCGGGATCTTGATGGTTCCCAGCAGATCGATGGCGGTGACCGTCTCGTCGTCGACGTCGATAGCCAAGATCACTCGCTTGTCAAGGTGGAGGAGGTAAATTGTGCCGTCCATGTAAAGCGACTCGTTGCTGATTGCTCCGTCCAGTCCCTCCGATAACAGGCTCCGTAATTGTGGTCGTTCCTCTCCGGCGCCACCGAGCGCATAGACCAGCAGCTCTTTCCTCCTCTCCTCCTGGCGTGTTAGGAGAAGCTTGTAGGCTTTGCTCCTCGGGCCGTAGCCGAGCCCCAGTATTTCACGGCCCTCACGAGAGGGGACAGGGACGGTCAGTTCCTTCTCGTCGCCGGCGATGGCCGGGTTCCACAGCACGCACGTAGTCCTGTGCTCGCCGGCGAGCAGCACGACGCCGTTGCACGTGTTGACGTATCTCATCCCGAGGTACATGGTCCCCACGAGCGTGTGCATCGGGGCGTTGCTGCTGCGGCCGCCGCCGGCGACGTGGAAGCCGTGGTACCGCCCCGCGTGGTGTGGCTCCTCTTTACCGCGGCCGCGGCGAGGTAGGCGACGTGCGGGAGAGGCAGCGGCGGCGAGAGGCGGCGGTGGAGGTCGATGAAGTCAGGGGAGCGCATCAGGAGGCGGTGGTGCTTGGAGAGCGCCATGGACGCCACCGCGGTGCGCGTCGGGACGCGGGCGAAGATGCTGCGGAGGACGTCATCGCACAGGCCTGACGACGCAGTGCCGGCGGCTCCTGTCGTCCTCCTCCTCTTCGTCGCTGCTGATGATGGCTCTGTTGGCCCCGGCGCCGCCGCCACCTCATCCTCTCCTGCCTTCTTCCTCGCCATCGCTGCCGTGCTTTGCGTAGTATATCGATTAGGTCTTCTCGATCCGTTGGGGCGAAGGGACTTTATAATTCGGCAAGGTGCGACACCGTAAAAAAAATCAGCCCTTTGGCAAGGTGCGACAATTGTTAATTTGCCACGTCAGCATCGTCACGTTTTAGATCGGCTTCATATATATATATAGCTTGGACCTCGGATCGCCATTCTAGGTCCGGCTCGATGGCAGCAGAATCTGCCATGGATGCCGGGGGCGTGCGATGGGTGGTGGCGAGTGGTGACCTCGTCCATCATGCCCAGCCCCGGCGAGGTCTGCGACGAGCGATGCTGCTGGACCGACGTTGACTACTCACTACCGCGACAAGCTAGCACTGTGTCTTTCGCGATCTCTGATCTGTGTGGCTAGGTGTTTGAGGCTTGTACTGTTTGCTTTGCACGCAGGTTCCCCATGGATACCCTAGCCTGGGCTGGAGAAGATCATCATGGGTGCGTGGAGAGCCTCAAGACCAGAGGGTACATCTCCTGATCGTGGGGTATTGTAATGTCTTTTCGTTTGCAATTATTACTAGAAATAAAGGAGGGAATGTGACATCGGATTTATGTATAATGAAGTTTCAAATTGCATATCGCAAAGTAAATAAAATTTTAAGGAGTTTTAAAACAAACAAAACTTGATGATTCAAAAATCTGAATCTGAACTTGAATCTGAATCTGAACTTGAGCCTGAATCTGAAATATCATTCTTGACAGAGTAACCTGAATCTGCATATGAAAGGTAAGGTTCAGGATCTGAATCTTCAGATTTCAGCAATGGCATTTCGACCACGTCTTGCATGTTCTCGGGCAGCTTCTCCAAGGTGCGAAGCAAGAACTCCATGAAGCACACAGTGTCCAGCGTTGCCTTCTGCCCTTTCCTCCTGTCTCGCTCATTGACGGGCTTCAGGGCCGCCATCATATCCGCCGTGCGGTCTCGGCGCCTCTCTGCTTCGTCCTTGTGAAGCTCGCCGACGATGCTCCCCGGTGACACAAGCGTAGGCTTGTAACCCCAACAGAACGCAAAATCGGACCGCTCCGGCGTCAAGCTGAACGGCAAGTTGGCCCCGGTCATCTTCTCGGTCGCAGCACAGTACATGAAGAGCTTGTCGCCTTGACCGTCCTCGCGACGCGACGAGCGCGAGTACATGGCCAGCATGCCGCCGCGGTCCCAAACGCCGGCGATCGAGTAGGGCCCGCCACGACGACGAGCACCGATGGTCACCTCGATGGTGCACCTCCTCTCCCACTGGTGCTCCGCCGTGAGCAGCCACAGGGTCATGTCATGGCTATCCTCCATGCCCACACACGGACGACCGGACATCGTCAACAGGAGCGTGGAATTCACCTTATGGTTCTCACGCTCGCGGGGCAAAAATATTTCGGTGAGCCTCTCGCCGCCGGCGACGTCGCCGTCGACGTGGAAGACAAGGATCTGGGACCTCCTGACGTGGAGGAAGTAAATTATGCCGTCCATGTAAAGCGACTCGCCGGCGATGTGCTCGCGGGGTCTTCACAGGTATGGCACGCGCTGCAATGGCAGTTTCTCCATGCCGCCGATCGTGTAGACCATCAGCGCCGTATGATACCAACGTGGGTGGTCGCTATACTCGAATCGTGTCCTCGTACGCCGTCGTGCCAGGAGAAGCTTGTAGGTTTTGCTCCTCGGGCCGTAGCCGAGACCGAGGATGGCACAGTCGTCGCGCGAGGAGATAGGGACGGTAACTTCCATCGCCTCGTCGGGGACGGCCGGGTTCCAGAGCACGCACGTCACCGGACTGGGCTTGCCGGCGAGCAGCACGATGCCGTTGCACGAGTTGACGTATCTCTTCTCGAGGTACGTCGGACCGGCGAGCGCGCGCATCGAGGCGTTGCCACTGCCGAGGCCCTCGCCGCCGGCGAGGTGGAAACTATGGTAGCCGGAGACGGGAACCCCCGCGCCGCCGCCGCCGCTCCTCCGCACATTGGCCGTGGCGAGGTAGGCGACGTGCGGGTGGGGCAGCGGCGGGGAGAGGCGGCAGTGGAGGTCGATGAAGTCGGGGCAACGAATCAGGCGGCGGTGGTGCTTGGAGATCGCCATGGACGCCACCGCGGTGCGCGCCGGCACGCGGGCGAAGATGCTGCGGAGGGCGTCGTCGCACACGCCTGACGACGAGCTGTCAGCGGTAGCTCCTGTCGTTGTCGTTGTCGTCCTCATCACGACTGACCTCGTCTGCGCCGCCGCCGCCTGGATCTCATCATCTCTTACCTTTCGCTCCGCCATGCTATCGTGAACGTGAACAGCGTAGATCAACTAGGTCATCTCGAGACGGGCCTATTTATAATGCGCCAATGGATCAGGATGTCAAACAGAGGACGAACGGTTTAAAAAAAAAGTTACCCGTCTGTTAAATTGTTACTAGTGTCGTCACGTAAATATGGCTGCCAGCCTGCCACTTCAACATTGTAGCTTGGAATTTCTGAATGATGCTAGTTCAGAGTTTCAGACCTGTGTTATTTCGAAAAAATTAGTGTCGTATAAATTTGCCAACGAGCCCCACGGTCAGTGATTGATCCGGTCATCCGGACACATGTGTCAGTGTGCGCGATAGTTAGTCCGGAAGGCTTAGCAATCCAGTGCAATTGAAGGACAACCAACAGCTTCATATCGCAATATAATAGTATCTAATACAGAGACGACTTGAACATGGATAATAGGGGAGAGAGGACAAAAATTGTGCTAAACAAAATTAACATCAACCGAATACAGCATCGTTGCTTTCTCAAAATCAGGTAGCCTATAATCCCATCGGTGACAAAACTAAGTCCTGAATCACATTGCTCAACTTAGGTGGTGCGAGGAGCAGCAGCAGCTGCGGCAGGAGGTGCACCACCACCTGGGCGGGGCTGGCCTTGGCCTGGCCTAGGGCCGTCATCCTGTAAGGCAGGTAAAGCAGAACCGTAAGTTCAGAACCATACACATAAAATACATCTGAACCATCAAACTGGCAAGGGTACACGAAGATTGTCATAGCTCATCATAATGGCAAGAACTAAGCGTATCAAAGCAGTCCCCAGACACACTAGGCACTATTTTCTATTTGGAAACTGAAGTATCTTCGTAAGGATCAGCTAATAAAAACATTGTACATTAGTCAGAAGCAAGGCACCAACTCACAAGAAATAGGTTTATCATGTAGACAAAAAAAATCATGCCATTACAGCAAACATACAAATTACTGAAATGTAAACACAGTTTATGAAGCAATGCGTGCATTCATGAAGTTTTGACTGAACAAGGGATCAGTCATGACATAAGCATGCAATGCACCAACACATGTTTATTTACGCTTTCGTTGACGCATCCAATGCAACCATATACAGTGAATGCAACGCCTATAAAAGCGATGGTAAAATGGCACTACGACCAAGTAATAGAATTAAAATAACCGTTATGTTTACAATATAATTTTAAAAGTAGCTGTAATTAAACTCAAAATAATCTTGAAAGTTCACAAAAAAAAAATCTTATATGTTCTTAAGCTGATGACGGCATAACTGTGAGACCTAAGCACTTTAGCATTGAAATCATTTATCTAAATCAACCAGATAAACCCTCAAGGACTTTTCTGGAGACGATACTTAGACCAATTCAATCCAGTGGCAGTTGATGGTAGCCAATTTGGCAGAGAAGTAGTTCCCTCGGAAAAGATCATCTCTCAAGAAATAGATTTAACGAGAAAAAAGGGTAAACATGAACTATCACAGCAAATTGTACCAAGAATGTACAAAGGTGTGAAATTTATCACAATGTGTGCATTCAAGAAGTGATGGCTGATATAGGAAACAGTCATAAAAAATAGCTTGCAATGCACCAACACATGATTATATACGCTTTCGTTGACGCATCCATTGCAACATATACACAGTGAATGCAACGCCTATAAAAGCGATCACAGCACAAAATCAAAACCTAATCCATTAAACCACAAAAAGGTGATTGGATCAAATTCTTAAACCACTTGCTATGGCTGTCGTACAACTTTCTATGGAGTCAACAAAAAATTATGATATAATACAGATATAATGAAAGCACGCGCTTAGAATTGTACCCTGCGCCTGAAGCGCTGCGGAGGCTCACGGTTCCTCCTGTTCTCACGAGAGCGAACACGGACAATGTGGGCATGGATTGCGCATGAGACACAGTGGTGAACCTTTGCATACAGCTTTGGAAGAACATATCCTGAGAAAAAAAAGACATCATTAGGGAATTTTTCACAAGTAATGATCTGATTAGAGGACAAAAATCAACCAAAAATTAGCAAGGGCTACCATCATGCACACAAGCCTCCTGCACATCTCTCACGGCAGCCTGTTCAACAATGTTCCTCACCAAGAACCGCTTGATAGCCTTATCCTTTAAGCAAAAATAAGCCAGGTGTCAAAATTTGTCCTCGGTACATAACTGCCAATGCATAATTGAGACACAACACTGCAATATACAGCAAAATAGTCACAGAGCATGATGTCCAGTACTCCAATACAACCAAACCACAGTAACCTTTGGACAGCAGAGAACATTTAAAACCAAAAAGAAGACTACAAGGGCCATGGTATCCTAGCGCACTAACAATCCATATTATCCTAAAATTCTACTGCTCGCTGCTTCACTATGCATCATAACATGATCAAGTATTGCAATTTAAGTATGTGGCCCGGAGGCTGCGTTTGGCTTTTCAAATTTCATTTTCTACTAATCTGGTAGCATCTCTAATACTACATAGCAACTACATCAGAAGCTCAAAATGAATCTGTCATAGTTGGAGCAGCGGATGTACTTGGGGCAGCACTTGGCGCAGCGGCCACAACAATCTCCTGACAAGAGATGGAATTATACCTTGGGGCAGCACTTGGCGCAGTTGGAGCAGCGGATGTACTTGACGTGGCCACGCCCGTGCTTATTGCGCCCGCCATTCCTCCGCTTGAACGTCTGCGGCCACAACAAGCAAACAATGGTAAGACAGCAACGCCAACAGTGATAAAGGAGGGAGATAGTTTCTTCGGGGAGCTCACCATTGCTGGTGGAGCTCGAAGCCGCCGCAGAAGAGGGCTAGGGCTCGCTGAGGGATGCGAAGACGGCGGCGGCGCGAGCGGGTGTGCGAGGCGGGGGCGAGGAGAAGAATCGAGCCTTTTATAGTACATCAGGAACCCTAGTGGGCTTTATGCTGCCTTTGTTTTTCTCTGGGCCGAGATTATTAAGGGGGCTCTTAGCAGCAAGCTAGAGCCTAAATTAGGCCCAACAAGCTGCTAGTTCCAACAAAATTATTTGGCCCACCCCCCAAAAAAAATATTTGGACTATGTGTAAAAGTAGTGCCTCCCTTTTGTTTTCTCGTCCTGTGATCCTCCCCTTGTTTTCCCTTCTTTTCTTTCCCATAGCTCAATTCACATGTGACATTGTCGTGGAGTTTATGAGTAGCCGAAAAGACGAGGAGGAATAAGAGTGGATCAGCTGAGCTCAAAGTCAATGCTGGATCAGCTGAGCTCAAAGTCATGGTTGCATAGTTGCATTGCCAGGCAGCTACAAGAGTGGTCTTTCAAAGTCATGGATGCTCATGTACTCTCCCTCGAGCCAAGCGCCCAGTAAGCAATCGTCTTTCAAACCGATCCAGTGTCTCAAATCTTCCAGGGTAGAGAAGGCGGAACAGTTACAAGACTATAAGGTGTGCTAAAAGTTTATTTCAGTCACGCGTGACATCATTTGCTCCACATCGAAGGCAATATCATTGCTGGTCTTACACGGGTCCACCCTTTGTTAACTGCACGATTCATAGGAAATGGACTGCGGCTCTCACACTGATCGTCTTTCAACCTGTGAATGCCAGGATAACAGACCAGTGATGATGTCATTCCTCTTAACAGGCGGTAAACAGCAAGAACTGGAGGCATGAAAGAGTGAGCCAAAGAAGGGGATGACCCAGGTTCAACAGTTACCAGTAAACTCTGGGCGACAGAAGAATGAACAACAGCTGACGGCCCAAGGTTAAATGTTTAAAAAAAAAGCTGTGGAAGATAACCATGCCAAACTTAAAAATCCATAGGCAAATATTGTTACAGGAATCAATGGTTCTCACAAATACCATAGAACAAGAACACCTAGAGCTTTAGGCAGTTCTTAGTACAGGGAAAATATCAGTACTAGCATTCAGGAAAGCAATGCTTCATATTTCTTTCTTGGAGACCGCCCATCACATACAGGTCTGATGATGATGAAAAAGACACTCGTGAATCGAATGAAAGCAATGATATTTGACATCCACATTGCCTCCTCCGGTTCTTCAAATTCAGCGCCTGCTGCTCCGCCTTTTGCTCTTCTTCCGGCTGCCCTTGTCATCAGAATCGCTGTCTGATGCAGATTCAGATTCAGAAGCCGATGTTGTGCTGTCCCGTCTGTGCCTTCTCCTCTTTTGCTTCCTCCTGTGATGCCGCTTCGTATCCTCCGAGTCCGAGGAGCTGTAACTTGAACTGCTTCCGGAAGAATATTCAGAGCCACTCACTGATGATTCAGAGTCAGAGTCAAACACTGATGCATCGCTGCTATTGCTATCAGAATCGCTAGGTGAACGATGCTTCCTCTTGCTCTTTCCCTTTCTTCTTTCAGATCTTTCCTTCTTCCTTTTTTCTTTCAGCAACTTCTTCTCCGCTTCCCTCTCCTTTATAAGATCAGGATTTTCAAATTGATAAGAGACTGGTGCAATCTTCTTCAACTTGGGATTCTTAAGCTGCTGTGTTCTGGAAGGACGTGACATGTATACTCGCTCATTTTTGCATTCGTAGGTCCAGTGACCATGCTGGAAACACTTCTGACATTGGGTATATGCTCCACCAGAAGAAGCTTCTGAAGCTTTTGGCTTCACAGTACCCAGTATCGCAGCCTTCTCTGTACTCATCAGATACATCTGTCTCTTAGCTTCCTTCCTCTCCTGCCAGCGGCTTGGCCCCTCTTCCTTCTGCCCATAGGCATTGACATTGCGGGCTGCAGCAGCCGCAGCACGCTCAGCTTGAGCCCTGCTCAATCCCTTCGCCGCTGATAATGCAGCTGCTTTTATTTTGTCTGCCGCAGCCTGGGACTTATCATCATTTCCAGACATCTTAATTCACCCACAGAGAATCAGAATGTCACTAATACACAACCCCACTATCCTGCAAAGAATAAACCATACTGTTCAGCAGCAAGCTAATGAGGCAATTACATATTTTCAGTAAATTGTGAAATAGGACCAACCCCGACCCAGCTAAATGCGGACATATGTGCATACATTCAGACAAAGTTTTTTTTCCGTTCATCACAAGGAGAATACCGGGCACACACTTTCTCAGAGTGTATTGGCACACGGGGCCACAGGCGATTCGACTGTTCTGGTTTATTGTACTTGGTATATTTATAGTATGGTAATCACACAAACTAACAGTATATCTTGAAATTAATATGCAAATTTGTATTCCTTCCGTACTTCAGTTTTTTACTGCAGTACCATAGAAAGCATGTGACTATTAAGTTATATAACCATATTAACCATATCATATAAAATCAATGATTGTATGCCGAAAAAGTAAAATATCAGATCAATCAGCAGTCCATCACTAATCACTAACTACTCGAGTATATATAAACAAACTATCAATAGCAAAGAACCAAGGGCTGTAAAGAAGCACCAACACAGAGCATCGACACTTTCCAGGAAATGAAACGAACATAACACTCACTACTCAAATTTCACATTAAGTGATAGATCTAGCGAAGAAATTGAACACAGCCTTGAAGGCGACAAGGTCAGGGCAGGGAGGCCCCTGTGAGCTACAAGGTGAAGTGCCCTGCGGCTTTGAGTGGGTGCTTTCGGAGCCGTGACCCCGTGGAAGAAGATGCATGTGCCTCAGTGGCTGCGCGGATGGGGGCGCGCTGCCGCCGAGGCTGCCACGCCGAGGTGGGAGGAGGCGGGCACACGTGCGGCCGGGAGGCAGGACCTGGGTTCGCGCACGGAGTTTAAACGCAGTGGGACACGCGACCTCGCGGCACACAACCCTAGGTTTCCAACGGTTCAACGAGCACTCGAGACACCCCCACCGCCCACGAACCGAGATCTACGCGCAGCGGGGGGCGGGAACCGAAGAAGCTAGCGAGACGGCGCGGGGGAAGGGGAGAAGGAGCGAGTCTTACCAGCCGGAGCGCAGCGGAGCCGAGGCCGGAGGCCGCCGGGAGAGGGAGCTAGGGTTTGGCGACGGGAGGTCGGGGACGACGAGGTCGCCCGTTTGGTTTGCGGTCAGGTCAGGAAGTGGAGGTGATGAGTCTCCAGGCGGCGGCGATTGGCCGAGCCGGTCGGCGGTCGCTGCCTACTCGGCTTGCTGGACCGACCTAAGAACGTGGGCTGATATTACGGATGGGCCAGTTGTGTGTCAAAGTTTGAGTCACTTCTGACCAAAGCCCGTTCCGGTTTGGCATCGTAGGAGAGGATGAGGCCCATTCCACCGAGACGCGGGATTGGTTTATTTATTTATTTTCCTTTTCAGTTCTTTTACAGTTCTTTCTTTTCATCTTTATAAGTACTTTCATGTGACAAACAAAAAATTAATTGATCTTATTTTTCACTAGTTTTATATGGATTGGTAAACTTATTTTTAGTGTTATATATCCGATTTCTTTGCTGCTCTCGAGAAAAATAGGAAAACAAATAATATGGCTTGTGTCTTTCCGCTTTTTCATCCCGGTGAGTAGTGAGTGCTGACACCACACCTGCACCGATTCTCACTCTCACCTTGTGAAAAAAAAAGAGAGAGCAAAAAACAAGTGCATGCGTGACTCACAAATCACGATGAAATAAGATGGTCAATCGTTGATGCAGGGCGCGACAGTGACCCTCGCCTTATAATACACTCCACTCCACCACTGTGCCATCAGCTGACCCGACCCGACCTCACCTTTCATGAGAGCACCATCTCTTTAGCTCTTACTAGCATCAAAGCAAAAGGCATGGATTGTGGGGTGCTATGATAAGCGAAGCTCAACGGCACGGAGCTAGACGAAGACCCAGCGATGGGGACGGAACATACATTGAGAAATAAAAAAAAAGAAGGGGGGGGAGGAGCGCATGCAGCCTTGTCCGAACCATAAAGGCCTCAAGCAGTCCCGTGTTGTTTGTGGAGAAGAAAACAAAGAGGGGTGGTGGATGGCTACTGTGATGTGCCTCCATGTTTTCCTCGCACGCATTTTTTAGGGGGCACAATCATTGGGTTCGATTGGTCAGGTTTGGTTTGGCCCCATGCCTGCCTCCAAGATCGTGGAGCTTGCCCCCACTCACACGTCGGCTGTTTAGTCCGCCACAGAGGTCAGTAGTGGTTTTCTGAACATCTGATGCGTGCTTGTACTGATTGAGGTTTTCGTTTCAAAGCATTTCCTTTCATCAAAACAACCTGAAACTCACCACTACATCTCGAGGCTGTATTCTACGGATGGCTGACTAGAGCACCGATATGACAAGTGGCGACTAATAAAATCAAACTGGCAAAGCGGTGGTCGCGAGACTGAATTCTCACCAAACCTATGATCGATGCGCATTGGGCGTTTTTTTAAGCGAGATCGGTGCCCGTTTAGGTAATAGCTAGGCTTTGCTAGGAACGTGGCTAGAAGGATATAGGGCCTATACAAACTCTATAGATTCGGTGGTCGTTGTCCAAGTGTGTTAGGTAATCGACAGCTTAGACTTTTTGTTCATCGTGTGTCACACTGGTGGTTTCTTTTCTAATGATGGCATTTGCACGCGGAGCATATCATCATAGATGATAGATTTGTAGCCCAAACCTCATGCACCGTGCGTGCATCAACCGTTGCTGATCTTTTAGCACGCAGCTCGGTCAATCACAGTCGCGAAGATCGCACCGAACGTGTAACATCTTCCGTCCTCGTGTAGTCGTGTCGACCCCAAATTAAAAGGCCAAGATGCAACTGGGGTAGGGGCACGGCAGCACAGCACGGTGTGCATTTGGCCTCGTTGCTTGGCCACGCCACCAACGGAACGGAACGGACCGTGACGTGACGTGACAGGCGACGCCGACGAGGTCTCTAAGAGCAGGGCTAATAGAATCGGTAGCTGGTCGGCGTATGGTGCTCCAACTCAGCAGAGATGAGGAGCGGTGGTGGGAGGGCCGCACAGCCAATTAATGTTCTACTGTTACTTTGCACGAACACCAACCAATAAACACACGAAAACAGCGCAGAGAAGCTAAAAAAAATGAATGCGGCGGCCTTGCGTTAGCGAGTCAGTGAAACGTCTGCTCCCTTCTATTTAGCCTGCTGACTGGACCTTACTATATTTGCTCTAAGGTCAACAACCCACCCAAGGAACTAGCCCGTCGCCGTCGGCCGGTTGAACGTGCGAGCGCGGCGTCTCTCTCTGCATGCGTCCGTCGCTCGTTCCTGCTGAGCCGGGGCGCCAACGACCGACAGCATCGCGGGATTCCGGTGGCCGGCCGATCGCGACGACGCCCGCGCACGGCTTCATTCTCATGACCCCACCACCCACCACCTCGTCCACGGCTCGTGTCGTCACGTCACGTGTGCCGCCGCCGGTACACGGTTGAATTCTCCCCCTCGTTCGTGGGGACGCGCGCAGCCAGGTTTCCGCCTCGGCCGCATGCGTTCTTCCGCACGGCGGGCGGAACAGGGCGCACGCACCTCGCCGGCCGCGGCGGAGTCGCACGGCGAAGAAGACTGGACTCCGCGACGACGTCCTCCGTCCGCCGAGGCGACGGGCAACAAGAGAGAGCCAGAGAGGTTAGGGAAAAAAAAAAGCGCCATGGGAGGAGGGAGCCGACGAGGAGAGGGGAAAAAAAGGGTGGCACGCGACGCGAGTGATGTGGAGGAGCCGTAGCAGTCGCGGCCCCCACGTCGTCGTCGTCGCGCACTCGCGCTCATCATCATCTCCCAAGCGCCCTCCCTGCTCATGAGTCGAACACGCGCACTGTGGGCCCCCTGGATTTGTCTAATGGTCCGCCGGGCAAATACCCCCCATCTCGTCGCCTCTCAACCTGCCTGCTGCGAGAGTGGACTTCTTTTTTTGCTTATTTTTTCTTTATTCATTTACAGTATGTATAAAAGTTTCTTGCTGTTAATTACTTGCGTGTTTTAGAAAACTATTTGCATTTTTTAAAATCGTAGCTTAAGCATGGCGTGGTCTTGTTGCGGCTAGGTATGAACGAGAAATAAGGTTTGAGCGGCACGATACATTGCAAACATTATTAAACATTACAGTCTAATGTGTAATTTCCTATGTCAGTGACACTATTATTAAGTGTAAAATAGCTCTTATATCTTACTACATGTTATTATAGATTAAAGGTGTGTTTAGTTACCAAAAGATTCCAAAAAACACTATTCATCCAACTTTTTCATATTCATCTCATCTCTCCCACACATCTAACAATGTTTTTTTTTGGTATACAATATTTTTCGGGAATCTTTTCCAATCTAAACACACCCTACGTGATTGACCATGTGGTAACATTTCATTTTCATGTTTACGCGCCAGTTTTATTTTTTTCAATAACTTGTACATGATTGCTGATTTCATAGTACGCCATTCGTAGGGGACATATGTTTTCTTTTTCATTCAAAAATTGAAAAATCAAACTGGTTATAAAAAATACCAATCATGCCATCTGCGAAAAGCTTTCTCTACTTTTTTATTTGTAAATGATTTTGCGTGTCGTATGTTAGTTTGCATTCCACCCTACACACACCTCACACGATGTTACCGATGTGTTCTATCTAGTGAACTGTTATTCTAACTAGTGTATCATTCGATGTACCTTTACACAACACTAATAATGTAATGTTCTACTTCGTTATTATTCTATGTCATGTATTAAGATGCGTGCCTTAACACACAGTGATTACACATTCTCTTCGTGATATCAGTATACTTTCCACTACATCATTTGATGCACCATTTTACATTGCATTGATGGGCATAGTTATAATGTTTCATCGTTATCATGTCCCTTACACCGATATATGTGTCTTAACACATCGCAGCAACTCATAACAAGATACGTCTAAGAAATAGGCATCAAAGCCATTATACCATGGGTGTACCTCTACACAACACTAGTAACGCATTCAGTTAACTCTGTCGTTTATCCTATCTTTTGCATTGCTATGTATATCGTGACGTGCGATAAATGACACAAATCTGTCTGTCTCTAAGACATCAATATCCTTTTCAATTCGTCATATCATTTGAGGTGTCTTTGCACAATATGATGTGTTCACTCTACTTCATCCCTATCCTATCCAATGCACTAATGGCATGCCTTAACTTATGGCAACTGACACGTCTTTGTTTTACGTTTTGATAAGCCATTACACCAGATGTGCCCATTGTACTCCATCGTTATCCATCCACGTTAGTATGCGTGCCTTAATATACACATATTAGCTATCATGCTGTATATACTTGTATGCTATCTGCCATACTAATCTATACATCTTTATGCGTCACTCTTGTCGTGTCTGTTCTCCTCCATCGTTATCTATTTTTATTAGGCGCGCCTTAACACATGGTAATTGTCTAATTGACACCACCACCAATGTTCTCATGAATTGCTGCATTGCAATTTTCCATCTTTTACTTATTTGCAAAGGGTAAAAACCATTTCAAAGCTATGGAAAAGAAACCAGCAGTCACACATGGAGCACCAAATTCAGCAGATCTTGGGTACCTAGTACGGTGCCTTTGGGAGAGAGATATTTTGGGCATGGGCACAATCTGTGGTACGAACACGGGGGGCATGCCAATACACCTACCGGCTGCGCTGCTGCTTCCACCACTCCCCTTGCTCCTCTGCTTTACCGAGCGAGCTTCTATAAAAAGCTGCCCACTGCGGGCTCTGCTTCCCCCGATACCTTCTCCCCCCAACTTTTCCTTCCCTTCCCTCCCACGCACGACGACTGACGACGACCACCCCCCAACCCCACGCCGGGAAGCCCACCAAATCTCCTCCACTCTCGCCTCTAGGGTTAGGGTTCCGGTTCCTGATCACCCGCGCGCACTCTATGAGCGCGGGGCACGCGGGTTGGGGCTACGGCTGCTGGGGCGCGCGCGCGGGGTGCCCGTGTTAATGCCTCGGCTGTCCTGCAAGCTCTCGGACTCCGACAGCGTCGTCTCCTCCGCCGCGGCTGCGGCGGCGCGCCGCGTCCGGCCGGACACGATGAGCTGCGGCAGCGATGGGTGCCGGGACGGCGGCAGCAGTGGCAGCGACGAGTTCAGGAGGCCGCGGCCCAGCAAGGTCGCGGCTGATGATTCGGTGGCGCCGGCACGGAACTCGGATGCGGCGGCGCCGGCTAGGAGCTCGGATGCCGCGGCACCGGCGTCGTGGATCGACAGGAAGCTGCTTGTTGATCCTAAGATGCTGTTCGTCGGGGACAAGATTGGGGAGGGAGCTCATGGGAAGGTCTACAAGGGAAAGTAAGTAAAGATGCTTTTGACACATGCATACCCGTGCCTAATTTTGTCATGTCTGTGCTCGATGTCATGGTTGCTTTACTAACTGGGCTGGTTTGAAGTGCCAGCTTTAGCTGTAATTTTAATCCTTGTCGAATTTAATGGCTTTTGACTTGTTGTGCACTAGATCCTTGCAAAAAAAAAAGGCTCTTCAAATTAATTATGTTCTCAGAGTGCCCAAATCCTGGAAGTATGTCCCGTTTGCCATGAGTTATACTGGTAGTGTTTATTGAGATTTTCATAGGCAGAATGATCCTTTGATCAAAATATTAGTCATGAGCTTCAGGACCTTCGGTGAAATGTTAGTCATGATGGTAGTCAACATGCAATGATCTCCTTTAAGATTTCTGTTAGTGCGATCCGAGATCGTATGAGGAAATCATGCCATTTAGTTCTTCATGTTGATGTCATAAGCATATTCGGTTAGTTTCTTTTCATTTGCCAGTAATTGATTTTTCCTTGTATAATTTGGATAGGTATGGTGATCAAATTGTAGCGATAAAGGTTCTTAACCGCGGCAGTACTCCTGAAGAGAAAGCAACACTTGAAGCCCGTTTCATTCGTGAAGTAAATATGATGTGCAAAGTGAAACATGAGAATCTTGTCAAGGTACTTACTAATCTGAATGACATGCATGTATGGCTAGATATATCATCAATTATTTTTTTTTAACCTTCTCACAACAGTTTGTGCGCTGCTGCAGTTCATTGGAGCTTGCAAGGAACCATTGATGGTCATTGTTAGCGAACTATTGCCTGGGATGTCACTGAAAAGTTACCTGAACAGCATTCGGCCTAGCCAACTAGATACACACACTGCGATAAGCTTTGCCCTGGACATAGCTCATGCAATGGACTGTTTACATGCCAATGGCATAATACATAGAGACCTGAAACCTGGTAACGATGCTTAAGTTATCTGATTTTTGGCACTGTATACATTAGTCCTTTAACACATTTATTAAGTTTCTCGTCCGTTGTGGTAACATTGTAACAAAAACTGCATCGAATACATGCTGATATTATATGTCAGTTGCATCTTTAATTTAAGATATCTGTATGTTTATTTGAACGAATTTTGGTACGCCAGATGTTGGTCTTTGATTTTCAACTAGATTATTTTTAGCCACTCATTTTTTTTATAAGGTGTTTGCACATCTACTTCTGGTTTGTCATTTTCCACATTTATTATAAGACCTATGGGATAATGGGATATTCATTTGAATATTCTTAGTCTACATCAGGGCAAGCATTACTTTCCTGCTCATGGTTCTACTTCAAAATGTTGCAATCTCTTTGATCTTTTGCTTTGGTTCCTTGACCTTCTTTTTTGCTCCAGCAGTTGGTGCTTTCTATGTTGCTTTAAATTCTTTATGCTTATTTTGTAGCTCTTATGTGCAGATAATTTATTGCTTACAGCAGATCGTAAGAAGCTGAAACTTACTGACTTTGGACTTGCACGTGAAGAAACTGTGACTGAAATGATGACGGCTGAAACTGGGACTTACCGGTGGATGGCTCCAGAGGTTGTAAACACTATTTTCTGCATTAACTTAAAGCCAGTAAAACTACAAACTGAAACCAAAGCCTCAAAAGATATTTATGCTAGCTGTATCATTTTGTTATGGATTTGGACTTTTGGTACCTGTTAGTCAATAAAGATTCAGATTCTTCAGTACTTAACCCTGCAATTATAAAGGGTTGCTTATCTTCTTTCCTCATGTGATTTTGCAGTTATACAGTACAGTCACACTTCGACGTGGTGAGAAAAAACATTACACAAATAAAGTGGACGTGTACAGCTTTGGCATTGTTTTGTGGGAATTGCTGACGAATAAAATGCCATTTGAAGGCATGTCGAATCTACAGGCTGCATATGCTGCTGCTTTTCAGGTAAGCATGAAAGTATTGCTGCCCATACTTGCACAGGCTTGTAATTCCCCCTTTTTTTTTGTGGATAAAGCTGCTAGCTAGCCTCTTACAACTTGTTACTGCTAGTTACTCCATACTAACTTAACTGCTTGTATTCGTTTTCTTTTCAATTCCTCACTTATAGACTTTCTTGTCTGCCTAAATTGTAATGTTAAAGAATTGATTCCAAGAAAACATTCTTTTGCATTTTATGTTATCTATGGAGTTTCAAATTATTACCCTTTTGGATCATGATGACTACTTTTCGGCAGTATTTGTTTGACCACATATGCACAAAATTGAAGAACCAGGTACCATAGCATCGTCCAACTGGTTTACATAACATTAAGACCTTTCATTAACAAATCTCTCCACTTTATCTTGTAATTCTTAAAACCATACGCTCCTGTCTGATAACCATTTTTTACATGATTATTAGTTGCAGTATACTTTTTGTTTCTGATTACAGTCTACTGATGTAAATAATACTTTCTCTTGCTCATATCAACAGCAGAAGCGCCCATCACTTCCTGAGGAGACACCCCAGGAGCTTGTGTTCATTGTACAATCATGCTGGGTTGAGGATCCTACCATGCGACCCAGTTTCAGCCAGATCATCCGGATGCTTGAAACTTTCCTCATGACAATACCTCCACCGCCGTCGGAGCCAAACGAAGACGAGGAATCAGAAGAAACGAGGTCATCGCTGAGCAGTAGGAGCTCCTCTGGTTCCTCGCTCGTTTCTCGTGCGACAAGCAAGCTCTCAGTCGTCCGCCACCTCTTCGCCTCAAAGAAGGCAGGCAATGGGAAGGCGTGATGCGTCGTGCCCTGAGACGTTTTCCTTCTGTGCTGTAAAGATGCTAGCCTAGGTCCGCGTGATACAGGAGGGATCTTGTTCCGTGTAGAGTAGCTGCTGTATTGATGATACAAAGGAAAGTTGAAGCGCAACTTTTGCAAGCTATGTATAGCTCGCAGCCGCTTTACTGTAACTTGCCCATGCTTATCTTCGAGCAATCTTCTCTTCACTGCATAGTTGGCAATTCGTGACATCCAAGTCAGCGCTGACAGGATGATTCTTCGGTACAAATCCATATAACACACCCAGTCAAATTTTTTACCTTGAATATATGCAAAAGCACCTGAAGATGCCTAGCCCAAGTCGATTTTACTTAAGATGCAGCACAACTATATTGGGTTTTTTTGACGTTCTAGAACTGGGCGGCTGTTAGCAATATACTAAAGTATATTCATAAAAACTCGTCTATTTTTACGGCAAAACGTGAAAATTTCTTTGGATTTGTCCCGACTCCCATCAATCATCAGCTCAGCTCCTGCTGTGACCACCGAGCGTACCCAGACGAGACAGCCGAACTGCTGAAGCGTGAAGGCACCGCGGTCTGCGAGCTCTTCCCTATTTTCAGACGCCGCGCTATGGCTTCTCCTGCAGGGGCCAACAGCGCCGCCTCCTCATCGAGAGGGGCGCCCTTGCCACCGTTGCCCTTTCCCTTCTCCGCCGCGGCCCACTTCCCCTCCCGCGTCGCCGTCCCCTTCCTGCCGCAGCAACATCACCCGCCCGCCACCTCCGAGGGCGACGATGAGGTCGACGAAGACGAGGGCGGCATGGACGACGACAACAGCGAAGAGGACGAGGCCGAGCTGGTTGGCCCGCAGCAGCGACGCGCCTCCTCCGCTACAGGTGAATCAAGGGTTTGATCAGCGACGCGCCTCCTCCTACAAATTAGAGTGAATTAGGCTGCTTATTTCTAGGCGGGGGACGGTTAAATCTAACCCGTGCGGATTCATGTCCATGGTGGACTCTGAATAGTGAAATTGCCTCTATTTCCCAGTTAGGATTTCAGAATTGAAATGCTTCTTTATCTGAATGAAGGTGATCATTGTTGCTTGCTGACCATACACCAGGTATTGGGCGGGCAGCGATGAATGGAGAGAATGGAGCGAGGCATATCCAAGAGGGATACCAGTGGCAGCAGCAGAGCAGTTCATATAACTGTAGAACCGAGCAATATGGGTGTACTTCATCTGGAGGGGACGAACCTGGTACCATCCCCATGGAGATGAGGGCGGAGAATGGATATGGAGTTATCGGAAGAAGAGAAGGGGGTCCTGCATCTAACTATTGGGACTTACTGAGAGCACATCTCTCTGATCCGTTGACGTGGGTACCCAACAAAAATGACTCTTGTTCTCATTAGAATTTAGTTATTTGTACTTGAGACTTTCTATTTCAATATCTTGATTCACTAGTGACTAGTGTAGTAAAACAGCATCATATAAAATGGAGAATGCACGCATCATCTAGTTGCTCAAGTGTTCCATAGATCATATTCTCAAAAATATAATCAAGCATCTGTGAGCATTTTAGCGCACTTTTTTTTTTGTCTGGATAAATCTTTTTTGGGCATGTTTAGTACTGACGTTTCAAATTAACTTTGCTTCTTACATAGAAATGATACTTCTTAAGAGAAATATCTCCAAATTTATCATTCCCTTTATCTTCCCACATCTATATCTGCAGAGGTATTCTCATGGATGATGCGATGATTCTATCGTGTGGCCATTCGTATGGAAGTGGTGGGATGCAGCATATCTACAGAATGGTGTCAAACCCCCCTGATAAATTTTGAAGCTTTTGGCTCTTGTACCTGGATCATTAGAATGTACCTTTTATTTTCTCAATACTGTACCTAATCATGTGCTTGTTCGTCAAGATTTTCCGTTACCCAAGTGTCGGCGATTTATGCTGACTAGGTTCTCGAGGGGGTGCCCCAAGAGAAGGGTTCAGGGAGAAGTCGTCGAGAATCTAGAGCCGAAGGTGACAAGAGACGGTTTAGACAGGTTCGGGTCGCCGGAGCGTAATACCCTACGTCCTGTGTGGTGTATCTTGTATTGATGAGATGTTGCAATGCCTGGCGGCGTTGCCCCATGGTCTAATCTAGGGACCCCTGCCCTCCTTTATATATCCCAGGGGGCGAGGTTTACATGGTAAGTCTCCTAGTCAGTTACAATTGAAGAGTCCTAGTAGGACAAGGTGTCCTAGTAGGAATCTAGCTTGATTAGGGAACCTTGGGTTTCTATACCCAACAAGCCCCCGAGCGCTTCATTGCCTGAAGTACAACCCTGTTGTGAGTCTTGGAATATTGCTGAGTTGTTTGCCAACTCGAGTTCTTCTGAAGTCATCCGAGTTCTCTCAGCTTGGTTGTATGAAGACTTTGAGGTGCTCAAAAACTTCTTGGAGAATCTCATTGGTGCGCACCGTAAAGGTGCGCCCAATTGGGCAGCCCCCGAGCCTCGTTTTGCTTTGAAGAAGGAATTCGAGGGTCTTCAATGAATATTTCCCGAAGAGCTTCAATTTCCGAAGAATCCGAGTTCTTTTGAACCCTAGCGTTGCCTCCGAGATTCGGTATTAACCGAAAAATTCCGAAGAATCTTTGATGACGTACCCGCAGCCCCCGAGCCTTGATCCGATTTAATAAATCGGATTAAGGATCTGGACTCAGGATTTGTAGAAGATCTGATGTAACTCCGATGGAGCGAAGTTGTCCGAGTACTTTGCTGAAAACGTACTCGGCGAGCATCATGGTCCGAGTTCTTTGTTGAAAAAAGAACCCGGCTGGCGTGGTGGTCCGAGTTCTTTATGGAAAAAGAACTCAGCTGGTGTAGTGGTCCGAGTTCTTTGTTGAAAAAAGAACCCAGCTGGTGTAGTGGTCCGAGTTCTTTGTTGAAAAAAGAACCCGGCTTGCATCAGCCCCTAGCACAAAAGTGCGCGGAACTGCGATGGTGTGCCGAAGCTTGGTCTGCAAAAATAAAAATATTATGTAGCAAATGTTGAAGAATATTTGAAAAACTGAAATTTATTCAGTCTTGTCGACGAATCGACAAGATATTGCGCATTGCGCAAAGACAAAAAGTTCTTGGGCGTCTTGATCTTGTTAGGCCGCATATTTTCTCCGGGTAGTTAGCCTGTTACGTTTAAGCACCTATCTTGCTAACCACTGCTCACGGAGAGGACGGCTTACCACAGACTACATTGCTCAGCAGGGAGGCTTATATGTAGGCGGCACGCAAGAGTCGAGGTTTCACGGATTAAGGCGTGTGCTACCCGAGTACTTTAGCAACCGTTAAGAGAAAACGTGCAAGACACGAGCATATAAAATCGATATAAAGCACATGCAATTTGCGAAAACAACCCGGCAAGATCACATGCTTAAGTAGTTTGTCCCGCTAGCCGTGCCCCCCACGATACCCCGGTCAAGAACACATCGGCTTGGAAAAAGCACGGTTTGCATCGTCAGACAAAAACTTCTCAAGACACTCGACTTTTAGGGATAAAACCGAACATACTGAAGAAGTCAGCGAAAACGCAAAAGGCGCACGAAGAAACCGACGAAAGCATGGACCGCGAAGGTATCCACTTGTAGATACGAATAGATAATTGAAACATATGACTTAGCTTGATTCGTGGACGATTCGTTGATGAAGTCGCGCCGAGTCCGAGTTCTTGGTTGAAAAAGAACTCGGTTGGTCATCATAGTCCGGGTTCGTGTCGAAAAAAGAACCATGTTGGTTGCCGTAGTCTGGGTTCTTGTCGAAAAAAGAACCCTGCTTGGATAGGAAAAGAACCCTGGCGACACTTCCTACGAGTCGCAGGGTTGATCTTGGCCTGGCCTCCTGGATGACAGAGGTCACAGTCCTTACTGAAGTACCCTGGCAGATGCTGGAGATGATCCTCAGGCCGCCAAGTAGTCTTGTACGACGACTATCTGCTTGGTCTTGATAATTGAGGGCAACGAGGCAGGAGTCATCGTTTGTCCGAGTCGAACTCGGCTTCTGCCTCCAGGTACTCCTCCGAGTTGGATACGATCCGAAGATCGTGTTGGAGTCGGAGACCCTTGACGATCTGCGCACGGTGACCCGCGCGGGTGGTGGCGGAGACGCCATTGTCTCGCCGCGCAATTCGCGGCGTAGTCTGCGCGGGCGGCAGAGCTGACGCAATCATCACGTCGCGCAGTTCATGCCGAAGCTTGCCGTCCTGGTTTGCAGTGCAAAGCCAGGAACCAAAGATGAAGGTCGCGCCTTCCTCGAACTTGACGTTGACGGAGGCGCTGAAGGATGCCATCGACTCTTTAATGAAGACTCGACGAGTAGAATCCCCACGGACGGCGCCAAAGTGTCGGCGATTTATGCTGACTAGGTTCTCGAGGGGGTGCCCCAAGAGAAGGGTTCAGGGAGAAGTCGTCGAGAATCTAGAGCCGAAGGTGACAAGAGACGGTTTAGACAGGTTCGGGTCGCCGGAGCGTAATACCCTACGTCCTGTGTGGTGTATCTTGTATTGATGAGATGTTGCAATGCCTGGCGGCGTTGCCCCATGGTCTAATCTAGGGACCCCTGCCCTCCTTTATATATCCCAGGGGGCGAGGTTTACATGGTAAGTCTCCTAGTCAGTTACAATTGAAGAGTCCTAGTAGGACAAGGTGTCCTAGTAGGAATCTAGCTTGATTAGGGAACCTGGGGTTTCTATACCCAACACCAAGCTTGCTATATTAGTCATATTCACAAGAAGCTGGCTGTGGCTTTGAAGTGCATTGCTATCCCTTGTCCATTATTTAATATATCCTCTGGTTTGGCACATATCCAGTAATAAGGATGACATTCCCAGAACTTATATGATGCAGGGCCCCAACACTTCTGTTTACATTCATTGAATACGGAGGGAGAAAATGATAGTGGGGGGTATATCAATGTTTTGTAGTCATTCATCTGTTGAAATTATGCAAACTTTAATTTGGAAGGACAGACGTAACTGAAGGATCTAGAAACTGCAAATTCTGAAAAATCACTGCTAGTGGTTTTGTGAAATTCCAATTGCTTGTTGAAAGTGATATAGAACGGGTTTTATTCATGTGTGCAGAAAGCCTGTGGTAAATGTGGGCACCCAATTACTGAGGAGACCATTCGACCAAGCTTGGGTATGAGTTTGAACTTCTCAGTAGCTACCACTATGATATATTATCTATTATTGTGCCAATGAGCTTGGTTGCTCTTGGTACTTGGTGGCTTGCATATGAATGTTTCATTTCTTTAGCCATGGCCCCAACAACTCTTTACCTTTTAATCAGAGCATTTTTTTATTGCGGATTAAAGATTAAGGATAAATGTTGATGTTAAAGATTGGTATCCATTAATTGAATTATTTGTAAGACCAATGCCTGCTTGTCCTTATATCTGCTTCCTTCTACTAGCAGTGCAAGCAAGAGTGTGCATATACTGTTCAATGAATTCCAGTAAACCTCCCCTCTTAGTTGTTGTGCAGGCTTTTCCCCTACCATTTTTTGTATTGGCATAAATTTTCATGCATAGTCTAGGTAACTGGACACAGTGGTGCGAATCATTCACGCGTACATGTGACCCAGTTCATACATACTGGTATTTTGTAGCCTCCATTATCTCAAAGGCTTTTTTTTGGTATGTTTTCAGCTCTTCGTCTTGCAGTTCAGGCCTTTAAACGTGAAGAAGAGTCAGCTAAGGCATTGAAAAGAAGAAGAGAACGCCTTGAACAGGTATAAACCCTTTTTCCAGCTTATCAATTACGCTTCAAATTTTTGGCAGGTATACGTGCTGCATGTTCTTAAATCCATTCTAATCTATGCGAGGACAAATGCGGCAATGACGATTCAAATCCTACCGACCTTTCTAGAGGGAAAGGCGCGCAGTTTCCTTTTGCTGTCTTTGACCGGGTCATAATCAAGGTATGTATAAGCGGTTTTCATTCTCTCCATTTTTTAATCATTTTAAGATCAAGTGTGTGGAGTGGATTTTTTTTTTCAGGGAAACAAGAGAACCCCGGAACGATTTGTGGGGCGTCAAGCAGTTGTGACAGCGCAGTGCTTAAATGGATGGTTAGAAACATTTATTCCTTGCTGACCTTCTTACATGAATAAAAAAAGAATGCTTATCTCGTCTGAAAATGATTTCTTTTATGTAATCTGGTGCACATGCATAACAGGTATGTAGTGAAGACTTTAGACAATGCAGAGAGTGTGAAGTTGCAGTATCGTTCCTTGGCAAAGGTTGGTGACGCAGATAGGTCTTCTGCTATGGTCTCAAGCAACGCCCAAAGTGCAAGCTGGTTGTAGGGTACAATGCGTGCAGCTGCTGTGCTTCCGTAGATGGTGCCAGGGTGCTGAATTCAGATTAGATTTTCTGTCACCTGTTGTCTGCTGGAGGAGATACAGATCTTGTGAGGAATGTTTCTTTATGCCAATTGCAAAGCGTGGGACGTAGAATCTCGGCAGCTACTCGGATTTATTTTCTAGATTGCAGCATGTGATGCCAGTGCCCTTGCAAACTTTGTGTTGTTACTAGCTACCTACTCCAGTGGGAAAAAAAAGTCCTGCAAAACCACGTCCGTGCAGGACCTCCTCGGATACGCGCCACGTGGGATCGGACGAAGGGTACGGAGAGGCGTCGCTCGGCTCCGTAGACGCTATTTTCCTCGGCTCGGCTCCCTGTGACTCATTCTCACGCTCGGCTCAGCCTCCTCCGCTCTCCTCGATTCACCATGTTCGACCGGAAGACTCCGGAACTAATTGAACGCTGCCTGCGACGAGCCCTCGTCCGCCAGCATTGCCCGCGCTTCCTCCGTCCGTGCCCTACGAGTGTCATGATCCGCTCGCCCTCCAAGGGCTCCATGACGAGCCGCACCTTCGCCGCTACCTCGTCGGCGCCGACGAGGACCACAACCGACGTGCTCCAGGATGCCGGAGCATGCTCGCTAGTGGCGCTCATGAAACAACAACGAGGTCATGGACTTTGGTCCGCTCTAGCAGCCCCACAAGCAGCACTTCAGTGAGAACGTCACGTCCTGGTCATCGCTGCCAGCCGCCGGGGTGCGGATGACCCGGCCAGAGCCCAGAGGAACAAGTGCCCAGACCTGAGACCTGTCCAAGCCCGCGACGATCTCCCTGAGCTGCTCCGCCGAGCGCGAGCGAAGCAGAGGGACACCAGCGCAGCGCCGTAGCCGACAAGCGGCTCGACGTAGTGGACCTGGGGCAACGGCCATCCAGGACGCAGCGGGGGCCTGCCAAGCTGAGCGAAGTTTAAAGGGGGAGCCGAGCGAAAGAGAAAAGGAGCCGAGCGAGGAAAGCAGTGCCTACTGAGCCGAGCGATGCCTCTTTGGGTCCTCCGTCCGATTGAAAATGGTGCACATCTAGGAGGTCTTGCACGGATGTGGTTTTGTAGGACTCTTGCATAGAATTTTTTTTCCCTCCAGTGCCCTATACCATTCAGGCGACTCTATCAGTCACTGCAGGAAAGACTTGCATCAAAAGGTATACTAATTGACTCGTAGTCGTTTTGTAGCATCAGATGTTAGCATCTGAATTGAAAGGTGAGGGGGAAAATCACAAGAGATGGAACACTTTACCCTTCTCGACGGCCGTGTTTAGTTGTGGTGGAAAAAAATATTTTTTTCTGGGATGCGTGTTATGTGAGGGGGATGAATAGGAAAGGAGAAAAAAGGAATTTTTGGGATGTGTGTTCTGTGAGGGGATGAATAGAAAGTAAAAAGTATTTTTGGAACTAAACACGGCTCAAACATTGTTTGTTGGTCTTTTACACAGTTCCCTGTCACGTCTGCAGAACTGCAGAACGAAGGAACACATACAAGTCCTGTCGAAGTGTCAAGCTACTACCGAACTCCGGGTACCCGCCACGTGTAGCCCTATGGACCGTCCGATCCGGGTTGTTCCAGAAGGATCCGCCTCCGAATCAACGGCGGCCTCTGGCAGCTGCTCGCGCCGTGAGCCTTTCCACGCTATAAAGGCCTCCCCTCCGTCCAAATCCAGCCTCTTTTCTCTCTTCCAGCCTCCGCCTCCACGCCACACAGAGGATAGCGAGAGGGGGGACGGCGGCGCGCGAGCTAGGGTTTTGATCTCGCCTCGCCGGGCTGCGCCGCCGCTGCCGCCATGGAGAGGGAGCTGCTGGAGACGTTCGAGGCGGCCAAGAAGGCGGCCGACGCGGCGGCCGGGGAGGGCGACTCGCCGGAGGCCGACCGCTGCGTCGACGCGCTGCGCCGGCTGCGGGCGATACAAGTCAACACCGACGTCCTCGTCTCCACGCAGGTGAACGTTCATCCCGATTCGATTCGTCCTGTTTGGGAGGAAATCTTTGTGTCGTCTCCGGTGGATGCGTGCAGCGGCGGCAATCAAAGTGCGTTCGATACGGTTCTTTCGCATTGAATTTAGATTTGGGTTTCCTGTGGATAAATACCGACCTGGCTCGTCAAATTGACTGGATTGTTGGGAGGAATTTTGTTTTTATTTCGCTTTAAGGCGGCGTGGGAGACTAAAAACTGGTCCTTTGATAGGAATTAGATCCAGTCGGTTTCTGTCCCTATTGCGGTGGATAGGAAGATGGCATGTTTTCTCTGTATCTGTTTTCTGCTCAGTTTAATGTTTCTGTGGGGGGGCTTCCGGCTTTAGGATGCCTGCTAGCATTTAGGCAACTGCAGGTGGCTGGGATATCTGAAACATGAGTTTGTACCTGATAGACAAGCAACGTGTTGCTACTTTCTGACTGAAATTGCTTAGGCTGGGTGAACTACTTTGCAGTCAACATGTTGGTTTCATTTTGACCAGTATTCTGCCAGCAGTGGTGTGCCGAGCTCAGAATTTGCTTACTCTGAAAAATGTGCATTCAGATTGTAGTGCAGAATTCTGATTTGGCATGAAAAAATGTGAAACATACGATGTCTTATTTGTGCAATCTAGTTTGAACGATTTCAGAAAAAGAAAAAGAAACATAATTATCTTTCTAGTTGGCTGCTTTTGGCGGGAATGTTGATGGACATGAACTACTTGAGGGTAGTTACTCAGTTTAAATAGCTAAAGTTTGTCGTACATGAACGGCTAGAGGCCAGTTACTCTGTTTACGTAGCTAAAGTTGGTCGTACTTGAACGGCTAGAGGCTTGTTACTCAGTTTAATTAGCTAAAGTTTGTCGTACATGAATGACCAGAGGCTAGTTACTCAGCTTAAATATCTTCTTTTTGTGCTTAACATTCAATTTTGGATACCCTCCCAATTAATAAAGTCTATAGATATTCTGAAAGCCAGAACTTCTGTTCCATTTTTTGAACTAAAATTGTTTGAACTCTTCTTTTTTGATCCATTTGTAACTACTCAATTCATCATGTTAATACTTGCGTATTGAATAAGCTTTCTTTTTTTATCCTGTTACTATTTTTTAAGACATGCACAGGTTCCCATTTATTTTCTTTTGCTTTCTGGTTTACTATCCTTATCTGCTATGTTTTGTTTTGGTTAGGTTGGCAAACGCCTTCGACAACTTACAAAGCATCCTCATTCGGGCATTCAGGGAGTTGCTACAGACCTTTTTGGGTACTGGAAAGCGGTTGTTCTTGAAGAAACAGGAAAGAAAAATGGCAGCTCAGAGAATGAGAGATCAAGTGATTCTTCAGGAAAGGCCGAGAAGGCGAGGCCCATGAAGATTGAAAGGAATTCATCATCATCAAGCATTAAGATTGAAAGGAATTCTTCATCATCAAGCATGAAGATTGAAAGGAATTCTTCATCATCAAGCATGAAGGTTGAGAAAAGAGATGTTGATGTTAGAGGTCAGAAGCCTGGCAGTGTCAAAGTTGAGAAGGCTACTAGTAATGGTTCCAAAGCTCAACCTGTGAAGGTTGAGAGGGTTTCCAAAGAAGCCAGTAGAACTACTGATACAAAGAAACCAGCATCTCTCCACACTGGACCACCAAAGCTTACATCCCTTGTCAAATGCAACGATGCTACCCGAGACAAAATCCGGGAATTACTTGCTGAAGCCTTTGCAAAGGTTTCTGGAGAGACTAGCAATGATGACCGGGACGAAGTGAGGAATATCTTGGATGAAGTGGATGCGTGTGACCCATTTAGAGTTGCTGTAACAGTGGAGTCCGCATTATTTGAGAAGCTTGGACGTTCCACTGGGGCTCACAAGGCAAAATATAGGTCAATAATGTTCAACCTGAGGGCAGATAACAACACTGATTTCCGGAGACGGGTTCTTATTGGTCAGGTGAGGCCTGAGAGACTTCCGGACATCTCCCCTGAAGAGATGGCTAGTGATGCAAGGAAGCAAGAGAATAATCAGATCAAGCAGAAGGCTCTTTTTGACTGTGAACGTGGAGGAGCGCCGAAGGCAACGACTGATCAGTTCAAGTGTGGCAGGTGTGGTCAGCGGAAGACGACTTACTATCAGCTCCAGACTCGCAGTGCTGATGAACCAATGACAACATTCGTGACATGCGTGAACTGCAACAATCACTGGAAGTTCTGCTGAGTAACCATCCTGCTAAGCTGTGCTGAGCGCTATGCTATGTTAGCTAGCGCCGTCGTTTGAATTTGATAGGGTAGGTTGGACTCAGTTTTTCGTATATTAGGAGCCTTTCTTTCATCTTCCCCTGTTTTTTCGCTCTCTGCGAGCCTGATTTATTCAGATTGTACTAGTTGAACGCATAAATGTTGTTGACTTAATCATCATTACCTGCTGTACCCATCAGTTTTGGATGGCTATGTGGATCATTGTAAATGAGATCGTGCAGTTGTTTTACTGTTATAATGTACTCATATGGATGGTTATGTTGACAGCACTGTTCTCTGAAGTTCAGACGGAGATCGGTGCCCCTTTTCGTTTCCATTTCCATTTCCATGTGGCTTGTTGGGATTGTTATCCAGAGATGGCCTTGCTTGGACAAGAAATATAAGTGTGATGGGTTGGGAAGGGTACGAGACGCAGCCTGCTGTTGCTGTTTCTTAAGGGCATGGCCGCATGAGAATCAGTGGGATGTCCGCTTCGATAGCTGGTGCCTTGGTGGCCCGTGTGTAGCTTGAAATCCCTTGCTACTGGTATTTTCGTTTGGGAAGAAGTACGGTATACCCTTGCATGAACGGATAGTATCAAGATATGGAGGGTGTGTTTAGATCGGAGAAAAATTCTCTAAAATATACTGTTCACCAAAAAAATACTGTAGATGAATTGTGTTATGTGAGTAGAATGGATAGGATGAATAGAGAAAAGTTAGATGAATAATGTATTTTGGGGGAATCTTTGGGGAAACTCATCTCCATCCCTGAGGCCGAGGATAACTTGGAAGCAGATAAAACAATGATATAGTTGGTAAATACCTTTTAGGCCGCTATTTGACTAAGCTCTAGATAATTAGGTCCTGCTTTAAATACACCTTAGGCCTCGTTCTGTTCCAAAAAATCTAGGGGAAATAAGGCGGATTAAATTCAAAAGTGGCTTTTCGAATAATTTTATTTTTTTCAACCGAATGGGCTGTGTGAAATTGGGCTTTACAATTTTAGATTGTAATACCATCTAAATTATCCTAAAAGAGTGAACTATCACTCATTAGCTTTTAGTAACTTGTGCATGCAAGAGACTAAATTCATTGAAATTTATTGAAAATTACTCACAATTGCATTTATCTGCCCTACATCCTCCACTAAGAACACTCCTTAGATTTCAAGGTACATGCAGAGATACTAAAACTACAGATATAGTTTATTAGAATTACACACTGTCATTCACCTACAACACATCCTCCATCAAGGTGATTACTTGGTTTTTGACATCTTATGAATACAATGATAAAATCACCCATTGGATTTTATTTTAAATTACCCACTATTGCCATTCACCTACCATGCATCCTCCACTAAAGGCTATTTTTAAATGCTGACAGCTTGTACAACAACTTGTTAAAGTCTACTTAAAAAATTATAAATACTAGAATGTTCCTACCACTTATCCTTCACTTAGGGCAGTCCCAATGCTATAAACTATCATAGTTTCTATAATTTAGGACATTGTGTCAAGAAACTATCTTCTACAATGCAAGCCTTGGTTTCTATACTCTAGGGCCCACTTGTCTCTCGCACAGATGGTCTTGGTTTGCGTGAAGACTTGGTTTCTTAGTTAGACTTGGTTTCTTCATTTTCTCCACTCTCTCTTCAATAAATGCCACACCACATCAACATTTTGCCTACATGGCAGCATAATTAATGACTTTAGACTCTACAATAGAGTTATTGGGACTGCCCTTATTGCACCAAATTGGCTTTTTGACCACTTGTGTATGCAAAAGATCAAAATACCTACTGGAGTTTGCTAAAAATTACCTTGTCATAGCCATTCACCCACCCCACTATAAGGACTCATGGTTGATAATTACCTACCATGATCACTCACCTACCCCTAACACTTATATTTTTAGCATCTTGGGCCCGAAAAAAGGCTAAACCACCTATGAGAGGTTACTGAAAATTACACACCGTTGACACTCACCTACCACAAGACCTCTATTAGGGGCATTATAGACCATCGAATAAAAAAAAGAACAACCCTCTCACCACTAAAGTCCTACCAAGTTCCCTAACACATGCGCACAATTCATGAATACAATAGCTTCAACTTTTTCCTTCCAAAATTCTATATTTGTGTGTCTAGACATGACCTTGCTTTGCTCTTGGAATGAGCCTTAACTAAGTGCAATTCCTCGTGCTCACGTCTATTATGTTTCGAATAAAGGATTTATTTTGCGCATACAATACGGATATATCACACTTTTAACTAATGACTTTCAGCAATGGCTTGTAGGTATTAATTGAAACAAATTTTTGGCAAACTTTAAGTCAAGAGTAGAAAGTTTCAATACCCAAATTCAAATCGCACAACCTTGAAATTGCTTGTACGGAGATTGGAAAATATAAAGTGTTTGCTTACTATCTGGTTTACATTCTTTCATGATTTATTTTGTCTAACCACACTTTTCTAAAAAAATAGAATTTGACTTTGAGATGTAAGCACTTGAAAAAAAATAAGCAAGTCCAAGTAACAGTTAGACTCACATGTTTTAGAGTATACTAACAATTAGACTCACTACTGCATAGATTTTGTAGCATAACTTTTGGCGGACATGAAATCTATGCTAAAAATAGAGTATGAACTTGAACTATCAGCATTCGCGAATACATAATTGAGTCATAGTAACGGTCTGATTCACGTGTTTTGAAATATATGGTTCAAAACCCGCTAAAAGTTACACCATTAGATATGCACGTGCTGCACAAATGACATAACATTATCACATAATACCATGCATATCAAGCTACATTTTTCAGATTTAGAGTCTTACTCTAACTAAAAAATCGTAGACCAAAATTTGAGAATAATCTCCTTACATGTCCATTACACCATACGGTCATTGGATGAGGAACTGCAAATTTCCAAAACTACCCTTATGTCCGCTCTCGTTTAGTCCCCACACCCTCAACGCAATTCCTCTTCGTCTCCCCGCTTCCACCGCAACCCGTGAACTCCTCTCGCCGCCGCACCAGCTTGTGAAACCCTAACCCTAAAACCCTCACCCTCAGCCTCCAACCCCACGCTCCCATGGAGGGGCGCGGAGGCTAAGCGTAGCCAATGCTATCGCATATCCCCATGGATTGAGTCGATTCCGAGGCATGGGTCCGAACCCTAGCCTGCAACAGCTGGCCGCTGCGGCGGCGGAGGTGGCGATGAAGGCGTCTGAGCCGCCGCGGGTGCGCGTGGTGCGGATCCTCGTGCACGATGCTGATGCTACCGATTCGTCCTCCAGCGAGGATGAGGCACCGCCTCCTCCTCCGCGGAGGGCGAGGGTTGGCAGCAGCAGCGTGGGCGCGAAGAGCCGCGTGATGGAGGCGGCCGGAGCTAATCCGGCCGTTCGCTTCCGTGGCGTCCGCCGGAGGCCTTGGGGGCGTTGGGCCGCGGAGATCCGCGATCCGCACATCCGCCGCCGCCTGTGGCTCGGTACCTTCAACACTGCGGAGGAGGCTGCCGCCGCCTATGACGCTGCAAACATCCGCCTCCGGGGTGTCAGCGCCCATACCAACTTCCCCTCCGCTCGCTACTCGCCAGCACCAGAACCAGCCAAGCCTGTCATCTCAATTATTCCTGAACCAGGGAAGGTGATCACCTTGCCACTAGTACCTGTGAAACCGATCGTCCCTCTGCAGGTGAAGAAAGAGGTTGCGAGCTGTGATGGCCAGGTGGAGGGAGGTAGCTCGGAGGCCAAGGTGTTTGCACCCAAGCCGATATGGGAGATGATCCCTAGAAAGCGCAAGAAGCGTTCGGGCTGTGGCAATGGTACTGGCCTCCTCGGGATCCATGGTGCCTCTGTCTGCGTGGAGGAGGTTGGCGGGGCCTGAGGTCCCAAGTACCCATAACTACTAATTGCTAGAAACTTTATTGGCTATCTGCATAGCATCATTAGAACTTGGTACTGCATAATTTTAGATAATGGTAAACTGTCGATGCTAAAACCTATGACTCTGGTTGTGGTATGATCGGATGATGGTATGATGTATATATGGTGTTTGGTAATATGTTTCTGGTCCGTGTGATACCATGCTTGAATGTGGAATTGACCAGCCATATGCCATCTAAACCTCTTGATGTTATCTTGTTAGTAGTTGGTTATTGGTATGTCTTTGTGGAGTGCGAGCGATTGATCTGTTTGCTGAAATTTCAGTTGAATCGCTTGTCGGTCGTGTGCATGTCAAGTTCGTGGTTTTTTTTTTCAGTTACATCGTTAATGGTATGAATTTAATGTGTTGTCGTATGTGGGCATGCGTGTGTAACTATTACTGGATTATTCCTCTTATTCAATGATTTCCTAGAATATCCATCTTGCTGTCATGTCTGAATTGTTCCTCTTCGGTTATTACTTCCTAGAATCTCTGTGATGTTGATAACGTTCTGCCACTCTAGTCTCGTTGTGTTTGGCAGGTGTCTGCTCTATGCCCTTTGATTGTTGGCTGGATAACTCTGTATTCAGTAGACATGCACTTTATGCGCTATGGAAAGTCTTTTAAAGAAACAAATCGCATCCTTCTCAATCGGCAAAAACGATTATCATGTGTCCTTCAATCTGGAGTTGTTGACTACTTTACTTGGTCATGTGTATTATCCTTTCTAGATGTGTAAGCTGTTGACTACTTGGTCATGTGTATTACCCTTTCTAGATGTGCACTTATTTTCTTGATGGCATGGTGAAGGATGTGTTTTCTATGTTTGGCCCGTTCAGAAATGTTGCCGTCTTTCTTTATGTTGGCCGCAGAGCTGAATTCAAGATTTGGTATGTGGTCGCTGAGATAAAAGCATGATTATCAGAGCTTTCCTTTAAACATATGCACGTGCTAATCTGTATCATTGTTTTCTTTTCAACTGATTAGTGTCCCGTTGTGTTCGGTTCTGGTTAGACCTGTTCAACTGGTTGTTAAAAAAAAAAAAACTCAGGTTTGGTTCTGCAAACGCCAAAGGCGATGGTGGCTCTAAGCATCTCTTTGAAGTTTTTGGACTGGCTCATTTTTTGCTTCGAAGACGAGACGCTGTACTGTACTCTGATATCATTGTTTATAGTTCGGCTGTTTGACCCTTGGAAAGTTGGAAGTGATGATCAGTTGATCCTGAATGCACCTGTACTTTACATTGCTCTGCATGTGGCTTGCATTATAGTACAGGATACAGCTCTTGATTTTACCACTTAGCTTTGCATCCGCTATTTTAATTTGTTCCGCAGTCACTCTCAGTTCGATGGCCCTGCCCATGCGCCTTGCATCTGCACGACTGCACGCAAAGCAAGTCATTGAACAATGTTTAATGGAATGGCGAGTCTTTGCTGAACTCCATCGATTCTCTCGGTTTCGCTTTCACCTGATTCATGCACCGAACAAAACCTCAGGAGGACATGTTTCTGACTGCTGAACACGCTACAGTTCGCATGATGGTGAAGAAACTGTTGCCATCACCCAGGTTTTCAGAGCCTACAGTTCTTCAGACCATGCCCTGTGCAACACCATGCCGTTGCATACCAGCCATCGTTATCGGGCCCAGAGCGCTACTGCCTTCCTGTGCCCCAGGAAGCCAACAACATCCCGCAGGCCATGTTACACCAATACAATCGACTGGAGCCAAAATTTCTGAATGAATGAGCTCAGAACGTTTTGTGACTGTTCCAACAATGTGGAGTTGTGGACCATCCAGACATGCTGTGAAGAAGAGAGGGTGTTATCCTGAAAAACTGTTATGCATTGTAAAACTCCGGTTGAATTATCTTTTTGCAAACATTATTGGTCACGAGAAATCTCGGTTGGATTAACGTTCCCTGTGAGCAAACTAGACATCAGAAGGTACAAACTGACCAACCTTATTTTTTTTTATTTTTTTGAAACTCCATAATGTTAAAAGGTTATAATACAAGGTTAATCAAACACCTAAAGTTTACACACTCAGGTCTCTAGTTTATCATGGAGTTTGCAGTTCACCACCATACCACCATACTAGGGTTAACCATCAATAACAAATAAAACGAATGTTCTAGACCATACAACAACCAAGCCAGATCCAACCAAGGATCCGCAGCTACTCTTATCATCCCAGCAGTTTCCCTTGTCGGAAGGTAAAACTAACTGATACCAGACTCGGCTAGTGAAGGCACAGTGCTTCCTTCACGCATGCCCTGGCAAACATTGCTCAAAGGCATGGCGTTTCCATGACAACGGCATAATATACCTGGACAGTGTCCAGGTAGGATGATATGGATGCTTCTCTACTGACCCGTTTTCGCACGTTTCATACCACCGTTGCTGAATGGAGAGACACTCCCAGGATGAGGGCTGTCCTCTCTCAGTGTTGAGTTTAGCATTGCTAGCTCCCTGAGCTGCTGTCTTTTGTACAAATCTTGGGACTCATCCTGCAACAGATGCAAACATGACCTTGTGAGTTAAGCCCTACGTGAACCTCATTTGTAAAGATGTTGAACTTTCCCATAAGCGCGAAGCAATTATACACATTAAAAACAATGAGATCAATAGATGGTAGGCAAAATTCAAGAAAAGAGTTATGTAACAAGTAGAGGCGAGCAAAGGTCAGAGAAAGGCATGTTTTTTTTTTCACCCATATGGACAAGATGTTTTTTAGAAACAAGATTTCCCCGCTTTATTTCATAGAAACCAAGCAAGTTCAACAGTAATCTTGCACCACCGCGTGCCCACCGTCTGGCACCACCACATCATTCGTTAAATGTTCACTACTTATTTCAACATTTTCAGGAAATGCAGAGGCTAGTCGATCTCCCAAGTCTTCAGTTGTAGCTATATTGGCATCGTTGGAGACCACCCGCCCATTGGACACTCCCGAAACCGATGATGGCTCCAAACCATCTGGACATGAATGGCGTGGCAATTCTAGAGGATCTAAACATTACTCTCTTGTTTATCTGGACATGAATGGCGTGACAATTCTAGAGGATCTAAACATTACTCTCTTGTTTTATAAAAAAAAAAAACTCTTTCATGTTAAAGTGTTTGTGACATGTTTAAGGTACTATTTTTCTTGGCTTTCCTGGGATATCAATCAGATTGCATTCCCTTCTGAACTGATCCTGGAGATTAGTAAAGATTAGCCTTAAAAAGATCTCTCAAGTTCTGTCACAATGGGCAGCAGGAAGGGGTGTCATACAATAATATAGCAGATATAGATATATGATGTGTGCACACAGTAGTAGGGGGCATACAGATAACTCACCACTGGTTTCAGCAATTCTTCTATAATTTCTTGTGCATGTCTCAACCTTGCATCGATGATAGTGGCGGGGAACTCAGCTTCAATCAAGATATGCAGTGGATCACTCAGGTGCTCATAGCCTGGTTTTCCCCGTAGTTTGTCCTCCTTGAATAACATGATACCATATATAAGGCTTGTTGCAATGAAGCAGAACCAGGAATACAACAGGTAAAAGCAGAGCAAGCTAGGCTAGAAGTAAAATGCACAATAATGTAAAGTATTGAGGCGCTTGTACACATGGCAGGAGCTTCGATTACACATTAAAGTTCCAAGAAAAAAAATTGGGATTTCAAGACTCCTGATGCCGTCGGTCAGGGCCTGGTGGGAGATGATGACCAGCGCAGGACAACAATCGGCTAGTCATCTGCAAACTCTTATTTACACAGCATGGCACATTTGGAAGGAACGATGCCGTCGGGTGTTTGACAATAAGGCGATATCACCTGCTGACCTTGTGCAAATAATTAAAGAGGACATAATCGCTGAGAGGCTGGCGTTCACACACCATAGCGAGTAGTTCACGTACAGAGAGTTTCTTTTTCTTTCAGTTCTCTTCTTTTTCGTGTTCTTTTTCCTTTGTTCGTGATTATGTACTATTCGTTTGCTTTCCTCTATAATGAAAAGGCAGAGAACCTGCCGTAATTTGCTCAAAAAAAGACTCCCGAACACATATTTGCCAGAGGCCAGAGCTCAATGAGAAATGGTACTTCAATTTGGTGAATGTAAATTAGAACTGAAAACTTGTTTCCTCGAAAAGAAAGAACCAAAAACTTCTCTTACCTTCCCTGGATCTTTGATGGAACCCTTTCCTCTAATGAAAACACGACATCCAGTGGATGCTTCCACCCGCTTTAGAGAATTACCTCTAGGTCCTAAAATACGTCCAACAAAATTGAACTGGGACAGGAGTGAAAAATAATCAACAAAAAGTTTAAAGCTCAACGATTCTTTTGTGTGAACATCAAGAGAAACTGCACAGGCTGGGGGAGGACATACATTTGGATAAGAATCAACCGGGACCTCCAGACGAAGAATCTTCTTTAAAACATGTGAGCTAGGACTTGGAGGTGCTCCTTGCCAGTCCATACTGGTTCCTTGAGGAAAACCTAATCTCTATTGTATTATTCATAAAGGCAAAGATACATACTTTATCAGTATTGGTGACATTAAAAACATCTTAAAAGCATATGCATAACGTGAATGACAATACATCTTGCATGTATTTTCCATATCAATGTGCTATGGCTCTAAATTATCCCTGTAATTTTAAGCAGATATGAGGTTCAGCTGATCATATCTATCAATGATAAAGAATACGACTGCCAGATGAGAAGCACATCCATTTGTGTATGAAGTACAGAGGAGTCATCCACTTGATTGCAAATACATTGTAAGTGTTACCTCTTGTAGTCCGCTCCAAGGACTGAACCCATTGCCAGAGAGATTAGATCTGGGATTTGGAGAAGACATTGGACTAGGACTTCTAAACCGATGCCTGTCGAAATCACCGAATCCATGGTTGTGGACAATGCTTGATACTCGCATAATCTCTGGATTGGAAAAGATCAGAAGGTCACTTAATTCATATAGATAAGTTTTTTATTACAACTAGACTAAAAAAGAGTCATAAGATGGCAATCCCACTCCATGGGAATTGACACAGGAAATGATCAGGAAATACCAAACCATATGCAAATTGATACACATCACTTTATTATGCTTCCAATATACAGATGACCACTTGGTTACAGTGATACTTCTTTTTACGAGATTATCCAACCTAATAACACTTGTCAATCAATGGACTGATCATCAATCAACAATGCTAAAATATAGGGAAACACATAGAAGTCGTGGTGTCATAGTATGCATTGGCATTGCACATAAAAACCAGAGTCAGCTGGCAGAGCATGATTACCCCACCAAGCACAAAAAGTTTAGGCTACATTTGAATTAAAAAAAAGGATCCATCAATTCCATTATCAGCAACAGTAAAAGATCGTATTATATGAAGCACATTTTCCTTTATAAAAGTCACAAAAAACGCTATGAATAGGTACAAAATTTGTTTCTGATAAGCAAAGCAGTCATACATATCCTGTCATTACCGTTTGATGGGTTTGCCATCTTGCTGACACTGTGCACTGAAAAATGTATGTTGATCACCACCATGCACATCCATCAATTGTACAATGCAGGAGCTTTGCCATTGTTTTTATTTACTTCCATTAAGATCAATTCAATCAAGTTCATGACATATCCATCCCTTTCGAGCATACCAAATAGTGATGGATCAAACATCAAAGTCACAAATGGTTCGACCAAAAAGTTGATCTGCATCATCGCCACTATTGATTATATCATCCAGATCAATCATCAATAACACTAAATGATGGCATTATCTCCCAAAAGCCCGATCATCTAGTCTAACCAATGGATTAAGCATCGTGGTACAAATCTAAACCAACGAAACATACGGAATCGTCGGAACCAAAGATAGTACACACTGAAGCAGCAGCCAATGTTATCCAAACTGAGCAGTCACCTAAGCATTGGGGGCACTAGTCCCCAATTCATGATTGCAGATGAAGAGCTCACTCATAACCAAAGAAAACTCATCAGGCTCCAAAAAACAAGAAGATGGAGATAAAAGGATCTCACCTTGGCTCAACAACTTGTTGCATATGGGTAGCACCTGCATGAAAGGCCCCAGCTTCTGGTGTTCGGCGAGCAACTCGGCCAAATACTGACTGCAAGAAACCAAGGGAACCGATGATAATCGTTAGAGCCATCACAATAGCATCAATTAAATCTAACAAGAAAAGGGGGCAAAGAAGCAATCTTGGCATCAATAATTGTAGAATAAAACACAGAAGAAATCCTTGCGCCGCTCTACCTATCAACATCTGGATTGCTTCTAATCTGAGGGGACATGTTTCGCGCAGGGGAGAACCCCTGGCTGTAGAGCCCCGACATGGCGGCGGCTCTGAAGAGTGAGGGATGCAATCGAGGAGGCGGCGAGGTGATTGAGAGAGATACGCAGCCAAGAAGTGGAGGCGAAGCGAGACGAGGCGAGGAGATGGTGTGCGGTGTGGGGTGGTAGGAAGAGAGGTAAAAAGGCTCGCTGCTTTAGGCTGCAGCCTGCAGCGGCAGCGGCAGCGGCCAGAGGGAGAGGGGTTGGCAGGCAGCCGCTGCCGCTCTGGAAACCCTTCTCTCTTTGGTTGCATCACGACACGACCGAAATTTTGATCAAAACAAAAGAATAATAAAGGGAAAACATGATGGAAAAAACGCCTCTTCTTATTTTCTTGCTTGTTTTCTTAAGTCACGTAACCTGAGTCTATGTCTACAGTTTGCTAGTACATCGTAGTTATCTGATTTACAATAATTTTTTTTTCGGGACGTAACTATGGTAGAATCATTGCCGCGTAACCTATAAATGAAACTTACAAGCAACATATATATTCATGTTTTTTTGGCTGATTTCTTCTACGAAAAACTAACGTATAAGTACGGTGTAACTCTTTTGTTAACTTTACACATATTATTGTGGACTTTACACGTATTGTTGGTATATGCTCGCTATTTTTTTTGTTGTCATGCATAAACACACGTGTTGTTTTCTATCTACTACATGAGGACATGTATGATGATGAAAAAGAAAATGTCGCTACGTAACATTACATGACATATAGTTATAGCCAATTGTACGCTAGTCATCATGACATATAGACTTTTGTCATACAATAAAAATGACAGTTTGCTGGTGTTTATAGCGTCATGGAAATTTTTTGTTGCGTATACGCATCATGCATGTCTTAAAAGTCTGAATATTCGTTCTATATGCAACACGCGAATTTCATATTCTCCAATAATGGTTGAAATTTATAGAGATTTATTATTACAAACTTTACCCTTATTTTATAGTGCCCCCGAACTTCATCTGTATTTGCCAAACAAACCATCTGCTAATAAGCCCATTATTCCGCTTTCTCAAAACCATGTCCTTTGGGGCATCTTGGGTGTGATGTGATATAATAGCTGGGAATCTTGGACAAGCCCAGCCCTGATGCTGTTCTTTCTAAGCTGTCCATTTTGTCATTAGAGCAAACTCCAAAATCCCCTTTCTCTAGCTTGATCTTCCATCCAGTACATGGGTGTTTTCTGATAACTCAATTTTGGCTGTCAAGCATTTAGTAGCATGGACCCTCATGACTAAGACTGTATCTGGACTCTTGACTGGTATTTGCCCCAAACAAGCCACAGGGAAACTTTCTTGTTACTATTTTAACCAATAAGTGCGTACGTAGAGGCCCACAGAAATGGCCGAGTATCAAGTCTTTTCCTCGGCAAAATGTGTCGGTTGCTGGTGAGCATGGGTGTCACTATCGGTACACAGCGGCAGGATCCTATCAACAGTGGGGGGAGTAGCTTGTAGAGCTTGGAGTGAGCCATTGTGTGGTGGATACAATACAAACTTTTCCATGCCAGCGATAGCGATAAATTAAACCTCTGTATTGCTTGGGAAACAATTAATTTGTTTTAATGTAGACAACTAAGTGGAATCTAGCTAGTGCCCACTCACTTTTTTTTTTTAATACGGATCGATTTCATACTATACCATAACTCGATTATAAGTTTACTAGGATTATAATAAGTTTAATAATTTATGTTTTACAAATGATTCATGTGAATAAATTGTTTCGTGGTTTGAGCTCAATCTTACCACAAAAGGCCCTACAATTTTTTTTTACAAAGCTTGCCTCCAATAAGATACGCTTTTATCAATTACCATATATCTAATAGCATCGATACAATTAAATTATATCTCTCATTGAAGAAGTAATACCATGTGGCCCGTATAGAATCTTAATCAGGAGATTTATCTGTAAAACAACCAATCTGTTCTAAAAAAAATACCAAAAGCTGCATTTCTTATTACACCAACAATCACCCACAATAGCTGGCTCAATACAATTAATGATCTCTCTAAATTACAGGCAACACTCTCTAAAAGCTATTACGGATGAATCGAACTAGTAACGCAAAAGGACCCATGAATGCTTTCTTTCTTTCTTTCTTCCTACCAAATGGGGAAAATGCTCATCAATTCTAGCTAACCATTTGGTACATAGTTGTGGACCACACTAGCTAGCTGACAAAAGGCAAGTGTGTCTGTCAGACAAAATACAAGTGTTTGTTCGACCAAAGGAATAACATGAAAATAGTTTTTTTAAAAAATATTTAATATACAGTAGTGATGATATGTAACTGAAATAGTATTACTGGCAATCGATTTCTGTGATAAGTTGCTGTGATCTGGTTATCGAACGCAAAGTCTCTCTCTCTCTCTCTCTCTCTCTGTGATGAGTTCAGGTGAATGTGCTCTGTGTTTGGCACAGTTGCTTTTTGTGTGTCATGAGTTATCTTTTCAGTATATGTGCTGAATTTGGTAAACAGGTGAAGCTGGAGTGTCTGGTAAGTCAGTAAAAAGGTCATGATGTAAGCACCCTGTTTTCGCCACCAAGGTCTGACCAAGGGAAAACCAGGTAAGCCGGATGCTCTGATCCGAGCATCAACTTTTGTGTTGGCCCTTTCCAGTTCCTTCACCCTTTACTCATCACCCTTCACATGCGCCCCCTGCAGCTCTCCATGCATGCTCCGGCCGGCTACATGCCATGATTCAGAACAAGCTAGGAGAGAGAGAGTGTGTGTGTACCAACAAACCTTGGCGCTTGGCACAATGGCACACGGACCTTCGACCTGCATGCAGTACGCATCGACGTTTAAAAGTTCGCATGTTTCGTCACCGTCGTACGTACGTACGTGCAACCAACAGTTCCAAACGTACACCGTTGCGTTGCGTGCTCTCGATCGATCGGTGCTACACTAGAATCACAAGGACCGTGCACATGTTCTTGGAGCATGCATGTACGGGCGTTGACTCCAGCTAGGCACGCGAGAAACCACGCCACCTAGTACTGCTACAGACAGTGCAAGGAGACGGGACATACTACGATACAACTATATATACAGCACAAAAACAACAAAGCGGCAGATCTTCTTTCTTTAGGCTATATATATCATGCATGTGGTTCTTCACAACCCATGCATCCAGACAGCAGTACAGACACCCAACCGGGCCTCCATTGAGAGCGCACTGGCTGTACACTAGTACGCTGGATCGATCAAAACAAACATGGAGAAGTAGAAGAAAGAAAATTAAAGAAAAATAAAGGCCACACTCACTGTCTGTCACGTCGTCTGGTACGGCCGGCGCGCGCTGCTAACCACTCACGCGCTGGTTAACTGCGTGGTTTGTCCTGTGCTAATCCCCCTTTTCCGGGCACGATGAATGATCCGGCGGGTCCAGCTGCGCAATGATCCCGCCCGTCGACAAAATGGTCGGTCACTCGGTCTGGTCCATGAAGCGAGAGGCCATTACCATCAGAGAGCAACCAGCAGTCCGATCAAGCACGACGTACGTGGCGTGGCGTGTACATGCATGGGATCGATGCAGAGAAAGAGTGGCCGCAGCAAGCAGTGGCGGAGAAAGAGTGGTCGCATAGGATTCCGACGGGAGGGTTAGCTAGCTAGTGATGCATGTCCCCCCACCGGCCGGGAGGAGGCAGCGCACGTTGCCGTGACCAGTCTCGATCCCAGGAAAGGCCTCGCCATCCTACACGAGGAGGACGCGGATCCCGTCGCCGTCGGCGTGCCACATCGTGCGTGAGCATCCGGCCGCGAACACCTCGGTCACCAGGCCACCACCAGGTCTTGAAGAGCGGCGACCTCGTGCGCGAGGGCAGGAAGGCAGCCGGGGGCGGGCGGGAGGGAGGCCACCTACCGCACCTGCCCGGTTGCAGCGGGGGGCGCACATGGCGGCGTCAATGTACCGGATCGCGCACACGCAACGCGCCAAATACGACATGACAAAGATATCTATCTATCTATCTACCACTGGTACGGCGCCTTGTATTCTTACTCGGCTCGATTCGATTTCGAGTCCTTTGCAGAGCATCCAATTCTCCTGCCTGCCTGCCCGACACTCCACCGGCAGTAGTCGCAGGCGATTGCATCGATCGCCCCCGCCCGGCCGGAAGCGCAGTCAATTCGTCTGGCATTGTGGCGACCGTAGCGTATACTCAGATCGATCGATGCCTCTCTCGGATCATTTTTTTTTTTTTTGAAAGAACTCTCTCGGATCAATGAATGGGGAACGGTCAAGATCTGTTGAAGCCCGACAGCGAGACGACATTCTGTTGTGGTGTGGATGTGTGGATCCCCTTCCCGACCCTTTGGGGCTACCGATCGAGCTGCATGCCTCGTCGTCGTCTGCTTCACTGCTTGCGGTGCCGTAGGAAAACGTATAGGCAATGCCATGCATCCTTGTGACGGCGACGTTGAGGCGGAGGACCGAGCATCGGAAGGAGACGTGGCGGTTCTGCGTCTGCGTGTGGCGGAGGCAAGAGGCAAAAAGACGTCGCCGTGCAGGGCTTGCGGCGTTCGATCGGCCGTTCACCAACTTTCCAGTCCTATCGAGTCACATCTTCTCTCGTAGACACGTTTACCAATGCAATATTCACATCTCCAACTTTCCACTGACTTCCTCATCTAAACAATTCTTAAAAATTGACATGACATTGCAGGGCGCGTCAGGAGCATTCTGCCATGCTTCCCCAACAGTTCAAATTAACCAATGCCATTCAACATGTCAACTTCGACAACCAACATAAAAAAAACGGTCGACGACAATAGGGGACAGGAGTAACATCTAAAAATGGGGCAGAGAAATGATTGAAAACTAGTGGCGTCTAGTGGCACAAATACGGACATGCTAAGGGATTAACAAATAACAACACGGGCAAGAGAAAAAGAAATATCATGCACAAGATAAAGAAAATAATGTCAGAAGTGGGATTTGAACCCACGCCCTCGTTAGAGGACCAGAACTTGAGTCTGGCGCCTTAGACCACTCGGCCATCCTGACGTTTCGTTGCTATTCTCCATTAAGCCTTATTAATATTATAATGATACTAACTATTATTGCGTGAACAATTATACAGATAAGATAAAAGGTTCTCATGCTCTTATAGGCATAATGCATGCACACTTAGGCGCAGCACACATAGTCAACAAGGCTTACGTGATTAAGATAGGAATTGTTTGCTTGAACGATTCTAATACAACACATAATCACGTGAGCAACATGTAAGACCTTTGGATGTCATGAGGTATATGCCAAGCCAACTCATTATTGAAAAAAATACAATGTGACTAATAGAAATCCGTACCACATTCTACAGCTAATCGTAGCTAGGTAGCTTGTTTAGGCATGGATTGCCAGAGAAAATAGTGTTTTGCAAGCGGTAGCGCCCCCGATCCTGTAGAGAGGCTTCCAACACTTGCGACTCATGGCACTGCTACTGGCCCTGGTAAATGGTAATGGATACTTGGCCTCCAAGCACCGAACTTTTACTAACCAGTCTACAGAGCAATGCTGCAAAATTGTCCATGGCTTGGCTAGAGGCGTACCAATGAAATTGTAGGAACAATTGGACACACAACATACAGTACTCTGAGCTTATCAATATGTGATGCCAGAAACTCTTTCCAAAATATAGCATAGTGCTTTGTCAATTACAGTTTACAGAACGACATTTAACCGTTCAAAACTCCACGCATGATCTACACTTTGTTACAAAAGAACTTCAGAAAAACAAGCCTCCAAAGGGTAATTTGCATGACCACTCAACCTGCACAGCACCCATGAAATCACTGCAATTGATGGAAGATCCTACATATAAAAACACATAAGTCATAAGAAACTCGTGGCCTGCGAGTAACAGGAAACAGAAAAAAAAAATATACACACACGATTCATGACTAAGGGTCATTGAACAGAACTAATTTCCTTTTTCTTTTCCCTTTCAATATTGCTTACCACAACATCTGTCTTATGAAACTAGAGGTACTACTTACATCCAGGGACGTACATGAAGAGGTGATCATAGACAGCAATCACAAATAAAACTATTGCAACTCTAAGCAAGTAAGCAAAAGAATATTTGTTTGTTTTATTATTTAAAAAGTTTGGGCAACATATGGAAGACATGTATTTTATTGATTTGGAATTTCAGAATTCAGACATCAGTAGATCACATAGCAGGAAATTCATTTACCTAGACAAGCTCAATGTACGCCATAGGTGCATTATCTCCCCGCCTTGGAAATGTTGGGATAATCCTTGTGTAACCACCCTCTCTTTCTCCATACCTGTCTGCAACCTCAGCAAACAATGCATGTACGACATGCTTCTCATAAATGAATGCCAGGGCCTGTCTCCTCTTGTGGAGAGATCCATCCTTTGCCAACGTGATCATCTTCTCAACATACTTCCTCATTGCCTTTGCCCTTGGCCTTGTAGTCTTTATCCTTCCGTGCTTCAGCAGCTGGGTGGTAAGACCACGCAGAAGTGCTTTCCTCTGGTCAGGAGGCCTGTTAAGTTTCGGAACACGTCTTCCATGTCGCATTGCAACTATCCTTCCACGAGCATCAACACTGAACAACCGTTGCTCAAAGCTTGAGTTCTCTACAATAAGTTTGGCAAATCCAGTGGCTGAGTTTATTTATACAAAAAGGAATTTAAACAATGTTTTTGTTAGGACTGTAAGTTTCACATGAAATTCGAGCGAAAATCCTGATCTGATGATATATATATTTTGACATGGTAACAAGCCAAGCGTGTAAGACTGCGATAGGCAGACGAAACTGGCTACCCATGTGCACATTGTCATTACAACTGACCATTGTAAAACTATCACAAACATAAATTCCATGTCAATGATATAGTATATCACATTTTGTAGTGTACTATAATACAATTTTGTAGTGTATTATCACGCGTTCAGAACTGAATGCCCCTAACCCACACCTGTTCTGAGTTGCAAAATCTGCCCCATTTCCCCATTCTTGGAATCGCTTCCACCCCCACAACTAGCGCACTGCAATCTGTGCTGGCCCACTAATTTAAGAGACGTGAGTAAGATTCCTTTACCGGCGCCTAGGGAGAGAAGATTCGAGACGGGCGCGAGGCCGGAGAAGGACCCGAGGCAGCCGACCGACGCCGCCGTGGCCGCCGCCGCGGGTGCGAAGGACGACCGGAGCCTGCCCGCCGGGGAAGGTCGGAGCGTGGGAAGTGCCGCTCGGAGGGACCCCATGCGCCAGGTCGAGGCGGAGATCGCCGGCGACGGGGAGGCGGAGGGGAAGGCCGCCATGGCGGGGGCGAGCGGAGTTGTGTGGTTTGGCTGGAGAGGTCGGGGAGTGGCGAGGCCGCTCTCGGCTTTGAACCGGATAACGTTTGCTGCTGCGGATTTGGTTGCGCCTTGTTGGGCCAGATATAATGGGCTTACCTATCGGGCCGAATGGGCTATATTATTAAATGAGCCGAATGGGCTCTACTCCGTACACATCATGCACACCGACCAAACAAAGTCTTTGTCGTTTCTTAAAAAAATAAACAAAGTCGTTGTCAACGTTGCACTCACCGGGGGTGCTAGCTGGCAAGTGGTATGATGTTCTTCACTTATTTTTTTTTATATTAAGGCGATCCTTTTTTTTTCTCGTGAAGGGGACACTGTTCTTCATTTCTTGCCCACATTCTGAGTGTTGCTGACATCTTGACGTTTTACCTAATCCACCGTACTTTGTTACTACTACTACGTTCCTAACGAAATCACGGTGACATGGTCTGCTTAGGAAATTCAGCAGCAATAGTTGCCGTAATTTGTTCAAAGTCTCACTCAGTCCACTCTGGAATTTCGCAGGAAGCAAGAGTAGTTGCAAAGTTGCTATTGGTAGGAACTGGTTACCTTCCACTCCAAACTCTAGCTAGATACGTGGGTACTACAATAGCAAAAGAAAAAGAATGCAAAAGACCAGGAAAAAAAACTGGACTATTTGCCTGGAGCCCCACCCGTCAGCGAGGCAACCGCGCAGGCACGTTGCGATTTTCTCATCGTGATGCCACCCACGAGTGGCCATCGCGCTACCCACATTTTGGGTTGGTGCACGACAGCGATCCCTGAACCCGTCCTACCACCTCTTCCCCTGGACTCGACCCTCGTGCGCCGACCAATGAAACCTGCGAGTGGGACCCGCGCTCTGTGAAGAGGCGACCAGGGTGGACCGAGCCCATCCAACAACGGGGGGTTGGTGAGTTCAGATCTCGTGTATAAACCCACCCCAGCACCCATTCCCCCTACCTGCGCCACCCCCTTCCACCTCGCCATTAGAGCGCGCGAGCGCACACACGCAGCAGCGAGGCGCCTGGGGTTCGAGATGAAGGTGATCGAGAAGATTCAGAAGGCGGCGGCCGATGGCCGCACGGTTTTCTCGTTCGAGTACTTCCCGCCCAAGACTGACGACGGGGTCGATAACCTCTTGGAGAGGATGGACCGCATGGTGGCGTACGGCCCGACCTTCTGCGACATCACCTGGGGCGCCGGGGGATCCACCGCCGATACCACCCTTAAAATCGCCAAAAGCATGCAGAACCTGGTAAGTGTGCGCAGCTAGCCTGCTCGACCGCGGGCGCGATCTGATCTGATCTGTTTTGGCACTGGGCAATGGTCGCCTGAGTGCCGGCTTCGGTTCGATCTGGCTGGGCTCGGGGCAATGCGTTGGTGCCTTGGTGGGCGTGGCGATATGCATTGGATTTATTGTGTTGAGATGACGGGTTTCGGTGGTTAGATTTGCTATGGTGTGTGTGACAGGGGAATGCATTAGATGAATGCCAATGTTTGGGGTGGTGATTGGCTCTGGTTGAGTACAATTTTTAGTGTGGATTTGGGTTAAATTATCGGCTGGGTACTTGGTGGTGATTATATTAACTCAATTTTGCCAACCGCTGCTCATCTAAATCTGTTTTTTCCAGTAATTTTGGTTGTCCATAGTTTATTTCAGTTTAAGACTAATGGTTTCATGAGCGGTTATGTTAGGATAGCAGAGTGGGTGCGAAATGATGGGTTTTGAGCACTTTAGTTTAATGCTTTCCATGGTATCTAGTTAGTCCGGTCATGTGTACAGTGAGTGCTAATCATAGTAGAGGAAGTAAATGCCTAAGGTACAGTCTTATAGGACTTCCAATTTTGTGTAGAACCATTCTTGATAGATTATGAGAGGATAAGTTCGGATGTCACTGATCCGATTGTATCACATGTCTGTGCTGCTACTGAAGGTGGTTTTGGATGAGATGTTAAACTGTTATGGCTTTTCCTTAGTTCCCAATGGAGTCACTGTTTCCTCAGCTACATTGAGGAAACAATGAGTCATCACCAAGCCAATTTGGGCTGCTTGCATATCATATCAGTGTGAGATGTATGTTCTTGGCTGTGTTTGACCATCCAACTTTAGTGCTATTCTGTTTTGGACTGCTTCAACATGCTCATACTGATTGATTCCTTATAATTCGTTCACATTTTTTATTTATCCAATGCACTCCGTCCGCAAGTATGCTGAATGCTTATAGTATTTCATATTGGTTCTGTTTTGTAGGTGTGTGTGGAAACAATGATGCACTTGACCTGTACAAACATGCCGGTTGAGAAGATCGACCATGCTTTGCAAACCATCAAATCCAATGGGATTCAAAATGTTTTGGCACTTAGAGGGGATCCTCCACACGGGCAAGACAAATTTGTGCAAGTTGAAGGCGGATTTTCTTGTGCTCTTAATCTGGTAAGATTGCAGTTAAGGCAACAGAAGTCGTTATGTGCATTTGCAAGACATGATCATGGCTAGTTTATTGCTGCTGCATCGTCTTTTATATATAGGAAGCTAGATTAACCCTTCTGAATCCTCAAAGAAACCACCTCATATTCAAACTGCCTTCTGTCTCTTTCTTGCAGGTGAAACATATTAAAGACAAGTATGACGATTATTTTGGCATAACTGTTGCTGGTTATCCAGGTCAGATAGACATTGCTTATCTATAGAGGAGATGGTTTCAAATCCGAACATTTACATTGGATGCTGTATCTGAAATATCTTTTTCCAACTGTCAGAGGCACACCCGGATGAGATAAAAGCTGATGGGCGTGCTCCACCGGAAGCATACAACAGAGATCTTGAGTATTTGAAGAGAAAGGTTCTCTTTGCTTGCTTGATTTTCTTTCCTTTCAATTCAACATGATAGTACAATACGCCATTTTTGTTGGTTCACGAACCAAACAATATGTGAAAACAAATATATGATGCTGTAAATGATGACACATATGACTTGTCAAGCATAATATGATTTTTTTTTTTGTTAGCTTTTCTCTCATCATACATTTTTTCTGTAGGTTGATGCTGGCGCTGACTTTATTATTACACAACTTTTCTATGACACTGACATTTTTCTCAAGTTTGTGAACGACTGCCGCCAAATTGGTATTACTTGTCCCATTGTTCCTGGCATAATGCCAATAAATAACTACAATGGTTTCAAGCGCATGACTACATTCTGCAAAACTAAGGTAAGATCTGTTGCTAGTAGCTCCATCATTAGTTATAGTAATTACTCGCAGACAATTCTATTTGACAGTTTGGCAAGTACTTGTGCATATTAACTTTTCTACTCTGCCTGAATTCTGTATCTCGACTAGGTGACAAGGCGTGGTGGCTCACCTTGCCTAAGATATTGCCTTATCCCGCTTTATCCCACCTAGGCATCGCCAAGGCGATAAGGCAATGGTGACTCGCCTCACCTTGCCTTAACGCTTTAAAAACCAAATAGCTTTCCCACTTGTGCATGTAGGTAGAGGTGGTGCAAACACCATAAATTATTCCTCAAGATATTGGAAAATTTCAAAATTACACCACCATGTTATTAATGTGCAAATAGTTTATTTGATGTTTGGTAAATATATGACTAACACCATAAGTTACCCTCATGATTAAAGGAAACTTTCAAATTCACACCACCATACTGTTACTGAACCAATAGCTTATTCTACATGTAGGTAAATGTACACCAAACCCCATCTTCTCAATATCAATGCCACCAAAAGGCTTTGAATGTATTTTGTTAATAGACAAGTACTTTTGCTTTCCCCCCATAATGTTTTGGCTTCTCACCAGAGGACTTGAATGTCTGACAGATACCTGCTGAGATCATTGCTGCACTGGATCCTATTAAAGAGAATGACGAGGCCGTTAAAAATTACGGAATCCAGCTTGGAACTGATATGTGCAAGAAGATTCTAGCTAGTGGCATTAAGACTTTGCACCTTTACACATTAAACATGGATAAATCTGCTTTAGCAATTTTGATGGTAATTTTAATGTCTGTTGAGTGTTGATTTCATATTTTGTTCTCATCTGTGGCTGACAACTATTTTTATCCCCCGCAAGAATCTTGGATTAATTGAGGAGTCCAAGATTTCAAGGACATTACCTTGGAGGCCACCAACTAACGTTTTCCGTGTTAAAGAGGATGTTCGGCCTATATTCTGGTAGTTGATTGAAGTGTTCTTTTATGTTAAGTTGATTGAGATCCTTATGCCATGCTAATCAGGTCTTATGAATGCCAATGACTGTGCAGGGCTAATAGACCAAAGAGCTATATTACAAGGACTGCACATTGGAATCAGTATCCACATGGACGGTGGGGTGATTCCGGGAACAAATATGCGCAACTCCCTGATGACATGGTAATTTCAGATTCATTTTATTCTGTCTACATATTTTTGGCTTCACTGCTTCTTTTGTGCAACATTTTGGACATGTTTATAGCGCAATGTTATGATCGTCTGTTGAGACGGCGCCTGCCTGGGCTCGAACCCTGGGACTGAAGAGTCCCAGGCTGCCACAAAGCAGTGCTGGTTGAGGTCCCCTTCCGCCTTCAATGGCCCCTGCTATTAAAGTATTAAGGCTAATTAGTGGGGATGACTTCCCCACTGAACTTTTTATTTTGCCCACATGCAGCGTTTTTTGTACACTCAGGGTGACAAATTATGCATCTCGAGGGGAAAATAAGTCAGTCAGAATGATTCAGATATATCTATTCAGTACAAAAAATGATTCAGAGATATCTAAAGCTTTATTGTAGGCTCGGCCAATAAAATCAATTATTCAATGTTACTCGAATTACCTTTGTGGTTGCAATTTTTCATAGTATCCTACATTCCTACTTGTAGGTAACTATGTATTCATTTTTTTTAACAGTTCACAAGACCATCTGGACGTAGTAAAAAGCTCAATGAGGAATGGGTTGCTCCACTGAAGTCTGCGGAGGATATTAAGGAGGTAACTATTAAGTTGTGCGATGCATCCATGACTAGTCTGCATGACATACAAGTTACCTTCTTTTAATCCTCTGCTAACCCTGCTGAATTCGGATCTTATCTATTTCATTTCCAGCGGTTTACAAACTTCTATCAAGGGAAACTTACAAGCTTCCCATGGTCAGAGTCGTATGGTCTTCAACAGAAGATTATTGATGACCAGCTAGTGAAGATTAACCAGAAGGGCTTCCTAACCATCAACAGCCAACCTGCTGTAAATGGAGAGAAATCAGACTCACCTACTGTTGGTACGTTGAAATGTATTTTGTTTTTTGCTCGATGGTTCTGGGAGTAATACTTTGAGCGTGTCTCCAATCCATGTTCTAGTCAGTCTTGAAATCATAATGTAGGAGTTATATGTCGAGTCATCGCTCATGGGTATCAAAAGTGCATGAGTATCAAAAGTGCATGAGGTGAGGTGTAGGATTCATGCCCATTGTTATTTATCAGCATAGTGCTAACTTCCACATCTGGCATCAGCTCTTAGTTTCCTAAGTCGTCTAGAAATGCCATATATATCATTCCTGTCAGGAGGCTATGTTTCTTTGTGTGGCCTGTTTTGCATATGCCTAACTACTCCGCAGTCCATTCCAACCTGTTTCTTTGTGTGCCCTGTTTTGCAGGTTGGGGCGGTCCAGGAGGCTATGTTTATCAGAAGGCGTACCTTGAATTTTTCTGCACAGAAGAGAAGCTGGGTCAGCTAATTAAGAAGATCAAGGAAGCATTCCCTTCTCTCACATACATGGCCTTGGACAAGAACGGAAAATCATTCACCAATATTCCAGCGAACGCTGTGAATGCTGTCACATGGGGTGTTTTCCCTGGCAAGGAGATTATCCAACCTACAGTTGTTGAATCTGCAAGTTTTAAGTTTTGGATGGAAGAGGCATTTGGAATCTGGGCCCACCTGTTCGGCAAGGATGACTCCTCACCACTAAAGACGGTACTTCACGACACACCTAAACTTGAGCATAGTACTGTATCTTATAGTAGAGTAATGAGAATGAAAAATGCAATCAAACGAGCAACTTGTTCTTCAAGATTTTTTAAGCTTCTTGTTTATGCAATTTGTTTATCCACTGTAACTGTAGTTCACTACTATCATTGACATCATGCCTTCTGTTATAAGGCTATCCACACTCTATATTTCTTTCCCCTAAAAGGAATATTCTGTCTTAGTCATCAAGATTCTTTCCCCTATACAAATTTCTCCCACACCCGTCACCTTGCTGCACTTGTCTGAGACGGGCATATGCATTGTTTTGTCATCTGCACTTAAATTTTTCTAGATATTTCAAAGAATTGGTTCTTTAGAGCTTCTATTGTAGATTAGTCATATCATGCTAGCAAAATATTCTCTCTTACCAACTACTGTTTTTTGGTAATTACTGTTACAGTGGAATATCAAAACCTAGAAAGAGTACCCAAAGCCATATAGGGAGATGAGTGAATCACCTACATATGTAAGAGGTGTTCAGTAATTGCGATAGTTACCTACTACGCCTCAAATGGTAGTTTCTTTTTTTTAGTGCTGATGAGGATGAGTAACCTGCTAAAATGCTCTTAGGTGTACCCATTGTTCACGCACAAAATCACTCATCTTTCAGAGGCATGTTTCCTAATAATATTTCTTCGCTGCTCATTTCAGGCTCTGGATGGCTATTATCTGGTCAGCCTAGTCGACAACGACTACGTCCGCGGGAATCTGTTTGCTGCCTTCAAGGAGATCTCATAGTGTGCTTACAAGTCTGTATACTGTTGTTGTATGGCTAAATCTTACAGATATTCATATTCTTGCTTCCCAGACCCCACAGGGTTCTGATCGCCGCGAAAGCTTCAAGCTCGTTTGACCTCGGGGGAGCCCCGCTGCTCTTATTTTTCCTTATTTCTTTTTGGCTTATTTGAACCGTACGATATCAATAAGAGTTGAGCTGTGTCCTCTCTTCATTTCCTCCATCTGCAAATGTCTAGTATCGCCGTATCGGGATGCAACATTCCTATTCATCGAAATTGCTGGACGCTTTCTGTGAACCGCGAGGCAAATGTACCCAAAAAAAAAGCGAGAGGAAAGATACAGGACACTGCTTGTATTGTACAATATTTGATAATTTGTGCTGCTTGACTGATGAAATAGAAACAAGATCGACCGAAATCAGAGATGTTCACATCCCGTTTTGAAACACTCATAAACACTGCTGTCTCAGAGTGCCACGCTCCTCGCTTGCCAGATACCATACACCCATTTGTTATGGAGTCGTGTGAAGCTACCGCAACTCACCGAAAGCTAACAGCCTAATAGGTAAGGCAAGTTTCATGGGATATAATTCCGCACAAATTTTGAACTTCTATAAATTTTGAACTCTAGACTAGGCCAAATATTATGGAACCGAGGATATGAAAGTAGATATTAAACTCAATGCTCATAAACTCTCATGAAACGCATTAAACTTAATACTCATAAAACTCCCATTACATTAAACTTAATGCTTATAAAACTCCCGTAAAATCTAAAATCTCTATTGGCCAGGGGCGGAGCTACGTGTGACCAGTGTTGTCAGTCACGGCTGGCTCCGCCCCTGGACTGGCCTATAGACAGTGGCCACACCAGTGAAATTTAAAGAACACAGAGGTATGGTAGTGAACAGGAACATCAAAATTTGGTCGGTTCTTTTGAGGAAGAGGAAAGAGCTACACATATACGAGAGTATCTACCCGGTGAAAAGTGAAAACAAAAGAATGAGCCTGCGCCATCACCGGGCCGGCTCCATGTACGCTAGTACTCGTACGCTACACCGACACGACACGCACGCTTTAACCCTGCAACCCCGGTCAGGTTCAGGTTCTTCGACTCCTACGCTGGCTGTATTTACAGAGGTCGCCGCGGCCGTGCGGCGCCTTCCTGTCTTCTAGTCCTCCATTGATCCTCAGATCCTGTCATCTTCCCGATGCCTCCTCAATTCAGAGTTCAGAAGGGTGCGAGCCCGGCGGCGCCGGCGGGCTGGTTCCCCTTGACCCTCGGCGAGGCGAAGAGCGACGAGTAGAAGTCCTCCCCGGTCGGCGGCAGGATGTCGAGCCCGCTGTACATGCTCTGGATGTCGTCGTAGCTGAGGTCCACGAACAGGTCGCTGTTCTTGGCGCCATCGTCCACCTGCTCCTTCTTGGGCACCATCATCCCCGCCGCCGAGTCCTGCTGGAACGCCGGGAACGAGTCGAGCTCCGGGAGCGGGTCGTTGTCGACGATCTCCGACTCCGGCGTGCGCGTCTCGCCCCACGAGTGCGAGTGGGACTGCGAGTGCGAGTGGGAGGTCGTCATCTCCATCGCCTCCTCCTTGGTGGTGGCGGCGGCGGATGCCTCCTTCCCCAGCTGCATCTTCTCCCACTCATTCTTCTTGTTGTACAGACGGCACAACACCCAGTCATCCAACTGCGCGAATCAACCAAGACAGAAATTAAGTTAATCCGTTCGACCCAAATCGACCATCAAAGCAATCGTCTCCAAGTAATTTGTACTACAGAACAAAGACAAAATTCAGGAACACCGGCTTACCCTGAGCGATCCTTTCTTGGCTGCAGCGGAGCGTCCGGCATCGGCGAGGCGGTACTCATGCATGATCCAGTCAGTCTTGACCCCACGCGGCGCCTTCCCAGCATAGAACACGAGCGCCTTCTTGATCCCAAGCGTGCGTCCCCTCGGCGTGACGGGCTTGTCGGCGCCGGTGGCCTTCCAGTACCCGTTCCCGGCGGCGCGGTTGGGTCGAGACCCGTTGGGGTACTTGCGGTCCCTGGGCGTGAAGAAGTACCACTCCCTGGCGCCGAACAGCGCGCGCTCCGGCAAGTCCCATGGGTCGAACTTGTACAGGTCGACCTCGGCGATGATGGGCACCGGGAGACGCTGCCCCGCCGCCTTCCGGCACAGGTAGTGCTCCACTAGCTCGTCGTCGGTTGGGTGGAACCGGAACCCCGGCGGCAGGTTCAGCTCCGCCTCCGCGTCCCTCTCCCTCCTCACCGGCACTCCCATGGCGGCGATTGATCGGGTCCGGGCGTCGGGCGTCGGTAAAGCTGGAATCGCAAGCTGATGAACTGATGATGGTCGGGTGGTTGCTCGATCCGGCGGCGGGTGGTGGTTGTGGGAGTGTCCTGTGGATTCTGCGATGTTCTTGAAGGTGAGACCGGCGGGGAGGGGAGGGATATATAGGCGGCGAGCGGGCGGGTTGGCTCGGCGGCGGTCTGGAAGGTTCGAGCCGGTGGGAGGGGGAGGGGTCAAAGCAAGTCGGCGGCTGCGGGAAAGGGGAGGAGGTGGGAGGGCACGTGTGGCGGGGGAGGGGGAGGGATGGGGGGTGAGGTGGTGGGTTCGAGGAAGGTGGTGGACGGCCACCTCAGCTGCCCGGACGGGGAGGTTGGCGTCAGCGCCGACCTCAGCTGAATTGGCCGGGCCCTCGCCGTGCGCGCCGGTTGGTCGCTCGCGCCGGGAGCCGGTTGGCCGCTCTGTGGCCGCCCCCCCGGCCGTGGCCCTGCAGGCGTGCAGCGAGCCACAGGCAGCCCACTGCCGGATGGAGATGGGCATCCGGTCCTGTGGATGGTAACGTTTTTTTCGGGAAAGTACATTCGGTCTAGGTGCGGTGTTTGGGACGTGTTCACACAGCCTTGGTGGATAAGAATTTCTTCCCTTTTTTTTTCTTTCGTGTGTCTGATTGATGGTGAAACGGGGTTTTACGACACTGGGAAAAAATGAATGAAGTACTGTCTCGTCTCGGGGCCGAAAAGGATGTCTGCCTCCGTGCGTTGTCGATGAGGACGTCGGGTGGTACGTGCTGATCAGATAGGAAGTGCATGTGTTGATTTCACTGATGGGTCTCGTGTGAGATCGCATATTCCTCGTGTCACCAGGCGCTGGATCCCCCCATTTCGTCGGAATCACCGCGATCACCTACCGGGGCGTGGCCACATGCGCGCCCGCTCGGCTTGCGTCCAGAAGATTCGACCGCTACCTCAGCATCCCTATCTATCTCCTCACCACCACCTCATGTGCTCATCATCTCTTCTCTACTCCAAATAAAAAAGTACTCTTCCTCCGGCGGTTAGCCCGCGCCACGCACGCATACGTGGAGGCCAAGCCACCGCGCCCGGGCGACGAGCTGAGCAGTGACCGGCGCGGCAGGCAACCCAATTATGTTATCGGCACGTGGTGCTCGCCGTCGCCGCGTGTCGACACGAGTCTCGCCCCGGTGACCCCGGCGGCGGCGGCAAAAGCGTCTCCAAGCAGCAGAAGTGGCAGGCGGGTGCCACTCGAGGCGCCGCACGCATCGAGGGGACGTGTGGCCCCTCCTGGGGCTCGCACGTGGCGGACTCCCAGGCCGCGACGTGGTTCGCCGTGGGTGGCTCGGACCGGAGGGAGTTGGGTGCGCCGGTCGCCGGCCGAACTGATGCCGTGGCGTCGCTGTCGGGTGTCAGTGCTGGTGCTCGGAGCTCGCTAGACCACCGTCCCACATGTCATGTCGAAGGCGTACGGCGGTGGTCGATGTCCGTCTCCGGCGGGAATATCACGTTCGTGGGAGACTGGAGAAAAATATCTCCGCGCGCCAATGCAAAAAGATCACGCCGTGCACGTGTTCGGGGCGCGAAAAAGGACCAGGCCTCCGGGGGAATGGGGGCATCGCGTGAGTCTTGGCAACGTGGCTGCGACGTCGCCCGTGCACCACCTACCATGTGTGTGATACCGTAATGTGCCGGGGACACACGTCCTGGGTTAGTAGCTGCACGACTGACACGGCAGGGAGGACAAGGATACTCGCGTGACAAATGGAACTCCGGCGTGGACGGAGACGGTGCTCTATCTTGTCCACGAGCGTGGTTCTTATCCAATTCACCGGACCACTCCACCTCTTCGTGCCCCCGATCGAGATCGCGACGAACACGTGGATAAATGTTGCTTGACCTGGCACTCGATCGATCGGTGCGCTGAACCTTGCCATGCCAATGCGAATCCCAGCCATGGAGGGCGCAAGCTGATGACCACGTACACTGTTCCTACGGCGGCTTTAGCAGCGGCCAGGCCCTCCTGTAATAAATCCCTGGACCAGCCGCATTCACACATCGAACATGGACAAAGCTTGGCCGTGAAATCCGAGATGCTCGTTTCTGCCAGTACGGTGATTCTTCGGTGCACCGGACTTGACATGGCATTTGGGCCACCAGTGCAGCAAGTCGAATAGTCGATCGCGAAACGACAGCTGCGTTCACTCCACCAGTACTCTAAACACGCCCCAAAAGGCTGCTGGTAGTGATGAGGTGAAGGCGGCGGCGCAACACAGGCCACAGCTAGAGCTTGTAATGGTTTGGGTTGAAACCGGTTCTTATGGTTTGGTTTTCCACTTGAGCCAATTTGGTTTGGTGGTAAATGGGCTAAAAAGATAATGGGTTGGTTTGGTTTGGATTAGCCATTAGAACGGTTTGAATTGGTCTAATCGTACAGATACTACACCTAGCCACATCTTGCGTTCACACTATAAAATTTTACCGAAATCGACTGAAATTTTTTTCAGTTGACTCAACATAACTGGAAGCTACTCTGTGCAAAGTGTAGTGGCTAGACCTACAGGTGGGCCCCACGTCAAGAGCCGGACCCTAGAATTTAAACCTCGCGTTCACACTATAAAATTTTATCGAAATCGATTGAAATTTTTGTGGATGACTTAGCATGACTGTCAGCTACTCTGTGCAAAGCGGTGTGGCTAGACCTGCACGTGGGCCCCACGTCAAGTGTCGGACCATAGAATTTAAACCTCGCGTTCACACTATAAAATTTTACTAAAATCGGCTGATTTTGTTACAAATGACTCAGTATGACTGACAGCTACTCTGTGCAAAGTGGTGTGGATAGACCTGCACGTGGGTCCCACAATATAAATTATGTATAGATAGAGTTAAATAATTAGTTTATTTTGGGTTGAAGACAAAAGAAGTTTGGTTTGGTTTGGTTTTTGAAATATGCAGTTTGGTTTGGTGTGGTTTAATCAATGAGCAAAATGCTAGTTGGTTTGGTGTAGTTTTGGTGTGGTTTTCAAACCATTAGCACCTTTAGCCACAGCCGCAGCGGCAGAGCATCGCCGTCGTCGCGCCACGGACTGGTGGCACCTCGCGCGGCCGGCCGCGTGGCGGAGCAGCGGGTGCGCGTCGCGACGGCTGGCTGGTTTGGTGAGGTCTCCGTCAGACAGCGCGCCTGCCAGCTCCACCGGTCACCAGATTCCCCTGCTCGACGGCGAAGAGTCCACGATGGGGTTCGAGATCGTACGGCCACCGGTCGACAACTGCCGCTCGCCGGATATCCGGTGATCGCCGGCGGCACGGAACAGGAGGCGAAAAAGTGCGTGGAAAATCTGCTCTCGGCGGTCGGAGGCCGTACCGTCTCCTAGTGCTACGTGCCCACCACGTGTGGTGTGGGCGTCTGTAGCACACGAGTGGCCCGGCTGGTACGGCAACAGCTCGCCATCGGGAAAGCTGTACGTACTCGTCCTGGCAGTGGCAGCGAGCTGAGCTCCATCGATGCGATGCCTATCCACATCAGCATGCCAATCCACAACGTGCCCTCCGGCACAAGAGAAGAGAGCGCGGAACACGTGGTGTCGCTCGCGGCACGATCGAGTTCGGCCGACTTGCCTGCTCCGGCCGGTGGTGTCGTGTCGATCCAACCGCAAAAGCAGGGTAGTCAGAAAAATGAAAAAAGGGGAAAACGGCGCGTGTTGATAAGCTTGTCGTTGACCAGCTGGCGAGACTGCTGAGCAGACGGCAACGTCAGCACACGCCTGAAGTTTCAAGCATCCGACACCAAACCACAGCGGCAGTGCTATCTTGTTGTCTGAGCACACTATTTTTTAGGCTGATTCCGTCAACTAGCATTACTATCTTAAAACAAACCAAAACGGAGTACTAAAATGCATGGGAGTTGAAAGAACACCTTTTGAACTGATCAATGCCCCCAACATACTTATCCTAATATTTGCCTTTTTAACATTGAAGAATCACATTATCACTTTTCCAGAAGATCAGCTACACGATCACCTTTCTAGCCATGGGCGGACCTAAGTCTAAAATCGAGTGAGGGCATATCTAAAAACTAAATTTGCATGACCTAACACATGGTAAAATACTATTGATTATCATTGTTCCAGAATTTCGAGCGGGAGCATGTGCCCTCACTAGCATGACCATGTGTTCCTAGATGATCAGAAGCAAGAAGAGAGCCCTACGGACTACAATATCTGAGCTGCATGCTCGAGGTTTCAGGCAAGGGCGAAAAACGAAGGGGAGAAAGCAAAGTTACAACACCCACATGATTTATGATACTGATCAATGGCATATTTTGGCTACAAGAGCGGACAAGCTGAAGGATGAAGAACTCAACATAATAAGGGGACAATTTTTTGAGATCCTAAGCATATTTTTGAACTCAACATTTGATTGGTTATATTGTTCTAGCCTGTAAATAAACACAGTATACAAGGAGCATCATGGCCCTCCACCTCAAGTAGGACAGCTGAAGTAGTAATTGTTACTTAGGCAAGCTGAAGTAGTAATTGTTACTTAGGCAGCAAAACTTCCGAGGGTATACAACGGTAGCATATCTAGCTGAAGTAGTGCGTACTGCGTAGATAAACACAGTAGGCAGCAAAACTTCCGAAGGTAAGTAGTACTAGGGTATATAATTGGATCAGATTAGATCATCCACCATGTAGCATCTAGCGCTTCCCGCCTCCGCATCCAAGCTTGGGACCCTTTGCAGGTTTGGGAGCATTGGCCCTGACCGTACGAGTTGTTTAGCTTGTGGATGGAAATCATAGGTGTAGCTAGTATTTTACTACCACAATAATATTTTTTAGATACAGTCCGTTCGATCAATAAATAAGCAGTACAATCCGTAGCATATATAAATCGGGAAAAATAGATGTAGAAAACATATCAAACCTTAAGTTCAATGTTGAGTGCAATGGTTGCGCATGTTATAATAAAATAGTCAAATACAGTAAGTTAACATATGCATAATTGCATAGCTTATACAATAAGTTTATAAACAAATATGCAAGATGTAGCATTAACAATTCAGCATGATTGATGGTTAGTTCTCAAACAAGAGCCACTTAACCCGCCAGGATTCAAGCCGCTCCGAGGTTAAATGAACAATAGTTTCTGTGTGGGTCGAGATTCTACACATACCAGGGATTATTTTACGATGCTTAGTACTACTTAGACAAGTAGTATAGATTATCGTCGATATGATCTAGTCGCTCAGACCGAGTAATTGCACTTGCACCCGTACACCCATGCTAGCAACAGGGCCGGCTCTGCCCCCCCCCCCCCGGCCACAGGGGCGATGACCGGGGGCCCCAGCGTGTGAGAGGGGCCCAAGATTTTATATGTCCATGTATCTGTATTTGAAGCCCAGCAGTCACCACTCAGAGCAAGACTAGTAACAACGCCCGCTGCGGGCGAATACTCACACCACGTCAGCCAATGTCATCATTAATGCGTATTGGTATTATGGTATGGCGACAGAGTTAGCTGGTAGATTAAATATTTAATCATTCAATATCCTCCGAGGAAGGCCTCACATTGGTTGCATGCAACCGTTTCTCTCGGGCCAAGCAATTTGCTGGGCGACTCACGAGTCGGTCGCTCACGCTTCTCTCTCCTGTTCTCTCTCCTACACGTAGGATGTTTCTCATGTGGACTTCTAATTCGCCCGCTGAGTCAGCTCCAGTATACTTGCTCTCACCAGACTTGAGACCTTGGTGCCACTAACTGATCAATCGCACGAGGCCTACGCATGCTAGCTAAGCCCTCGTTTCCCCAGAGAAAAAAAAGCTAAGCCCTCGTGACCACATCTGCTGCATCTCTGTTAGGCCGTTAGGGATTCAGGGCACAGCAAGTCTTCCTCACCCATTTGATCAGCCAATCGACACTCCACGAGTTAATCCATTACTCACGTAAAAATACACTCGGCAAAGACTTTATTTGCATAGTGCCTGATGAATGCAACCCTTCCGGCAGTCTAGTGCAATTACACTCAAATGCTTATTTCGTTTGTAATTTAGGATTGCTGCATTGAGAACGATGTCTTGGAAAACATTAATCTTAGCATTGTCATTAACGATTTTGCATCAAGAAATATATGAAGAAGTTCTTTTTGCCGAAGGATTGAAGCATTAAGACCTGACATAATCCTATTAGTTTTATTTTGTTGCACTTTTAGTTTTTAGTGACAACATTGCTTTTCAGAATTAAGTACATGTTATTAGTCCTATTATTATCTCTTTTTTATGTTAAAAAAAATTAGGCTAAAGGGCCCATAGTTTTAAGTTCGCTCTAGGGCCCCGAAATAATAGAGCCGCCCTGGCTAGCAATGCACCATGCCCTATGGCCGATACACGTTAGGGTCGTTGATGGGACAATATAAAGTATTTTTTTATGTCATAAGCAGGCTTGTCATGTGAGTTTTTTTTAGCATTATGTAGATATCAGTGGAATTTTATAAACAATATCGTAAGGTAGGCATCATAGCGATGGAATATTTCAAAAAAGAAAAGAACAAAAAAGCTAGACGTACACATCTTATACGCAGGCTTGCCCTAGGAAGAGTTGGCCAGAGTTATGATCATTTTTTCATATATTAAATGGTTCGTCCTCTTCCTAGGAGGCAAGTTTGGTGACTGTATGATTTCAAACTCTAGAACTCATAAGTTGGATTGCTGAACGTGCATGCCGCGCGTGCAGTCACCGATAGGAGGTGTTGATTGGTTAGGCTTTGAGGTGGGCGGCATCCTGTTACATTGTCCGTTCGGCACTAAACTAAGCTAACCCATCCATCGGGCGAAAAACCCGCTCTAGTGGGCCGTTGGGCTAGCGCGGCAGAAAGTTATGGGCCGTACCCACCGCATTTGGCCCGCTGCTGTTCACCTCGCCGCGCGCCACCTCCCTGGCCCGGTGTTCGGCGCCGACGGGGACCGACCAGTCTGAGCGTGCGCGTAGAGCCATCTGCCGCCGACCGATCGACCGACCAGATTCCTGCAGGCTTGATCTGAACCGCGACTGCGCCTGTGCATGGGTGTGTTTAGACTGGGGAAATATTCCCCGAAAATACATTGTTCAAAAAAAACAATGTAGATGAATAGTGATATGTGAGTAGAAGAGGTGGGATGAACAGAGAAAAGTTGAATGAATAGTGAATTTTTGAGGAATCTTTTTAAATCTAAACGGGGCGTAAGTATATACGTGCCGCGTCACCACCGACCGGGATTATCGGGAAAGAATCTGCAGGATTCGACCACTGATCTGCAGGATTCGCGCACGCATCAACTGCAGGCATACGATGAATCGGACTCGTTGCCGGCAGGCAAAGATTCCTGTCCGTGGATTCCCAACTATTCACTATTTATTTCAACTTTTTACTATTTAATCTAACTTTTCACTATTTATTCTAACTTTTCACTATTCCTCCTTAAAAAAACACGTTTCCCAGTGAATGCTACAGTGTTTTTCTTATGCTACAGTGTTTTTTCCTACAATCTAAACACACCCTAAACATGCTCTTAATTTTTAGTTTTTAGCATGGAGTAAGGGAAGGGCCCCAGCTCCCCCTGATGACGGTCCCAGCTGTGTTGGGCTGTTGGCGCATCGCCTTTTCGCCTCACTAACAGCATCAGCATGTAGGTTTGGCCAGGAGCCCAGTTAACCAGCAGGTCATGACCAAAGTGCTGTCTCAGTCTCTCGTAGTGTGCATTGCACGGCAAGAACTATAGTAGTGCCATTTTCCGGCCATGAAGTCACGAAGGACTCGCTGAAAAGCTCCCTCTCGAGACATGGCACAAGGACACGCGGTAGCGTGTGTGCATGGTTCAAGCTTCGCGTACCACCAGTGAACTAATTGGTCAAGTGCTAAGACGGCGGCCGTGTTGTGTTCAGACACCAGTCAACTGAAAGACAACACAGCAGTGTAGGTCCTCCAGATTTTGTTCAATTCCACATTTTATTCAAAAGCAGATTATGCATTTTAGGCCGACTGCAAAAACTACACGGATTACGAACACGGTGTGTACAATGCACGCTAACTCGACCCTCAACAACAAGAAAAAAAAAGTACTAGTACTAAGTACTAACGAAGACGAAACTAGCGTGTATGACGATGCACAAATTAAGTACTCAATGCAAGCCAAACGAACTAAAGCGCGTTCTCCATCATGGCCCTGAACTCGGGGAAGCTGATCCTGCCATCACCGTCGCCGTCGTGCGCGGCGATCATCCTCCGGCAGTCCTCCTCGTGCTTGGCGCCGTCGGCCATCCCGAGGCGCCGCAGCACGTTCCAGAGCTCCCCGGCGTCGACGAACCCGTCCTCGTCGCGGTCGAACACGTAGAACGCCTCCCTCAGCTCCGCCTCGCTCGCCACCTTGCTCTCCAGCAGCTCGTCCACCTCCTCCCACATCGCCGCGCACCCGCCGCCGCCGCCGTCGTCCTCGTCGCCGGCGGGAAGCAGGCGGAGGCTTCTCATCACCGCCACGACGTCGGACCGCGACGCTCCCCTCTTGGCGCAGCGCTCGCAATGCCGACCTCGCCGCGGATGAGGCGCCACGCCGCGGTCACCGTCTTCGTCGTCGTCCGCGGCGAGAGCATCGACGACGACGACGCTGTCGTCGCGGGTTAGCATCCGGACGACTGCCCGCGACGCCGAGAGTATGCTCCTGCTCGCGGAGCCGACATCGTCGACGAGAAGCTGGAGCTGGAGGAGCACCATGATCAGGAAAGATGACACCGACACGATGAGGCAGCCGTGCTGGTCGAAGACCGTCTCCACAAGATCCAGCATGTCGATCTCCTCAGCAATAATCCCTCCTGTTGCGTTCAGAGGATCTCTCCTCGACTCCTTCGCATGCAGCTTCAGTTGTTTTAATGCAACGGCTGGTTAGTGTCATGTACTGTGCCTGTGTGAGTGTGAACCTTTGTGGTGTGGCTCTACGTGCGTCCGCGACAGGAATATAAAGAAGGGGCAGTTGGGAAACGAAGCTTGAAGCAGCTGAGTTTTTGGACGTGTACCATCATCTGCCAGCAAAGGTAGAGCAAGTTCCCGGCAACCGACGAGGTATATGCAGACGCGCGTACGGCTGTAGTCGTGGTTTTTTCTACCGGTTTCGGTGCAGACTTGGGTCATGTTTGGTGGTGGTGTTTATTAACACTTGACGCCACTCTTTTTTACTTCAGTGTCAAGCAACGGTGCGGCTGGATGCCCAATCGGGCAGGAGCGCCGCAGCGCCTGGAATTTCCAGGTATTTGCATGATGCGATATGGCATGGCAGCAAGCTGAAAAACAAACACTAGAGGCCACGATATGGAGGAAGTCCCGTGTAGGCGCGGACGCGTTCGGCGTTGACGGAGGCGCCCGTGGTACCGGAGTCTGGTGGTGAGCTCAGTTCCGAGTCCAGACAGCATGTCATGGCAGCCTGGTCAGTCGCCACTTAAAATGTGTCGTTAGTTTTTTTTTTAGATCAAAATGTGTCGTTAGTGTACCGGTCGTCGAACCATCAGTAAAGAATTACCGACACGGCCTTCTAGGTTCTAACGGATCAGGTCGTTTCCCTTCCATTACAGGACCAGAGGAGCTCGCTCGGACTCGAGATGCCGTGTAAATAGCTGAGCCCGTACGTAGAGACCAGAGACGACTTGCTGCATGCCCAAAAGCTTCAGAGAAATGCTAGCTGGTTTATGATACCGAGTTACCAACGACCTGGTCTTGGCCAAATTGCACTCAAAACTTCAAAGCTCGTCCCGGACGAGACACGGGAGAAATGTGAGCTGCGAGTCCGGAACCGCAGCAGGTGCGTGACGCGGCTTCACGTTTGTTCCTGCGCTCAAACGTAGAGGCGCGCCTCGCGTTTCCATGGCCGTTCTGAGTTGTGACTTGCACTGCAGCGTCGTCTAGACTGGGGCAGCCGCGCGTGAAGAACACTGCTTTGCCGCTCGCATGCAGCTGCAGTGTTGTCGCTCTGCTGGGGTTTCCTCCTCCACTTTTCATCCTTTCACCCGATTTCCCGGGCTCGCGATCGGAAGGTGCAAACTGCGTGCAAGGTGCAACCGACAGTGACTCTCCAGAACTTCGAGCTCATGCGGCGGCAAATGCCGTGTCCTTTTCATTATCCACTGGCAAGAAACTTACATGAAACTTTCCTCTAAGAGCATAGGCGCGAGTCGCCGTTTACTACTCATATAGCTTTGTTACCTCTCTAGAGTCTTTTCTTTTCTTTCCTTTTTTAAAAGTACAATATCTCCAGATTCTAACAGCTGGGCCCGTTCTCCATATAATAAAAAGGAAAAGCTTCATATGGGTGGAAAAATCGATCATGCCGCTGAACCTCGAATGGCTGGAAAGCCACTCCAAATGAGAACAGTACCGACTGATGACAAAACACATAAAATTCTCTTCGGTCAGTGACGCGTACTTCGGTGCTCAAATAGCTCATGGAGTCAGCGTTTAGTCCATGCGTGCGGAAATACGATACCCTTTTGCAAAAGTACAGTCTCTCATCATATCGCTGCACCCCACCAGCCAAGAAAAGAAAAGAAAATGGTTCGAAAAAAGAAAAGAAAAGAAGTCATCGTATGAATCGGCAGTGGTGAGTTATACAATGTGCGAATAGACAACCTAAAATTGAAAGCTGCGTTCGATGTCTACTCTCATAATGTTAAAAAGTAAGAACAGTATAGTTCACTATACTCCACTTTTCCATTCCAAATTGTACATCTTTTTCATACTTCGATACATCTACTCTCATAATGTTAAAAAGTAAGAACAGTATAGTTCACTATACTCCACTTTTCCATTCCAAATTGTACATCTTTTTCATACTTCGATACATTACCTTTATATATATCTAAATACTACGTATCCAATAGATAGTATGAATTATGATCGCCAGACAGGGCTGTGCCCCACGCCCCACGGAAGGGGGTCGAGTCACCCTCAGCATCACGAATTCACGACTCATTTCATTTTAGCGGTCCAGGTTGACCTGGAGACTTGAGTCTCGGCCTCCCCGGGACCGCGGCGAACATATACAAGAAGTTGCTTCGCTTTCCTGCAAAAGTTGCAGCCTACGGATTCGCTGCAGACACCAGCCCCACCAGTGTGTGTTCTCATCGAAAACACTGCTCTGCTACGCCGAATGGCCAAGTTTCCTTTCGAAGAGACAGGAGTTGGGGTGCTCCACACCTCAAAAACCGAAACAAACAAACCAATTCAGTTTGAACCTAGTATTGAGACCGTGAATTCAACCAGAATTCGGTAAGCAATTTACATTCACAAGCTGCGGAAGCCGTTGAATTTGCATGATCAGGTTCAGTCTCGCATAATCACTTCAAGTTGATTGCAACAGGCCAAGGTGCACCACAGAGTTTGCAGCAGCACGGTGACTAGTTTCGTAGAAACCTGTACGTAACAAGGAAACCATCATAGTACGCTAGTAGTGGATACGCTATTACTCTCTAACCTTTGTTTTAACAAACAGAAGCTGAACAAGTGACGCTAATCTGAAACGAAATTCCATTTCATATCATATTTCAGGTCACAACAAAACCATGTCTGATTAGCCAGCACTACAGCCAACCAGAATGGCATACCAGTGGAATAGGTGTGGCTTAAGTAAATTGGACAGAAAATCCACAGGAACAACTCAAGCTTGAACTTACTTACCTATGAGTTCAACCCACGCCCACTGAACAAATCATGTCAAACCGAAACATGCCACATGTAGTTCGGGACATCCCAGCAGAACAATCAACAATCACGAAGATAGTCATAAAGATGATTTACCCGCATCTACCACATCCCAAGTGCTGTTTCAGGCACCTCCTATAAGCAAAAATATGATATGGCCTCCCTTGGACCTGGCTGCACCAGAGGAACCATTTCATATGGTTTCAAACATTCAGAAATGTGGGTGGCAGACAAAAAAAAAACTATTAAACACAAAGATAGAAGGTTATCCTATTCAGGGCATACGAGGCAGCACCTGCCTTCCATAAACTCCAGAAAGCTATGGAGCACGAGTAACGAGGATCGCTATAAGGCCCTCCCTTCACAGAAATTGTCCAGGCATCTTTCAAGGTCCTCTCACAGCAAATGCATAGCATGCAATGTCACTGCTTACAGAAGCCAAACAACTGGACGAGATTAGTCTTACACTGACCATACTATTAACCAAACTGGTGGTCCACTGATGCATGTTGAAGTCTTCATGAGACAGTAAGCGCACTAGAGTAGATTTTATTTTAGATAAGTAGACATAACAAGCCCTAGCACCGTTACAAGCCACTTAGTTTTCAGAAAAGCAAAGAGGATCTCTTGTCTTCTGAGGGCTCCAATTCAGAGATATGTACAGAATTTAGAACATATAAAGATGCCAGTCTCGCATTTCAGAACACCTTCACCATATTGCAAGCCTTCATCCGGCGCTGTCTGCGATGTAGATGAAACTACTGGAGTTATCAAGCACATTAACAAAAGGGTTGGTCTTACCATTGTTCATATCAATATGGTCGCTGTATTAATCATTACCTTCAGGTCTCCGTGGGGTTTGGTGCACTTTCATCATCAGATGATGAGGATCGATCAGAGAAGAGTGCACTCAAAGCAGAGAAGATTGTACCGCCTGAATGGTTGTCTCCATTATGGTTAGCACTTTCTGTATCACTACTGCTTGCAGCAGCATTGTCTCCATCATCATTCATGGCCCCGGCACTGCTGGCAGATTCACACGGGTTCTTCGTCTCCTCAGTAGGCAACTGAAATCGACAGATTGGGCATGAACTGTGAAGCTCCAGCCATGGAAGGATGCAATGAGAGTGGAATTTATGATGACAGGGCATCTGCTTTGCTTCTGTCCCCATCTCAAAATCCTCGAGACAGACTGAACAGCCCAATGCTTCCTTGATGGTCACAGTTGGTAATGCAGCTACTGCTTCCTTCTTGGCCGGTGGTGTGCCAGAACGATTGAGATCACTCTCTGCCAAACGCTGCAAGAGAATATCTAAGCCAGGACCAAGAAAGTAATCCCCAAGTGATACACCAGAACTTGTGTTGCTTGATTCCTCTTGGTTGTCATCATGTCCAGACGTTCCTTGGAGAATAATAGCCTCATTGTTGGAGTTGATCAGTATTAGACTTTCTGTTCTCTCTCTCCCACGATTGCTCAGTCTCTCTATTTCCCTTAACCTGTCCCTCTGCCTCTCCGAACGCCTCTCCAACCTCTGCCTGTGCCTCTCCCTCTCCCTTCTTTCTCTCTCCATGTCTCTCTCAGTATCACTGTCAGTGTCATCCAAGCCCCTTATGTCATCACGGATAGTTTGGAGCAGACTGGCAAGCGCCGACGAGCCCCTCCTCCTTTGCCTCCTACTGGGAACTTCAAGCTCGCGGTCTGAATCATCCTCGTCATCAGCCTCATCATCATCTATGCCCTCCATGGCCTGCCTCCTGAGCCTTGATCTGCGTGACGAACCCCCCAACATACCAAGAAGCAGTGGAGCCAAAAGAGAGAGGGAGCGATCAGACCTCGGGTCTGTAGCTGGTTCAAAGCCTTCAGAGTTCATCTCTTCCACGAACCCGCAATCACAGCTAGGGCACTTCATCTCAGGCATAGGATCGATCACCTCCTCACACATGTGGCACCAGTACCTAACTTCCTGACCTTCATCCATCTTGAAACAAATTCTGTCAACGACTTCTATTCGCTTCAGTATCGTATCTTCCGGTCCTAATTCACCCCTGAGTATTTATAGCACAGCCCAGCAACCATCGAAAGCTCTACAGTGTCTCGAAGATGTGTTCCTTCACTGTCCTGAGAAAGCTATCCTTGTCACCCTGAAACAAATTTCCCCATGAGCATATGTACTTAACCTTTGCTAGAACCAAAACACATACGCAGAGATTAAGGCACTAACAGATCTACAAAAGAAAGGCAAACCAGTTGCTACTGCAATCCCACACAACAAGCAAGAAAGGCAGGAAATTTCTAAGAAACTTTCTACATGAGCATCACTAATAAAGTGCATATGCCTTCTTTCAGGAGCACGAAACCTAGCACTGTAGTACTGAATCACCGACCAAGCAAAGTGCAAACCCCAGTTCGCCAGGTTTCAGCGAAACCGGGGGAAGCAAGCACAACCAAACCCTACCCATACTCCACCAGGACTACTCTAACTTAGCGGAACCTCACGCCAGAACCAAATCAAGGCGAACGAGCGCACGGATCTACACCGCACCTTCATCATCCGAAAGTTCTAAACCCTACCCCTTCTAAACGAAACGATCAGGCGGACCAGCAGCTCGAGAAACCGAAATTTGGAAGGAGGAGGAGGAGGAGAGGAAGTGCGGATCCATTACCTTGCGCGTCGCGGTGCGGGGATTCGGCTCAGGCCATGATCTCTCACTCCTTCCCCCGGCGTCGAGGAGCAGCTTGGAGTGGCGGGGCGGGGCTGAAAGAGGATAAGTTTGGGGAGGGGAGAGAGAGAGGAAACTACGCGGAAGGTCCCAGAAGCCACAGATTCGCGAGTTTGATTTGCTAATTGTGTTTTGTGGTGTCCTCGACGCCCTAAATTGCTAACTTTTGCACATTTCACCCTGGTTAAAATTTATTTACGGAGGTGAAGGGCGTCGGGAGTTGAGTAAACAAATAGTAAAATTAAGATATACTAGGCGATTTTTGCTGTGTTTAGTTGCCAAAAGTACATTTTACTTTCTATTCATCCCCTCACAGAACGCATCCTAACAATTCTGGCTGTGTTTAGTTTCCAAAAGTATTTTTTACTTCCTATTCATTCCCCCACAGAACACGCATCTCTAAAAATTTTCTTTTTTCACCTTTCCTATTCATCTTCCTCACATAACACGCATCCCAGACAGAGAAAAGTACTCTTTCCACTCTCAACTAAACACCCTAGACTTTTTTTTATTTTCCTATTCATCTCCCTCACCTAACACGTATCTTAGAAAAAATTATTTTTTCTACACCTTAAACACAACAACTTCTTTTTCCAAAGTCCAAACGGTACATTCTCGATCTCGAGGCCTATACGCGTCGTCAACCATGTTTTTTGAGGTAGCTTGACGCGTGGACGCCACATGGCGCTGGCCACGAAAATGAGTGAGTGCACATGGGACACCTCATCGCTCACGAAAATGGTACTAGACCGCTGAGATGACTCGTGTTGAGATGTTGAGATGACTCTAAAAAGAAGAAACGATAGATAGGGCCTGCCTTTTGTGTTAAAACTAAACAAGGCATTTCGACTTTAGATGCATCGTTTAGCCGGGAAAGGTCTGTGATTGGAGACATACAGTATGTATGCTGTATGTTCATATTAAAAGAATCCGCCTGGGTTTATTGTTCTTTTTTTTTTTTCTTTCGTCAGTTCGTCTGTCGGATGCTGCGAAGTAACCACGTGTCGGTTCCTGGCTTTGCCTAGCATCGTGTGATTCGGCTTCAGATGACAGGAGGGCGTGTTTAGTCCGTAGAAGTCTTTTTTTACTTTCTATCTATCCTGCTTACAGAACATACAACCCTAAAAATTCTTTTTTATCTTTTATATTTATCCTCCTCACATAACACATATTTTAGAAAAAAATATTTTTTTCCACCCTCAACGGAATCTGATTTGCACGAGCCAGAAGTCTACGAATACGACACCCGGCGATGATCTGCTGACACGTCCGATAGGGCCAATTTGTGGGAGATCACCCATGTGTTAGAACAAGCAAATGGGCATGTGAGATTGACAGGTTGGTTTTTTTACCATAGCAATTCTTAATCAAAGATTAAGAGAGTTAAACATTATTTAATTATAAAACTAATTACATATATGGACACGAAATCGTGAGACGAATATATTAAGCCTAATTAATATATCATTACGAATTGTTTATTATAGCAATGCTATTGTCTAATCATTCCTTGATTAAGCTTAATAGATTTGTATCGCAAATACATCGAGTCGTGGAATAGATTTTTATTATTTATCCATATTTAATACTCCTAATTTGTATCAAAGCATTTGAATTTACTATAGCAGTACGTTAAAGCTGCCCATGATCATGTGGCATTGCACGTGATCCACTGTCCTGTGAATATGGACGGGGGAATGATAACTGACAAATATCTTGTAGTCCTAGAAAAGATGAAGATAAAACAAAAGGAATCTAAGGGTTGAAGTCGCGCGCAACTGGGATGATCAACGAGCTTGTTGCCTTATTAGCTGATGACCATTATCATCTAGCAGGGTTCAGATTATCGTATCGTCGCCCTCTTACGCCGCTCGCTGTCGGGCCACCACGCCCGCGTGACGATGCAACCTCGCAACAACATCTCGGGTGAGAGTAGCTGAACTGGGCTTCTAAATTCTATTTTTTTTAAATTGCACAGTATAAAGCTGTCGGGTACCAAACCACGGGGTACCCCAAACTACGGCCCAAGGTGGCTTGACGAGAAGGCCACAGGAGGAAGCCCAAAGGCGCGGCGGCCCGAGAAGGGCCCATCACGCCGGTGCCGCCGAATGGGGAATTTCCGTCTCGGTCGAGGGCAGCCTATGCCCTCGAACGAGAGTCTCAGTCTCGTTCAAGGGTACCCTTCACCCTCGAATGAAGTTCCGTCACGATCGACCCTCCATCCGCGGTCGAGATCCTTGAGCCAGTCTCGAAGACTCCACCCCGAACGCAATAAATGCGGGACATGACCGCACGCTCCGCTTCACCACACCTCGGATGGGACACCGGTCGCCTCCAACTGAGCCAGGCACTGTGCCCCTGAGCCAGGCCCTGTGCGGACAGGGCCGGTGACACGCCGTACCACGACGCCAATCACTCCACGACCGGTCCTCCCTTGCATCACGACGCAGGGCCTCGAAAAAGGACCTCAATGAATGACGAAAGGACATGCCGCCGCATCCACCCTCGATCGACACCCCTAGAAGCAAAGGCTGGCTAACAAGAAGTCAGCAATGGTGATAACCATGCCGTCAGCAAGAGTTGGAAGGCGCGATTCCCGCCCGCACAGTGCACGGCGTGGGCAGCACAGTGCATCTCGACGTCAGCACCACGAACACATATGTACGTCTTCCCTCACCCTTGGTCTATAAAAGGGGAGGGAAGCCCATGCAACAAAGGGCGATTCCATTCGGAGTCCAACACATATACGCTCAACATGCACACATCACCGGGACTTGGGAGGTCCATTCCCTCTCCCGCCTTGCTTGTACTCCTCTACTACGAGCAACACGAAACTCGGTGCTATGCACCACTGCTGGACGTACGGCCCCACGGCCGGAACCAGGATAAAACTCCCGTGTCTAGACACTGATCGATCAAACCCGCCATCCCACACAAAGTCAGCGACGCGATCACTAGCTAGTGCCGGTGTGACCAAATCAGGCACCGACAAAAGCAGACGCCCAACACGCATGCATACTCACCCCTATGAATATACGTACGCAAACCCTACCACTATGAGCACCTCCGAATGACTGAGCCGGCAAATCTTGAGATTCATGAAGTCACCACAGACGCCTCGCTGTCGACGGGGACGTCTCCTACCACCGAATGCATAGCGCCGGTATTCTAGGATAAATCCAGAAAAATACGAGCATCGGTGCCAAATCGAGTATTTGAACCCTGGTGGGTAGGTTCTACCACAAAGAACCCAACCAGTTGATCTATGATCAGTTCGCTCCTAAATCCTATTTTACAAACCTGCTTGTAAAATTTGAGAGCTCAATTTTGCTCTCAACTCTAGTAGGAGTATCTATATGGGCTCATATTCCCTGTAAACCCACCATTCAGATTAAAAAGAAAAAGAAAAATGATAAAAAGTGGTGGAGACTATGGGTAGGAGGGTAGATGGAAGGGTCCTATTTCTAGGGTCTTGGGATCAGATTTTAGGAGGGCATGAAAAATAAGATCTCATTTACAATCCCCACTAGAGTTGGTTTTTTGTTCTGCCTTACTAAAATTTAAAGTAGAGACTTCGATAGAGATCTCCACTGGAGATGCTCTAAGCGGCTACGCCACCCTCCTGCCATATCCACGGGACCGCGTCTGTGACTATAATTGCCATCCCTAGAGGCGTATGAGGTTATTTATTCAGATAAAAATATTGCGAGAGGCTCTACAACCTATAAAACGAAGCCTTGTAGACTCGTCCATATGCAGAATCGTCCTCCTCCACCTCCGCCTTCGATTCCTCTTACGAGTCTGAACATGCCCATGGCGAGCTGCTCCGGAAGTCCGGCCCGCTTCCTGCTCCACCTTTCCTCCTCTTCCACCCCGCCACCTCCTCTGCAGGGCGGGCATGCCCGCGGGCATGAAATGCCCGCGGATGGAGGGCGCGGGCGTCGTCTGTCGCCCGTGGCGGGTGGCGGGCGCAGGCGTGGGCGCGGGATTTGACGCGCGGGCGCGGGCGCAGGAAAGCAGTATCCGCGGGCGTGACGCCCGTTGCCATCTTTAGGTAGTCATAGCAATGCGAGGATGATGGGTTTTAAGCTGGGAGACAGGACAATGTACCCTGACTACCCTCCATCCCAACGATTTGGTCGAGAACTTAAAAGGGTAACATCCTAGTCAATGAACTCGAAAAAAGTAATATACTGACGATCTTACTGAACAATGTGGTAGTGCGTCCGTTTGATACGTTGAAACTTCTTTCTTAGGCCAGTCTCACCGTGAGTGTCATAAGAGAAAGTCAAAGTCATAAGCATTAAATATCACATCACATCAGCAAATTGTTGATATGACAGAGTTATTTATGAGGAGAGAGGAGAGGGAGTGTCATGGTATGAGAGGGGAGTGTCATAACCATGAGCCGTTGCTGGCATGGTTCTTCTAAGTTTGCAGTCTTCGTAACTTTGTGGTGACATTCCTACAAAGACTGGCCTTACACTCCTCATATGTGTAATGTGGTCGGTGACCCAAATGGTTTGATTGGTTGCCCAAATACAAAGACAACCAGGTTCTCAGGGTGCAAAGGTGAGTTGATTGGTTACTTGGGTTACTTGTCGGGCCTGGTTTATCAGATGTAAAAGAAGGCCACAAGACTGGCTCTCGGGATGCATTGAAATCGGTCATTTCTCAGGTGGCTTTGGAGATGCGAGCGTGTTTCTTCAGGTCCAGTGCACACAGAGAAAAAATGGCTACGTGTGCGTGCAAACTTGCAACCAAACAATATCTCCTTAGGGTGTGGCTGGAATGGCCCAACCAACCAAACAAAGACATGTTGTATGCGTTGAGACTGGTTCTCTAGAGCAAGCTTAGCTCACCAGGGAAGACAAAATCAATCGGACCCTAAGCCATTTTGACACCTCATCGACACAATATCCTTTCATCTTCTCTACTCTCTTGAACCTCCAGGATATTGCCTTCCTAACCCAAGAAGCTCAAGAGTCGATGGGTCCGGCTATTTTCTTGGCCGCTTCACTCTAACCTTTCTCCTTTTGTTTTTTAACATAAGCTAATCATATTGCACATTGATGGAACATGGGAATTAAGCAGCATAAGGGTGAGTCGATGCAGTGCCTACGGTCAAAAAGACAATAGTGTGGGGTGCTTCCGCGCCCGCCCCCCCTAAAATTGACTCCGTTTTAGGACTAGTGCCAAGTGTTAATAGAATCATACATGTACCCTTCACATCGCCCACCACTATCGAGAGAGTCTGGGTGCCTTATCATCCCGCAAAATGGTTTAGATTATTGAATCTTTGGAGGTGCACAAAGGTCATATGCTCAAATAAAGATGGTACGGGCGGTTGTGTCATAAAAAAAAACTTCAACTGCTTTTTTATACTTAAAATTCCAACTACTTTGAGTCCTTCACATCATGTCACCTCAGATTGGTTGAAACCTTAGAATGTTGACTTTTCTTTTGGTCACGAGAGAGGAAAAATTGGCTACACTCTTGACTTTCATCTAGCAACTTGTCAAAACTCTTATAAATTCGTCACATTCCAGCAACTTGTTTATGCCTAAGGATCCAGGCCTTGCAATAAAGTGAAGTTGACGTTTGAGCCTTGGCTCTTGAGCAATGAGAAAAAAATATAAAAAACGTGGTACTACTTATGCTGTTCATCTCAGGCTCTTCAACAGTAGCTCCGTCATTTGTCATGTAAAAATAACATAGCCCTTTGCTGCAAGGTCGATAGAACACATGTAACTGTGCAAGTAGCTGGAAAAGCCATTGGCGTAACCTGCATGTAGGCAGGGGCAGTTTAGGGCACCCACAGTGTTGATGCTGAGTTAGGAAAAAAGAGCTATCAGGCTATCTTCAACAATGGAAACCTAAACACACGACCCATTCCATCGTTTGGGCCATGCACAGTGACAGGGTCACGCACCGAAAAACTAACAATCTCCAACAGCGAACGCAAAAGAAAAACACGGTCTTTTTCGTCGCCGGTCGGCATCCATCGTCGATTCCGGCCACCTCCATTCGTCCCTGCTGCTTGGGCTTTAACTCAACTCTTCCAGTTTCTATCGCACGCAAGGATCCAGCCAGCTTCAAAGCCAGGATGCAATCCAATCACCAGATCTTCACGGAGGGCCTGCTCCTGGCCGCGAAAGGGGAGGACCACTTCGACCATGTGCCAGACTCCGTGGTGTCACGCCGGTTCAACGCGCTCGTCGTCGACGATGTCTGCCTCCGCATCGACTGCGTCATCCCCGCCGGCGGTGCCGATGGCGGCAGCGACGCACCCGGCCTCGGGCAGCACCATTCGCTGATGCACTCGCCTCGTGGGGCAGCACCACACCTCCGCCTGTCCCTGTAGCAGCACCACTCGTCGGCGCAGGTCCTCTCAAGAACTTTAGCAGCATCCAACCTCCGCATGGAGCTCCCCGTCTCTTTCTATCTCCTCTCCGTGAAACGGTTGGCCAGCAAGTTTTGGGTTGAGGAGAGAGATAGCCATCTTTAGGTTGGCTATTGAGTCCAACACAAAATAGGTATCCCCTTTGGGTATTTTGTTGGAGGGCTATTTTATCTCCAAAATTACTATGCAAGACCTATATTTGGGTTTGGGTAGTTTGATGGTTCTCTGTTGGGGATGGTCTCATCGATGACTGTACGCTGTGAGAGGGGATGCTAGAAATTTTTTCTGACCTCGATGCCTATACTTGCCCCGGTGCCCCAAAAGTAGAATATGCTTTCTTGGTTGGAAACTTAACTAACTGCCTTCGTACGCACAGAGATTGAACCAATAGAATGGAAAACATGCATTTTTATATTTGTGTAGTGGCCCTGGCAAACGAGGATAGCACACTGCAAGCTTGCGAAGTGAAATTCGATTTTAGTCTTGACATGACGTTTCCTACTGGGCATCGAGGAATGCCACTGCGGGTGCCCGCTGCCGGACAGAGAAGGGGCCGTAAGGGCCTTCTCCAACGGCCGACAAGAACTTAGATCATAGAATATTATAATGGATAAACAATGCCAAAAACATCACGCTAGCGAGATGCAGAGCGCCGGTCGTGCACACATTCCAACACCTTCCTTGTCACTGATAGGTCACCACTCAAAAACCCATGGTCTCCAACAGCGCATGCAAAACCCAGCGGTGCATGCAAAATGGCTGTGCCCTACCAACGCCTCCTACATGCCCTCTTCTGCGTTGCGGGGAGAGAGAAGCCACAATTTTGCACTACGGTTCGCATGGTAAGCAAAAGAAAAAAAAGCCTATTTTTGGCTTAGGCTGTGTTCAGATTGAAAGAAGCCACAATTTTGCACTACGGTTCGCATGGTAAGCAAAAGAAAAAAAAGCCTATTTTTGGCTTGGGCTGTGTTCAGATTGAAAGTAAAAAGTACTTTTTCTAGATGAATAGTACACTGGGAAGCGTGTTCTATGAGTGGGATGAATAGAAAAAACTTGTTGGAGAAGTATTTTTTCCTGAATCTGAACACAAGCCTCAGTTTGGTTTTGGCTATCGAACTCCAAAATCGGGTATCTTTGACCATCCAACTATCAAAACCGTTCAAATTTGGCCATCGGTCTGTTTTGATGAGTGGTTTTAACTTTTCTATTTACAATTTAGCCCTTAGATCTTAAGATGATTATTACTTTTTGCTCGTACCTCCGGATTTAGGTGATTCTTGCGGTCACGTGTTACTAACGGTGAACACTATATTTTAAAGTGATCTTTATACTATTTTATCACTATTTATTATATTATTTTTTTTGTCATTGCGTACAACTAACAATATAAGAAAAGTAAAACAAACAATTATAAAATAATATAATCAACATTTTAAAGATAAAGTTGATCGTTATGAACGCATGACCACTATAATCACTTAAACCAGAGATAGAAGAAAAAAATAATAATCATTTTAAGATCAAGGATTAAAATGGACTAATTTTGTGCTTTTTAGTCTTTGGATGTTAAAATGATTACTATTTTTTTTCTTGCATCTTCGTTTTAAGTGATTTTAATGGTCATGCGTTCGTAAAGATGAGCCTTACATTTTAAAATATTGATTGTATTATTTTATAATTGTTTGTTTAATTTTCTTATATTATTTTTTTTACACAACGACAAAAAAATAATATAAAAAATAGTGATTAAATAATATAGATATCACTTTAAAATATAGTGCTCACCGTTAGTAACACGTGACCACAAAAATCACCTAAATCGGGGGTACGAGCAAAAAGTAATAATCATTTTAAGATCTAAGGACCAGATTGTAAATAAAAAAAAGTTAAAACCACTCATCAAAACAACCCGATGGCCAAATTTGAACGGTTTTGATAGTTGGATGGCCGAAGATATCTGGTTTTGGAGTTCGATGGCCAAAACCAAACTGAGACAAAAGTTGGATGGCAAAAAATAGATTTTTTCCAAAAAAAAATGGGTCATGTATTTGCGTTGGAGTGAACTTTTGCAACACAAGACACTATGTAGGACCTAAAGTGCCTTTGGGTCACGTTTTGCATGAGTTGTTAGAGGCAGTCTTAGAGTCATGTTGACCTCTTTGCCTCCCCGCCGCGTTCTTGACCTCGCGGCTTCAGGTGATCAATCATCGATCATGCAGTGTCTTCATGTGATACATGAACAACTATAGCTAGGATAAGTAACATATTTTTCTATTTTAAATTCTGTTGTTCAACGTGGGAGCAACACTGCTGGTGTTCCACTGAATGGTGGTGAAACCGATCTTCAATCTACTTTGCTTTTCTAGAGCTTACCGTTGTTTTTTAAATTCACATGAATTAGCTAAGTTTCATTAAAAAAACATATAAATAGCAAAAAAAAATATCCCACGTTACAGCCCTTGAAACACTAGTCTCTGCGGGGGTATGAGGTTCCAGACGACAGATAGACCAATGCATTGCATTTGTGCTGTAAACATGTTGGTATGTTCATATTGTAAAAAAAACACTGTAGCTTTATAAAAAAAATATCATAGAAATCGCAAAAAACGTGTTTTCGAGAGAAAAAAAATAGTTAAATAATAAAAATTTAGAATCAATAGTGATTGGTTTGAAATGTAAACCGGGCAAAGGGCAGTCGCACGGCACCAACACACGCCGGAAGAAAAAAGAATAGTGGGCTGAATTAAAAAATCGTCTGACGCAGTCGCACGGCACCAAAAGCACACGCTCGAAGAAAAAAATTGTGTGTGAATTCGTGATTCGCAAGTAAGAAAAGCCCTGATCAGATTGTCACGCAGCCCAGCCCAAACAGTGCTCCTCATTCGGCGGCGGTGCGCGACTGCGACTGCGGGCCTGCGACTCGGGCGGCCTCTGCGAGACAGGCAGGACAGGAGACCGGCGCCACCCGTCGGATCATGCATCCACGGCCGTCACGCATCGGCCGCCGCGTTCCTCTATCCCCGTGCGGCCGTGCCGTGCTCTGCGCCTCCCTGTCCCTTCCCCAAACACCTTTTCCCCCTTCTCCTTCCTCTGCTCTCCCCCTTCTCTTTCCCATCCCCATCCAAAACCAAAACCCTCGCAAAACCTCTTTCCCCCGCCTCCGCCTCCGCCATTTTCCACCGCGCGGCAGCCACCGCCCCCGCGACCTGCTCCTCCAATGCGGGTGTAGCTTCGCGGCCTCACAGTAGCGAAGCGATGGCCCTCTCAGCCGCGCTCCGCCTCCCGCTCCCGCGCCTCCTCCTCCTCGGCCCTTCCGCCTCCGTCCTCGGAGCCGCCTCCCGCCGCCGCGCCGCTGCGGCCCCCGCGGCCGCCCTCCGCTTCCTCGCCTCCTCGCACCCCAGGCCCGCTCCCTTCTCCTCGCGGCCCGCGCGGCCCCTCCGCTCGCGCCGCCGGGACCGCGACAGCGATGAGCGCGCCGCCGCCGCGGCTGGAGGGGGCGACGGCGGGGATGGTGGCGGAGGGGGTGTGGCGGTGACGGAGCGGATTGTGCCCGTCGAGCTGCACAAGGAGGCCACGGAGGCATACATGGCGTACGCCATGTCCGTGCTGCTCGGACGCGCGCTCCCCGATGTCCGCGACGGTCTCAAGCCCGTGCACCGCAGGATACTGTACGCACTCGCCTTATATCCTCTTCCCGTTCGGCAAAACTGCTCACAAGCTAGTTTTTACTGTTTCCCTGTTTGTTTATAGGCTTGGTCAAACCTTAGCAGTTTGGTTTTGGATAAGAGACTAAGAGCTCGAAACAATCTGGTGTCGCTTGTTTAGGATGCTGAGATTTTTAGTAACCTCATGTGTCAGATAGGCTGTTGACTTGTACAAACTGCTTACATGATATTTTGTGTTTGTTTGAAGAGTAGAAAACTCAACAACAGACATGGATGTGGAATAGGAGGCCAAGTAGTGTTCAGAGATTGTTTTGAGAAAACTTACACGTAGATACATTTGTTTTTTTCCACAATTACTGCTCATTGGATAGTTTTGAAATATCTTTAGATGATCAAGGGAGTTACTAGTTAGACATAGATACTGCACTCAACTCATTTAGGGATATGTCTTTTTGGCCAATGTAAGATGATCAACTTGCCTATGCCTCATTTAGAATGTGGAATTCCATGGGAACAATAAATTTTCCTGTAAAAACTTTTTCCAAAATTCCTATCAATTTGGTAATAGCTACTTGCCTACTTAAATGTGTCTGGAAAGTCTTACCTTGTCTTACACTGCCCTTCTCAATGAAGCAGAATAGTCGTCTTGACCTCCATTTGTTTCTGGTGATACCCTGATTTGTGATGGTCTCCGTTTATTTACCATCTAAATGTCTCCCCTAACAATTTTGATTGTTATCTCGAGAACTTATTGTCAATAATCTTCCAGCGAACCTGAAACCCTATTCATATAACTTACTAGCGTACATTTTACATTTTAATTCCCTTCTAATCCTTTTACTGATCTTGCTCAATCCTTTTTCTGTGATTGTTTAATCTGTCTGCAGCTATGCCATGCATGAGATGGGTCTTGCATCTCGTAGGCCATTCAGAAAATGTGCCAGAGTTGTTGGTGAGGTATGCAAGCAGGAGCTCGTATTAGTAATAGAATTGTGTGTGTGTGTGTGTGTGAGGCGGGGGGGGGGGGAGCATGCTTAACCTCTGATTTTTATGGTCTATATGCATGCTGCCTTGACCTGCGGTCCTCCTTTTCTGATTTATAATAAGGATGTCAACATTTCGAAATTTTAGTGTCTAAGTTATTAGTTAATAAAAAGCTTAGTTCCCGAAACATACCAAAGATTTCAGAATTGGATCTAGAGGTGCATTTTAGGTAGCCATGCTGCTCCAATGAGTTGTCTTAAAAGAACATCTATCCTTAGTTTCTAAGGTAGATGCAATATTTGGTTGGACAAACGCAGAGCTACAGGTTAATCCAGTGACATTTGGTGAAAATCCACGTAGTGATGGTGTGAACTCATTATATGTTGGTACTTTCATCATATCTTACTTTAACATAAATTTATGGAATTCATGTGCATTGTTTAATGATAAATTTTAACTGGGGTCCAGTTGACTTGAGTTCAATTGGCACGTGACGGACATGAAACATTGTGGTCATAGTTACAGGGAGGGTGACACTGATAAATTAAGCATCATCCTGTTTTTTTTTTTGGGTTAGCTTTCAACGTAATTGAGTTTATGTGTGTGTCTCTCTGTGCCTTATTAAATACTGCAGTTTTCGGTGATACCTTTCTTACTGCTTGGTATGCCATTGCTTATTTTCCTTGTTTTTGCAGGTACTAGGTAAGTTTCATCCACATGGAGATACGGCTGTATATGACAGCTTGGTGAGAATGGCTCAGGTAAAATACTATGGATGCTATTTGATCAATGAGCCGGTAGATCTGTTTTCATGAGAGACACCTAGTAAGGTCCAAACTGAATAAAAAATAGCACACTGCAGTTTGCTCCATAGTCACAAGAATCTGGGTGGAGGAACGGAGTTGTGGGTAAAGGGTCGACACTTGACAAAAATATGGGACAATGGGTATACTTCCTTGGAAATGATAATTCATTATGTGGTACGTGACCCCAAGGAATCCAGGTCGATGACCCAGGATGAAGAGCTGGCCAATGCACACATTCATATGTAACCAGACCAATGAGTAATCAATTGTATGTTGAAAAAGGAAAATGATTGGTTGGTTACCATATGTAGGTCCACCAGCCCAACATCTAACCCATACAGACATCAATTACGCACTTACACATCCAATAGTTTGTTTTTTTCCTTGTTTCTTTTTATGACCGCACCCTCAGTGCTGCCAGTAGTAGATCTGGCCCCAAACTAATCTTCCCTCTCCCTTCCTTGATGCATCTCGTTCCATCTGGCAACGGGGCGGCGGCCCAGGCAGAGATGGGACAGTGACCCTCATTGATTTTGACCTGCGAATCGGGACGTTGTTTCGTGGCCGTGGAATGCGCCATGGACCCCAATCTCTGTGACAATGGTCCACTCTTTGCATCAAGGCTATTAATATTTTTGCTCATCCTATCGGTTAATATGAAAAGACCTGTGACTGTTTACCACTTCATACTAGACAGAGACTTGCATGCCACAGTTCTACTTAAATGTTACATTTATATTTTTGCTATCATTATTATTGGGAGAATCCGGTGTTTACTATGTAACTATGTTGCATCCCAGCCTTCCATAGTGTTTGTTGGAGCTCAATAATTTTGAAGTGTTCCTACTTGGTTTTTGACATATCCATCCTGCAGACAAATCAAGTTATTATGTATGGTTTGCACATTTTTTGTAAACTGCAAGCTTCTTTTTTGTTATGCTACCGTGCAGGATTTTTCAATGAGGTACCCACTTGTTCAAGGACATGGAAACTTTGGCTCGATAGATGCAGATCCCCCTGCCGCAATGCGATACACAGAGTGCCGCTTGGATGTAAGTTCATTTCGATTTTGTTTACTTAGATAACATCAGAAATATTTTATTTGTACAGGAAATGTCTGAATATTTTTTTAGAACTTAATTAGGTTCACCTAAGTTTTGTTGATTACGTACTTCATCCATCCCTACCAAGAATATCTGAAAACCATTTTTGTGAAACTTACCCTAAGCACTACAACTTTTTGTTTGGAGTGGATAAACAGTACAGATTGCTCTAATTAAGTGCTATATAGCTTGGTTAACCACCTGAAATAAATGAACCTTGATATGCAAAATCATTTTTTGCCTATTTGCCTATTACAAAAGCTTACTGTTGAATGACATTCTTGTTGTTTTGCAGTCATTATCAGAAGCCATGTTCTTGACTGATCTGGAGTTGAATACAGTATACCTTTTCACTCACTTCTTTGATGCCTCTTTCTGTGAGTGGTTGCGTGATGTGTTCCTTTTCCCCCATCCATTTCATGCTGTTTTTTTTGTTATATGACAGGTTGATTTTGTACCAAACTTTGATAACTCTCAGAAGGAGCCATCTCTGCTACCAGCTCGTGTTCCATCTCTATTGTTGAATGGTTCTTCTGGAATTGCGGTATGCGTTCTTATTTACTTTATAGAAGTGCTTCGAAGTCAGGTATTTATTATGCAAAAATGGGATTATTTCGAATGTTTGAATTTTCAGGTTGGAATGGCAACAAACATTCCTCCCCATAATCTGGGAGAGCTTGTTGATGCGCTTTCTGTTATAATTCAAAACCCTGAGGCCACAGTAAGTAATCTATCACTGCCGCCCTCCGTTTCATTCTCGATCTGTTTCTTTGACAAAGCGAGGAACTAGAGCAAATATGCACGGGGCAAACGATATTATATCACTTGCAGTCTCATGTCTTTATCTCAGAATCATTGGAAATAATTGGAGCTATATTGTTAACTGTTAAAGTAACTTTAGCAGAACAAATCTCTAATTGTAGTTTGTTAGCCTGAGATGACTGTCACATGTCTAGATGACTATGCCACATGGTATATGTTTAGCAATTGAACTCGCCCAGTTTTGTGACTTAACATGAAAGAATTAGACATTGTCACTGTTAAGCTTTTTTCTTCTGAAATATTTACGTACTTCATAAAGTTAACTGCAATTTTGTGTTCCTTTTTCTTGCATATGAAAGCTCCAAGAACTACTGGAATGCATGCCTGGTCCTGACTTCCCTACAGGAGGAACGATCCTAGGAAATCAAGGGTACTTTAATTCGTTTCTTCTTATCTTGTTATTCTTCTTGGCTTCTGCATTAACCCTTAGTTCGTACCCTCCCTCTCCTCGCAAATAGTATTTTGGAAGCCTATAAATCTGGACGTGGCCGAATTGTTGTGAGGGGAAAGACTGACATCGAAACACTTGATGAGAAAAGCAAGCGCGCAGCTATAATTATTAAGGAGGTATGAGTAGATCTTGTTTTTGAAGCAGCGTCTCTAATTTTTTCTGTTACTTGTTCTTTTGGCAGTTCTTATACTTGCTAAACTTTCTAATTTCTACATTTCCACACAGATTCCGTACCAAGCTAACAAAGCCACTCTTGTGCAAAAGATAGCTGAGCTTGTTGAAGAGAAGGTAATTTTATTTGGGCAGACTGGGTTTGTTTGGTTGGTCTTAATGTGTAAGCCTATTCTGTGATATATTTAAGATTTTTCTAGTACCATGATGGAGGCATTAAGAATTCCTACTATTGTTGTATTTGTTATGTGCAGGTATTGGAAGGTATAAGTGATATCAGGGATGAAAGCGACCGCACTGGAATGCGTGTAGTAATTGAGGTTTGTCCCACCACCTTTCATTTCTATCTGTTGTTGTTGAGGTTCTCTTTGGGTTAGGACTGAACTTTCTTGAGTAATAGGATTTTAATGCTTTATTCTTGATTTGTAACACTTATTTTTTCTTTTCCCTTTGAACAATTCTCCAGCTGAAACGAAGTGCAGATCCCGCAATTGTCCTGAACAACTTGTATCGCCATACAGCTCTGCAGTCTAGCTTTAGCTGCAACATGGTAGCGTAAGTAGAATTAAACATATCTGTAATTCCATAATTTCATCACATTTGGTCTTGTGCTCTATTGCAAATAGGAAAAGAACTTATTCATTTGGTGCTTGCAGTCTGTATTCTCATTTTCTTGATGTTGCTCTTTTCCTCACCAGAATAACATGTGGTAGTGAACAGAAAAAATTCTGACCTTTATTTCATAGAATGATCTATGATTGAGCTATCCTGTTTTGTAGGAAAATATTACTTGCACATGATTGTTAAATGCTATAGCTCTTGAATCATAGTATAAATCCCTTCTTTTTTTTTTTTGTATCCGGAAGTAGTTTTATCATCCTAATGTTGAACATTTGAAATATTTGGAATAAGGGAACAGTTAAATTTATGGGGAAAGTTAGGGTCAAGGACAGATGGTTGAGGTATAAAGATCGCCGGCCGGGGGTCTCTGCCCATGACCGAGCAAGAGACTTTTCCTTTGTAGTTACTGCTTGATTTACAAATAAAATGCCATGCTTTATATATAGAGCCCAAAGCACTTGCTAACAGATTGATAAGGCTAATGGATGGGTATGCTTGTCTAACAAACTGGCTAACCATGAACTAGTTCCTTGATGTGTGCTTCTTTTGGGCTCACGAAAGCCGCATGGACGGCCATCCAGCCGCTCTGACAGATACCATCTGGAATGATGCGATCTAAGCAAATTATTCTTTTTTTTGGAATTTGGTTGATTGAAAGCTAGAAAGTATTTCAACACTTTCATTTTGACATATCTAGCATTGAGTACCAAAACCAAGGTATCTACATAGTTAAATACTTATTTTTTTGTCACAAAAAAAAACAAATTATTTCCTAGAAGAACACGCGAAATTGTAGCAACCACTTGTAGGTACCTCACTTTATTTGAATATATGTTGATCGAGTTGCCATGGGATAATTGCCACTACATCCTATAGAAAAGAAAACTCGTAGACTCCTGTCTATATATCATTGAACAGTCTTTGAATCATGAGCCTTGCTGTTTACATAAGGCAACAACTGTCATTAATGGTATCATATGCATCCTTGATGATACTTATAAAATGTCGTAGATGCTGATCTGCATCTTTGAGCTCTTCAAAATCTTCTTATTGATGTGATCGCACTAACTAAATCTTCTCATATTGCTAACATTGCAACTTAGTACAGGAACAAGTTTGCGTTTTCGATTCTCATATCTGTTTCATTCTTCTTGATCTATTCAGCATACTTGATGGACAGCCAAAGTTGATGGGACTGAAAGAAATTCTTCAGGTGCTATTGTGTTAATTAATTAATTAATTAATTAATTAATTATTATTTAGTTACTCTTACACAAAATCATACATGTTGATGTTACGATTACATGCTAATATGCTTTATCTGATGCTAGACTTGTTTTTAATTGATTAAGGACATAAAACTTCAAATACTTTGATACCAACTAGCATTGGACACATCTGTTTTGAATGCATTTGGAGAGAACTCAACCGGGCATGTTCAATATTAACTACATCACTATTAGATACAAGGTATTCAGCTGGAGTGTATTGCATTGCAAGGGATATTTGTTTGCCACTAATATATACTTAAATAGATGGGGCCACAGAACTGATGGAATCAAGTGGAACATATATCATGTTGCTAACAAGGGTGTACTCTTGTAGATTATTGAGATTGACATCTCCACACTAACATCATAGTCGTTACTGCTTATATGTGCATTTAGATCGCTTTCCATACATCACATTTCCTGTATACAGTTGTCTGTTGTTATTTGCATAATCTTTATGATCCTCGAATTTAATCCCCCATTTTATTTTGATGCTGCTTCAGGCGTTCCTTGACTTCCGATGTTCTGTTATTGAAAGGCGTGCAAGATTTAAGCTGTCGCAAGCTCTAGAAAGAAAGCATATCGTGGAGGTAAATTGATTTAGGTAGGTTAGCATTCTTTGGATATTTGAAGGTTAATGATTTATGTACTTCTTGCAGGGCATTGTTGTTGGCCTCGACAATTTGGATGCTGTGATTCAAATAATACGAGAAACATCAAATCAGGCCGCGGCAATAGAAGCTTTAGTCAAGGGTAACACACACAAAACAACTTGATGGGACAATAAAATACTAGAACATATTTGTTTCGTTATGTAACCTGAAATTACATGTGTAGAATTCGATCTATCTGAGAAGCAAGCTCAAGCTCTGTTGGACATCACACTGAGGAAGCTTACTTCCCTTGAGGTTTCTGCATTTGAATTTTATTGTCTTGTCAGTTATTTTGAAACTTGGTTCCTGTTTCTCCTGCCTGACGGAACTGAATGGACCTCTGCTTTTTGTAGCGTAAAAAAATTGTTGATGGAACTAAAACTTTGTCAGAGGAAATTTCTAAGTTAAATGAGCTTCTATCAAGCAAGAAGCTTATCTTTCAGGTTCGACATTTCCAATCATCTTTACAAATATTTCATCTCGTTCGATTTGCATGCTTATCTGGCGTATATTCTTGGTCCATTGGTCACTTATTAAGATATATCTGCCACATTATCTTTGGAACTGTATGAACTCTTTTCTTGACAAATGATTTAACTTGTGTCTATAATTCTTGTCCAATCTGCAATGTTGGTAAAGCACTGGCTGTTTTCCCATTCTCTTACTGTATCCTGTAGCCAGCTGCTCGCCTGGCTCTGTATAAAGGGGCTTAAACATGTGTCACTTTATTTGAGATAGTGTGATCAGTGTTACAAACTCTTTTTTCATGTGCAATCCATGTTATGCTTGATACTGCTGTAGTGCTTTTATGGAGAACATAATTGTTGTCGGACTAATGTTTTTCACCTTTTCATGCTATCTTAGAGTAACATTTGAATACATTTGATGCTCTGCTATCTTCACCATTTTTCTGTTAATGTGCTTTAATTAAGCCATGTGACTGAACTTTTTTTCCAGCCCTTTTTATACGAGTATATTTTTAATCTGTTCCGCTAACAACTTTCCTTGATCCTGACTTTTGGATTTTAACTATTATCTGTTCCTCCTGTTGTTTTGTTTTAGCTTATACAACAAGAAGCCACAGATTTGAAAAATAAGTTTTCTACACCGCGACGTTCCTTGATAGATGATTCAGTGAACAGTGAAGTTGACGATATCGACATCATTCCGAACGAGGAAATACTTTTGGTGCGAACATTTTTCTATTCTTACATTACAGCCAAATATTCAACATGCTTTTATCCTTACTCAGTTGATTTTTGTTTTCCTGCCTCGCTTCACTGGATCAAACATTTATCACCTGAAGATTCTTAGTGAGAAAGGCTATGTTAAGAGGATGAACCCCAACACATTCAATTTACAAAATCGAGGAACCATAGGAAAATCTGTTGGAAAGATGCGATTGAATGACACCACATCTGATTTCATTGTCTGCCAGACGCACGACCATGTTCTTTATTTTAGGTATGTGAACCAGGAGACATTTCTTGATGAGTATATGTTTTGGCGTCTTCGGAATCTCTTTGCTATTAATGATTATATGATGGAAATGAATGCATTTTACATAAGTTTACATTAATGATTCTATGATGGAAATAAATCTCTTTGCTATAAATGGTGTTCACTTTCAGTGACAAGGGAATAGTATACTCAGCACGTGCTTATAAGATACCAGAATGTACTAGAACTGCTACTGGAACTCCTTTGGTACAGGTATGGTGATAAATGTTGATTTGGACTAACGAAACTCAGCAGGTATGCTGACCTTAGCTACTTCGTTCTTCTTTAGCTGCTATCTTTATCCGATGGGGAGCGGATAACCTCCATCATTCCTGTGAGTGAATTTGGTGAAGACCAACATCTAGTGATGCTCACCGTGAACGGCTACATCAAGAAAGTTCCTCTCAATGCCTTTTCATCAATCAGATCTTCTGGGATCATATCAATTCAACTGGTATCCATCGCATGTGCTTGCATCTCTTACACATAACATATTTTTGGTTCATTGCTAAGCTGTAGTACAACTTTTATTCAATATCTGTTAAATGTTAGGTTCCTGGTGATGAGCTCAAGTGGGTCCGTCGTTGTGGCAATGATGACCTTGTTGCATTGGCTTCGCAAAAAGGGAGGGTTATAGTCAACTCATGCGACAAGGTAGACTACAAGCGCACATCTCGGTGTTGATTGTATTGGCTGGTATTTATGATTTTACCAAGTGGGAACTGCTAGAGGATTTTATGTGAAGTGTGGCCTTGAGTAATTTTTTAAAAAAGTACACATTTTCCAGTAAAATATCACAACACTACATACTTTTTCATATCGCAAATGGTTTTGATACGAAAGTAGCAAGTCTGTTGGAGTTTGAGTAAATTCAGCTTTATATGTAATCAAATATATTTTCAAGACCACGCATATGAACTTACCTGCTATTTTGGGTGCCCTTAAATTCTTAAACCTTATGCAGATTCGTCCCCTTGGAAGGAATACCAGGGGTGGTTGTGCAATGAGGCTAAAAGAAGGCGATAAAATGGCAGCCATGGATATAATTCCAGCAACAGTGCACAAAATGCCTGAAATTTATAACAGAAGGTAATTTCATCTATAGTTTCAGAAACTATCTAGTATTTGGCAGTGCCTAATATGGGTGTATAAAATTCTATTAGCTTTATAAAATATAAGGATTTTGACAATACTCTAAATACTGAAAAATCAACGATTATATACTGACTATAGGCTGGTTAGAAACAAGCTAAAACCTTGTGTAAACAAATCCTGAAACCAAACTTTTGCTTCCCTCAGAGTTGATTTACCATCCATTAAACTTAATTTCTATTGTACTGTTTCCTGGTCATGTTAATTTATGTATCTTCACAGTTCATATAATTTCCTGTATTCCAGTACTGACAAGTTTTGTCTTTAAATTGTTAATGGCTCTACCAGGCTCAGAGATCCAAGTCCTCCGTGGCTGCTTTTCATAGCCGAAAATGGTCTTGGGAAACGGGTGCCCTTGAGTGCATTCCGGCAATCAAGATTCAATGTTGTAGGTTTGACAGGCTACAAGGTACAGTAAGCTTTTACTTATCAGCTGTACTAGACATTCATGTATTCTACAGAAATATTATAAAAAATCAGCGCTTTTGAATTGAAAACTGAATTTCTATAATGATCCATTAATACACCACCTACTTTCTTGCTTCTTTTGTACAGTACATACTTCAGAACCATGTTGTGCTTTGAAACTTAAGGTGTGTGTTACATCATGCTGTTGACCTGATCAATCTGGTATATTCTATCTTGTCTTTGCAGCTTCCAGCAGATTGTCGCTTAGCTGCTGTATTTGTTGCTGGTCTTTCACTGGATGGTACCATCTCTGAACTTGTTCCCTTTTTTTTCATTTTGTTTTGCTTAACCACACAATGTTTCATAACCCCATCGTATCATTTGCTGTTGCCTGTGAACTCTATGGTAGATGATGGTGAAAGCGACGAGCAGGTTGTTCTAGTTAGCCAGAGCGGCACTGCAAACAGAATCAAAGTTAAAGATATATCCATCCAGTCTCGTCACGCGAGGTAAATGAGGCTTCCGTGCTCTCTAATAAAAGTTGTACTCGGTTCAATGTATTCAGGTTTCCTTCATTTTTTCTGTTGGCCCAACTGTTTCACAATGCCCTACCTCTGTTGGGAACCCAGGGGAGTAATTCTGATGAGGCTGGAGCATGCCGGAAAGATCCAGTCAGCTTCACTCGTATCTGCAGCGGCGGCAGCAGCAGAAGTCGCTGAAGATTAGTCTTACTCCCAAGATGCAAGTAAATTAAACCCTGATGTACTCCGCATGCTAATACATTGAGCATGCATTTTTGACTAGTTCCCCGTCAAGTGTCAGGAATTATGTAAGATCGCACGCCAAGGGCCAATGCATAGCAAGTAGCTGGTGACTTGGTGGTTAGATCTCCCGTGGTCATTAACCTTTCTAGAGATGTAGGTATTGCCCCCTCAACTCATGGAGTGAAAGAAGGCTTAAGGCTATTGTTTTTGGTCATTAACCTTTCGAGAGATGTAGGTATTGCCCCCTCAACTCATGGAGTGAAAGAAGGCTTAAGACTACTGTTTTTGGGATTAGTGATTGATGTAAAAATGTCACGTTGGCTTGCAAAATTGACGCCTAAGGGGTAATTCCTCTTTGATCGTCTGGCCGTTTGGTGTAATTCTAGGGTGACATGTTTATTTGAACTCCCGAACGTGTTCACGTTACGTCTGAATGCTGTTCTTCTCATCAAGACTTGCTCCCCGAATGTTTGCCAAAGATTAACTGATAAACAGGATATTATCTTATTCGTGCTGGCACGTCTTCATTGAAGAGATGCATGTGAGAAGGCTGCAGCAGGAGCACAATGATGCAATTCGTTTTGATTGTTATTAAAAACATAGAGCATAGAAGAATCACATAAATGCATGGTGACACTGCATACTTGTACGCATTCCCCAACCAATTAACTCAACAGAACTCTCTTTAGCTGTTTGGTTCGGAAACATCTCAAGGCCCAAATTACACAAAACAATTTAACTGTAAAATCTTAACCAAAACTCAATAAATATTGAGCTCAGGGGCATACACCTTACATACGGGAATACAACCCAACCCTAAATATCGAGCAATATCATCATCCAAAAGCTCCTAGATGATCCAACCCTCTCGAAAATTTAGGACTGCAAGATCATAAAACATACGAGATGAGTTAAACGATCAACAATTTCTGTGAACAAGATGTCACATTCAAGTTGCGTAATCATCTGCGGTCACTATACTTTTAGAAGAATATTTAGCAAGAAGCAAAAAACAAAAATTGCTTACCTTGCTGGCAATGTTGCTGGACAGCCAGTCCAGCCCTTCATACAATCCCTCACCAGTTGTAGCACAAGTGCTCTGGATGTACCTATCAGCAAGAATAAGAAGTCGTTATGTCCACTGCTGCACTAACAGTACATAGCTACATTTACTATTGCCAAGCAGAAGTACAACACTATCTCTACTATGAGGAGAATATCCAAAGATTTACCAGTGGCGCTGGCGAAGTGAGTGCAGGCCGAGTTTATCAGTAATCTCAGCAGCATTCATAGCATTTGGAAGATCTTGCTTGTTAGCAAACACAAGCAACACAGCATCACGTAACTCATCCTGCAATCAGCTTTATACTTAGTTGCGACTTGTGCGCACATAATCATGTATTGGTGAAAAGATTCTCTAGACTATAGGAATTTACCTCATTCAGCATTCGGTGGAGCTCATCCCTGGCTTCAACAACACGGTCCCTATCATTGCTGTCCACAACGAAGATGAGACCCTGTGTGTTCTGGAAGTAATGCCTCCATAGCGGCCTGATCTGTTTTCAGGAAATGGGAGAAAATCAAGACAGGTCCAAAGAAATACATGACTAACAGAATAAAATTGAGAAGGTAAAACAGAGGAAGGTATATATTTTTCACATCGAATAAGAGAGACACAGAGCAATATAGAATCATCAATGGGAGGTAATTAGCAGGATATAGAATCAACAATGCCATAGAACTGAAGAGGCTAAGACAGCATAATTTGCAACACTGAAGTTGCAGGGCATATAATCTCCATACCTTGTCTTGACCCCCAACATCCCAGACTGTGAAGCTGATGTTCTTGTACTCCACAGTTTCAACATTGAATCCTGTCGCTCAGAAAAGGATATCACAGAATGTCACAATTTACAAGGCACAATTGTGCAAAGCTACTTCTCGACAAAATAAGTTTGGTTTCAAGTGAAAATTCTAAAAGGGTAAGACGTGATAAAGCTCGTATTAGTATGCCGATAGCTATTATTCTTCAACTTATTGCATTCAAGTAAATAAACTGCAACAACAAAACTGCCACTGTCTATCTTCTTGCTAAAGCAGCTTTTCTCTGGTCATTACCTGTTTGAATAACTGAGGGACCTCAGATCTACCTGAGGTGCCGAATCTACTATGTCATGTCAAGCAAGTATTCCTTTGTCAATAGCCATGATTCTTTACTTTATTAAAACAAATTCGCTGTTTATCACAACAACATAAGTTCCTATCAAATTGCTAAAGCTGTTTTTCTCTCTTCATTTACTGTTGGAATAACGGAGTGATCGCCAACTTAAGCACTAGCCAATATGGCGAAGTCTATGAACAAAAATGTAATTAACCTGGTTTGCCAGTCTAGTGTGCAGGGATTTTAACAAAATGGTTAAAATGTTGCCAGGTAACCTAGGTATTCAGATAGCCATATAGCCAGATTTTTCAATCAAACTAGACAACTAGGTGGCAGTAGAATTACCTAACCAATCATTATTTGAACAGTATGTGCTAAATTTTGATACCACAAACAATCTTAACAATATCTCGTTATGCCTTGATGCTCATGGGGGCTGGTGCTCACTCACCGATTGTCGGGATGGTGGTGACGATCTCGCCGAGCTTGAGCTTGTAGAGGATGGTGGTCTTTCCGGCGGCGTCGAGGCCCACCATGAGGATCCTCATCTCCTTCTTGGCAAACAGCCGGCTGAACAGTTTCGTGAACGTGAGCCCCATCTCTTCCCTCTCGCTTACAAGCCTGCAAACACCAAACCCAAAATCAAAACGCTGGTTCATTCCCTGCACTCACGTCCCTCCCGCAGGCCCCAGGCCGCTAGATCTGCGCGCACAGCGCCCAGATCCACCCCGGGATCGGGCGACCGCGGAACCCTCCACGGCGGCGCGCGCATCCAACGACCCGACACGAGATCCGCTCCGCAGGCGGATGATCTCGAGATACCCAACGCACGGGATAAAAAACATTCGCCTAGATCCCGGACGCGGAGTGAGCGATCCTGCACGGGGGAGAGAGGGCGGGTGGGCGGGGTAGGCGCTGGCTCACCTCGTCGGCTGGTCCGATTCGCGGTGAGATCGCCGGCGACGCGGCCGGGAGCGGAGGAGGCGACGGCCGGAGACGGGGGAGGAGAGGCTCTGGGTGTCGTTGGCTTCTAGCGGTGGTGCGTGTCTCGCCTCTTTTATACGAGAGAGCCAAGAGGAGAGGCGAGCGAGCTAGCCAACAGGCGGGGTCGCGTCAACCGAACGCGTCTCCCCTCCACCGCATGTGTGAATGTTCGACGTCCGCTGACGGTGGAAAAAACACTTTTTTCGAAGCGTGATTGATGCAAAGCAGAGGGAGGGAGAATTTGCAAATAGAGTCCGTACCCAATTCTACGATTCCATCCTACCCAAAAAAAAACTCACCATACTTGCGATCGTAATTGTGTCAAACTAATCGACGGATAAACTGTTCCAAGACGATTGGAAATTTAGAGGAGCTTTTCTTTCGTGCGTGATGTGTCAGGAATACTTAAAGAGTCCTGCCGCATGGGGATTGTTGGAGAGACGGCGCAGCTTCGTTGATCTCTTGCCACGGCAATATACGGGCTGGATCGGACTTCATCTCCTCCAAACAATTCCTCTGAACTAAACCCCGCTCAGAAACGAGCTGGGTCTTCTTTGATCATTAGGCGCCATGGTGATCATCAGCCCCGTCGACGACCTCGCCTGCCATCCCCACGCGGGCAATGCCACCGGCGGACGCTCTTCTCATCCGCCGGCGAGCAACCCAGCTGCATCGTTCTTCGACGACCACGGCACGGCAGCAGGATACGTCCCAGACATTACGGCTGGGAGCTCCCATCCGCCGCTGCCGTATGCGCCGCCACCCGCAACCACCGGCGGCGCGTTCAGCTTCAACCCGTCTTCCTCGCCACCGATGTTCCCCGGATACACGATGGACGCCTTCTTCACGCCGCCGCCGGCAATGGCAGAGCCATCACACTACTGGTACCCGCCGTGCGTTGCTCCCGCACCCTTTGCTCAAGCTCAAGACGCCATGCCGCCGCCGGTGCTGGTGCCGATGCAGACCATGAGGGCGGAGCCGTTCTTCCACACGCAAACACAGAGACATGTGGCAGCAGCAGCAGCAGAAGATATGGTTGTTCATGCGCTTGCAGACACGAAAAAGGCTCAGGAAACTGCTACACCAACTCCTCGGCGTCGTGGCCGGCCTCGCAAAAACGTTGCCCTCGCCGCCGTCGCCACGAAGCCTGGCACCAAGCCTAAGCCTAAGCGTGCCACAGTTCGAAGCAACCGAGCTGCATTGGAGCAGGCAGCTTCTGCCACTGCGATCTCTGGTGGCCAAGTTCAGGTCCCTCTGCCTGTACCATATCAGGTAACTAATGGTGGTGTTGAGGTTCAGGTCCAGCAACCAGATCAGGCAGCCCCGACCCAGGTTGATCCGTGCACAAACCCAATGGCGTTGGTCTGTCAGGAACAATGGCCGCTGCAACCAACCTTCAGCAACAGTCTAAATGCAGTGATCGGGCAGGAGGTGATGCTACATTACGCAGATACCTCCGCGGAAGGCGTGCGGTTTCAACCGACGGATGAGGAGCTCATCTTCTACCTCAGGCTGAAGCACGCCGGGATGGAGATGCCCGTCGACTTCTTCAAGGAGTTCGACGTCTACGGAGCATACCCTGAGAAAAGCAGAGGTTGTTCATATTCATATCAGGTTAACCTCTCGATGCGATTGGAGGAAGAAGATTAGAGTGCTAACCCATCTCTACTATTTGTTTTTCTTGCAGATGTGTGTGGGGTCGTGAACGGGTTCTGGTACGCGTTCTCGCCGAGGGACAGGAAGTACAAGAACGGCGCTCGGCCGGCGAGGAGCGTCGTTGATTCTGACGGTCGACAGCTGGGCTATTGGAAATCCAACACCAAGCTAGCCCCTGTGCGTCGCAGAGCTGATGGCGTCCAGATTGGGACGGTGGAGTCGCTCACCTTCCACCTTGGTCGCCAACCCCATGGGGCGCAGACGCCATGGAAGATGAAGGAGTATGCCATCCCGGAGAACCAACACGCGCCTGATGGGTCAGCCATGCGGGTAAATGCACACTTTATTTTCTTCTAATTTTCATGGAGCAACCAATTGACAGAGTAGCTCTGTTTGCTTTTTTAATGGTGATCGTAAGCCTTTGGTAGTGAAGTGAAGCCCCTGATTGTTTCCTTTTCTCTGCAGCTCAATGACTGGGTGGTATGCAAACTATTCTACAGAGAACGTGCCGTCGCTGCTGGGCAAGAGGAAGGACAACTGGGTGAGGCTGCTGAGAATGACAGTAGGGCAGGGGGAGATGAAGGTATGCAGATGGTACCATCTGATGACCAGACTCCTAGAGACTCTGAGCAACAACTCCGTGTAGAGGACTACCTCGTAGATTTTGAAGCATCTGTGCAGCAGAATCAAACCGCCAATTAACTTCGATATTTTTCGGCAACCATGAGCAATGCATGTCTATGTTGGACCATGTAATATAGTGTTACTTTAGCCATGTATAACTGAAATATGTCACCACCAAGTTTATATTTGTGTGTGGTCGTTTTGGGATAAGCATTATACAGTATATTCTACATGTCTGTACATGCAATTCTGAAAGCGAATCGTGGTTGCAAGTGGCAGTTGCTATACGTTCTCTCGAATAGCACATCTTGTTGTTTTTTCCCCTTTGACAGCATCCATTGACCATTATGATCCTTTTAGCGTAGAAAGTCAGCTAGCCCAAACCTTCAGGATGCACATTCACTTGCAGCGCCACGTGTAGAAGAAACCAACCATTCGAAGTTTACGATAAATGCATGCATCATAGTTAAATGATTCTAGGCGTACTTCTCTTTTTCACTGCATACAACTGAAATTTTTTGAATATGACAGAATGCAACAACAACTTTTTTTTTCTCTGAGTTTGCATAATTGCATTGCACTTTATGTTGTACTCCATCCGTTCCAAATTATTATTCATTTAATTACAGAGAACAATAGATCAAAATCTAGAGCAAAAAATATGTACTAGAGCATACCATATTATTATGTTCATTCTGTATATCTTCTCACGTGGAGTCCAAATTTTTTTCTATTTCATGTTTTTTTGTGATTTATTATCTTTTTCAAATATTCAACCGAAATAAAAAAAAGCAAAGACAAAAACACCATCAAATCTGATTTGGGGGGGGGGGTGTATTTGTCTGGTTTTGAAAAAATTAGGGTGTGAAACATCCGTTTTTATAGATTGGAGGTTAAGTAGTCGTCTATCAATACGTGGGGGTGGGGGTATGTAGACTTTTTTCACTGAGAATATACAACGAATACTTGAAACATTACATTCTAGAAGGTAGTGGAAGATATAGACTTTGTCATGCCTGAGGATTAGGATCATGACAAAGTAGGAAGCTTCTAGAAAAATGAAGAGCATGCTTGAGCCTTACTTCCTCTGTCCCAAAGTCGTTTTGAGTGTTCATGCCACGAGTTTGACTGAATTTGTAGAAAATATGTGCAATATTTAAATCTCTAAATATTTTTTTATAAATCTAAATATCTATCTAACTATATTTATATTATACCATAAATTTTAATATATTTTATATATAATTGACCAGAGTTGTTTCTCAGTAAGTGAGAAAGACATTTATTTTGGAATGGATAGATAAGTTGTCATGTTTCGTGGTGAAGTGTGAAATACTTTAGAAGCATTATCTTTTGGCATGGTAAAAAAAGTAGATAAGGATTAAGAAAATTTTAGAGTTAGATATTTGGGAAAGAAAAGTGTATATGGCGGACACATGACACCACAACATGAGCCATGGTCTCTATAAGTAGGGGTGCCCTCCTCCACCCCTCATGAAAAGCCATAACAATTTAGCCTGCTCATGTTTTGTTGGTACTTCTGACAAGTGAGCACCAATTCCATGGTTTTGAGTGTCATATCCTTCACAAGGAGGCCGTGACTCCTCAACATGCTGAAAACGAACAGAATCGCAGGGGGCATAATTTCCTGGGAGGCTTCTCATCCTCCTTTGTCTCTATGTTGAAAAGGTTAAACATGAAACAACCAAGTAAAATATGTATGTTGCAACGGTAGTAACGTGTTTTGAGAGGTAAAGGATCCATAACCTGTACTCATAACCTAGCTAACAATGAGGTTAAAGAAATCCTACATATATAGTATTACATACTTATGTGACCTACCTTGTTCATAGAAATATCTATCTAAGATAATAGCGAGTGGCCAAACAGAGCAAAAGATGAATAAATTATTGGCAAAATTACAAATTTGTTGTAGCAGAAAGTATGACAACTAGGAACTACTCCCTCTGTCCCGAAAAGAATGCATTTCTAGACATCCACTGGATTCATAGCATCTCCAATGAATCTGGACAAGTGGTTGTCCAGATTCGTTAGAGATACCATGAACCTAGACACCATGAACATGGCTAGAAATGCAAGCTTTTTGGGACGGAGAGAGTAGAACAGTAATAAACAAAAGAGCACACGTGAAACAAAGTACTCAGAACATTATATTACGCTAGTTATTGAAAAAAAGTATGTGGAAAACAGGAAACAAAAGTAGTGAATTATTTAGCCATAGATTCGGCTACACGGTGTGTATGCCGCACCAGCTCATCGCTCATTTGATACACGGATGGGTCCAATCTGAATATAGGAATGTGCATTAAGAATTAGGTAGACATTCAAAAGCACCCCAACTGACGGCAGAAAGCATAAAGATGGAACGATTCACATATTAGAGACCAAAATTAGATTCAACTATGAAAAGGAAACAAAAGTAACCGCACCGATGAATTTGAGACAATTTCCTTATCCAATGCCCTCGCTTCATGGTCTGAATGCAATGCAAGCGCGCCATCTCGGCTTCACGCTCGATATCCTCAGCCGACTGCGTCCGGCGGTCGTGGGAGAGGAAGATGGGTTGGGCGCCGTGGATCATAGTTACGTCGGAGGCGACACCAAGGGGATGATCTGGAGTATCCTGCTGCGCGTTGCGAGGTCCCATCGTCGTGGTCCATCTTTGCCTGGCTGCTGGGTTAGCTTCGGAGTATCCTACTGCGCGTCGTGAGGTCTCATTGCCGTTGTCCATCTTCGCCTGGCTGCTGGGTTAGCTTTGGAGTGGGACTTGGGAGGGTTGGCTACTTGGCTGGTCGAAGAAGACTTAGGGTGGGGAAGGAGAGATTATGATTCGGTTTATGCATGAGCTCGTTTGTTAGGTTGGCCGGGCCTTTGTGACTGATTCTCTTGGCCGGCCCATCAGTACCAACACCCAAAACCCCCACCCAAAACACCAGAAGACAGGACTAGTTTGTATTTATGACCTGTGATCCAACAACATAGACTCTGGAGTTGTAATTTCACTCTGCATTGGCTTGTCAGATCTTTTCGTGTCAGTTCCTAAAAAAAGATTCTTTTCGTATTAAACTTGCCATTGTAATACTTATTCTAACAAAAGGCTGTGCTTGAGATCTTGTCTTTGGACAACTAGGTCTTAGTGGAATTAAATAGAGCACCCCTTCTTTTGCATGACTATGTGATGTAAACTGAATTATTTGCACACCACATTGTGTATTACTTGCCTTGGAAAATTGCTTTCATTTTTTCTTGTTCTTTGGAGCTTTCAGGATCATTGATTGTATGCATGTCCTTAGCTGCATTTAAATATTACCATTTGGTATATCACGATCTCTATTATGTACAAATGAAGTACTTGGAAAGGACACTTTTGTCAAGATAGCAGGACAACTTGGGCCTTGTTTGGATGGGGGAGGTAAAGTTGGTGAAAGTTGGTAAAATATCACATCCATCCTTTTGACACTAATTAGGAGTACTAAATATAGACCAATTATAAAACTAATTACACATATGAACTCTACATCGCAAGACGAATCTATTAAGTCTAATATGTACCGTCATTAGTGCATTTTTAATGATGGGTTACTGTAGCATGACAGTGTCTAATGATGAATTAATTAGGCTTAATAGATTCGTCTCACGATGTGGAGTCCATCTATGTAATTAGTTTTTTTACACCTATGTTTAATACTCCTAATTAATGTCCAAACATTCGATGTGATAAGTTAGCAAAATAAGTTGGCGATCTAAACAAGGCCGGTATATTTCCCTCGACAGCTTTGCTCAGCTTGCTTTTATGTTTGAGGAAAAGATGTTCCTACGTCTTGGTTCCATGCTCAACAATCAATGCAACAGTGCTGCCAAAGATTTGACATTAGCTGGTTTGGTCTATGCTTTGCATTTGCAAGGCTTCAAAGATGGATAAGCAAGACAGTGGCGAATCCAGGAAAAATATATAGGGGGCTGAAGTACAAGAGCAAGTCAAAGTGACCAAGTTCATACATAGCATAGGTGCATGTAACCCAAAACCCGACGAAATACATGATATGTGTCAATTGCAATGCAAATCAATGATCAATCTCCATGAGAAGTAATCTGCATACAATGAAAAATGCAGCAAATTAGAGACAAGCCTAAATTATTTTGAAAGAATTTAAATAATCAATAAGAGCATAATTAAGCTTACCACCATATTTTTTTTAGGCACTAACATACGACGATCTTTCATCTCTTTAAATCTTTTAATGGTTTTTTCATTACTAATTCTTCTAAATAATTCCTTCTCAGTGTAGCATATCATCAAGTCATTAAGCCATTCATCTTCCTTTCTGTTACGCCGATCTGTTTTTATAACAGACATAGCTGAAAATATCCGCTCAACAGAAGCTGTTGCCACTGGAAGTATCAACGTTAGCTCAACAAGGCGATAAACCAATCGATATGATTTATACATTCTAAACTTCACCATAATTTCAGAAACTTGTGAAAGCTCAGTGCATCCAAGAAATTCTTGATTTCTTCTTGCACGTCCAATAAAATCTCTAAGTTGACTTGGCAGCAAGGACATATCGGCAATATCAAAATCTTCGGCATAATTCAGCAAGCTTCACTAGCTTATCCACATCAAAATTGGAGAATGAGTTCCTTGGGTTAAGACATGCCATGTATACTAATAAGTCCGAATTAATTTCAGCAAACCGATGATTCATCTCCGTGATAATGGAATCGATGGCGGCTAGAAAAATCTCAACATGGTAGAAATGCATGTTTGCTACCTTTTGCCTTCGACGTGTTGATGTCCCTCTAGCATTTTTTTCCTTATCCATATCTGGCACTTCAATTTCATTTTTATCACAGAATTGTTTTGCTCTTCTGAATAATGTCTCCCATCCATTATCTCTCATATACTGCAAGTTTTCTTTCACACCAATAATCAAATGCGTTGCTTCAACAATGTCTTGATCCTTCCTATGCATGATAAATACAAAGTCAAAGCTTTCCATTTTACCAATCAAACCAAAGGCTCCGCCATTACTTGTTGGTTTAACAGAGTCTTTCTTTACTATCTCAAGGACATCAATGATAGACTCCCACATTACCAAAATCCGAAGCAAAGTTTTCAGATGTGAACCCCATCTAGTATCTCCTTGTCTAGTTAGACTACATTCTTGATTTAAACCTTTTCCGGTGAGAATTTCTCCATTCTCAATCTTTTCTAACAACAAATCATGATGACTAGCAAGTAAGGCATCCTTTCTCATACAAGAAGCACCCACGGTCTAACATAGTTAAAGAAATCTGCAATGGCTAGAGTAGAAGTCGAAACACTAACAACAACTAATTGCAGTTGGTGGGCAAAACAATGGACATAGAAAGCATAAGGATTTTCATCCCGAATCAATTTCTGCACACCATTAAATTCCCCTCTCATGTTGGAAGCACCGTCATAACCCTGCCCGCGAAGCAGAGAGATGCTTAACTTGTGGCTAGAAAACATACCAAGTAAAGCTTCTTTCAAAACAGGAGTTGTACATCTCTCTATATGTTGAAGTCCAAGAAACCTCTCCAACACCTTTCCTTTATCATTCACAAATCTGCACATCAAGTTTATTGTAAGTTACCTTTGGATCAGCCAAATTGATTGTATTACCTTTGCAGTTTGCACAATTGTACTTTGCAGCTTTGCTGGCTTGCTGCCGGCCTGCCACGCCGCCGGATGCCCGGCACAGCAACGCGCCAAGGCAGGTGGCCCGGCCTCCGAAGGCACCGCTGCTCCGCTGTTGCGCCTGCGCGCCTGCGCCGCTGACAAGCCCCAGCCGGCCGCCGCAAGCCGCAGCCCGCAGGTGGAGCTGCCGATTCGCCGGCCGCCTGGCCTCCCAAGGCACCGCTGGGCGCTGGCCGCCTGGCCGCTGCTGGCTTGCTGCGCTTGCGTGCCTGCACCGCACCGCTGTCGTCGGCCGTCGCGCCGAGCAGCCACCGGCCGCCGCCTACAGGCCAAGGTCCGCCTAACCCTAGCGAAGCGGAGGCGCGGACGCGCGGTCGTCGCGACTCGCGAATCGGCGAGAGGGATGGGGCGAGAGGCAGAGAGACCGACTGGGAGAGAAAAGAAAAATTGGGCCCAACAATTCAAGTGACTGATGGGCTTTGAAAGAAGGAAAAACGTAGGCCCACAACAGCCCACCTGGGCAATTCGCCAGCCCAGGCCGCGCCCGCCGCCAGAACGCCTTCTTCTTCAACCTCCAGCCGCTCCAGCCCCTCCTATCCTTCCTCCAATGGCTGAAAATTTTAGGGGGGCTAAGGGGGGCTCCAAAGCTTCTAGGGCAGTAGGGGGGGCTCGAGCCCCACCTGACCCAGTGGTAGATCCGCCATTAGAGGTGTTTACAAGATTTATTGGACTCTGGGTTTAGGTGCCCTGCTCAATAATGACGAAAAATAATGCATCTGCTCTACTATACGCTGACATTTCAGAAGCAGATGATCCATACAGCTATTTGGCATTTTGATACAAGTGAAAGCCTGTAACAGCTCGAAAGTGTATCATCATGATGAAGTCAGTTGAATTGGTCTTGTGGTGAAAAAATATCAACGCATATGTTTGCTTGTTCGAACAAAATCTATTACACATTTGAAGAAAGCTTATTCACATGGTACATGACTACTATTTTATCTTATTGGATGGTTCGTTTACACGATCTGATGGCACCGAAATTCTGCAGCGTTAGTCTGATCATATAGTGTGCTTATATTTCAAATTGGAAGAGATTATATTCTTGACTTGGCTACTGCATATCTTGTTTGCGTACTTACTGTTTTTGCCATCTGCTGAAATCAAAAGAATGTTATTTTGCCATGAAAATGTTGTCAGAAGAATGCACGCAAGACAACTACACAAGAGGAATCCATCAGGAGGCATCTGCTTGTTCACATCAACACACGATTCCTTACAACCAGCTTCATATAAGAAGAGAAAATTGATTGCATAAATTGCATGTAGCAGATTCTGGTAAAATCAGTACAGTTTTGATGTGGCATCATATCCAGCAGTTGCAAATAGATTTATTGCATAAAATGCAGGTTGTTTCCCGTGACATTAAGCAGTATCTTTGTCTCACCATACAGCAACACAAATTGAAAGTTATACTGGTAAACTTCATTTAAACCAACAGCTGATTTCAGAGAATTTATCAGAAACATTCCATGCAACACCAAGTTCAGGAATTGTTCAGAGAAGATACATAATGCTCCACAACCATGAAAAAGAGAGGCTAAGTTAACAGGACCGAATCATATCAGCAAAACATTGATGATAACATAATAGATTTATACCCAACACTATGAACTTAGCTTCATACTGTGAATGGCAAATGTTCAGCATCTTAAAATGATGAAATCCACAAAACCTGAATACATGCACAAAGATAAACTTTAATCTTGCTCTGACACCCCTCGGAACTGAGTTTTGCTAAAGGGGGAAAAATCTGTAAACAATGCACAATGAAACCTCTAATTCAACGATCCATCCAAGCATGAGCTCGCAACCAGATATTGAAAACCACAAATTAGTACCAGAATAGGACATTTATAACTTGGCAAAGAGCACAAATGAATCAAAAATAAATACTGAGCATACCAACTTCATTACAGAGTACAGACATTTCAGGGAAACCATAAATTTAACAGCACAGCCAAGCTACTCCGAGAATCCTGCTACAGATCAACAGTTCAAGCTTAGTCACTGGTGTACACTAACTCATTCCTTTTGTTTTCGGAATCAGAAGAATCAAACATTCACATGGGCAACTAGTAAAAAGCACACAAGTAGGAACAGGCACTGAAGCACACCTAAAGGTTCATGACAAGCTGCCACAGAGGCAATACCACATATCTATTCAGTTGTGATGGTCACAGCATAACATCATCCGTTCCCTCAAATTACACCAAATGAGGCAAAGCACGGCACTACCAATTTGTTCCCTCAGATTACAAGCTGCTGCAGAGGCAATACCGTTGGTAGCTCAGTCGCTGGAGCCGGGGCCGGGGGTCTTGGAGCCGATTCCGTACCTCTCCTGAAGCCTGGTGATCTCGTCCTCCTTCTTCTTGATGTCGGACTTCTTGGACATCTTGGCGGGCTGGTAGTAGAGCACGATGAGGTAGCGGTTGGCGACGTTGAAGCCGGACAGGTGGTCGACGGCGTTCTTGGCGTCGTAGATGTCCTCGTAGACGACGTAGGCGGTGCCGCGCGTGTCCTTGGCGTTGCCCAGCCGGATCTGCCGGATCGCTCCGTACTTGCCGAAGATGTCGTACATCTCCTCGCTCGAGATGTTGAACGGCAGGTTCCGCACGTAGAGCACCCGGTTCACCTCCGGCGGGAGACGCGTGTTCCCCTTCCGCAGGCCCGCCGCCGCCATCGCCGCTGCGCCCGAGTTCGCCTAGGGTTTGGGGGGGGGTGGGGGTGGGGGGGGGGGGTGGTTCTCCGATTTGGGGGCGGTTTTGCTTGCTGCGCGTAGCCACCAATCTCGCTCGCGTCTCCTTTGCCTTATTGGGAACCGGCACCCGGGGACGACTCGTTGCCGCCTGGGAGAGCTGGTCACCGACATGTGGTCCCACGCTGTCATGCGGGACCCACATGTCTGTGTCTAATCTCCCAGCTCCCTTCTCGAATCTTGGCGCATACACGCGAGCTGAGCCGCCTCCGTTTCATCGGCTCGGCTGCGAATCCCCCGGCGACCTCCCTCGAAGCTTCGCTCGTCTTCCGGTCGCCGGCTGGGAATCGAACCGGCGAGCAGCTACCGGCACCGGCCCGCACCGCACCGCACCGCCATGGCGTCCACGGGCGGAGCGGCCATATCGGCGGGTCCCACGCCACCGTCAGCGACGGCGGCGGTGGAGTGGCACCAGCGGCCGCCGAACCCGAAGAACCCGGTGGTGTTCTTCGACGTCACCATCGGGTCCATACCCGCCGGCCGCATCAAGATGGAGCTCTTTGCCGACATTGCCCCCAAGACTGCCGAGAACTTCCGGTACTGGCTTAAACCCTCCTTTAGCCCTAAACCCTAGGCTCCATCTGTTTCATTCTTCGGCGTTGATGTGTTTGGAACTTTGATACATCTCTAACCGTGTTGCTTTCTTGGATTCAGGCAGTTCTGCACTGGCGAGCACAGGTATGGGACCTCTGGCGACTGGTTATCTTTCTGGCTGTGTGCTTATTATGAGGCTAATTCCTCCATCTAGCTCTACCAAACAATTTAGCCTAAATAAGTTTGCTTCGGAGTCTCTAGTTACTGGTATTTGTAATGGTTAACATGGTCATTTGATTGGTCTGTGACTCTTGTGTACATGGAAGAGCGATTTTTCTATGCTTCTGTTGATTATGAATTTATGGCTAATGTGAAGTTGGCCTAAGGGAAGGAGGGGGGGTATTTCTGGATATTGTTTTTTTGGTAGCAATAAGTTTTCTCCTTGCTTTACATGTTTATTTAAACTGACTAGCAAAGACGCACGTGCGACACGCACATGATACAAATTTTTTTGTCGTTCCCTTGAAGACGATTTTGTTAATATACATGTGAGAAACCATCCACCCGGTTGTCTTTTCTCTCGAGTGATTCTATTGATATACAAATATGAGATGTCACTCGCTTATATCAGTCGGAAGAGCACCTTTCACCAAGCAAAACGATTCAGTGTCCATGCATTCTTTGTTTATAATCTAGCGGCAGCGTAAAAATATCACATTAATTAGCACCATATAGATGTAAACTTGCTGAGGCAACATTGATGTTGTACCTGTAGCAACATTGATGTTGTCCTCTTACTGCTGGGGCTACATGAGATGCACTTGTTGTCCTCCTGCTGTATTTTATTATTTAGCATCTCTTATTGTTTTTTTAGAAATATCCTATTTTTGCTGGGCTACATGAGATGCACGAACGCATTGGCCATGGCACATGGGCCTTGTGCGCGTCTATCTTGCTGCTGGGGCTGCTCACGCGGGGAGCCCACCGCGTGTCGTACCTGCACTAAGGCAGTTTGCAACATGGATGGCGCGCAGTGGGCCGTCGTGCCGCTCAGTGGATGGCGCGAGTGCCTTCGTGCCGCTCGTTCGCGTGCCCACAATGGGCCGCTCGTTGCGTGGTGCGCAATGGGCCGCATCAGTTCGCGTCCGATTACAGATGTTTTTTGCCTGTAGAGAGAGAAAAAAACGTTTTTCGGTGGGTAGAAAAACATGGGTGAGAAAAAAAATTCGATTTTGGCAGAAACATTTTCTAAATATCAGTTTTGGTGGGTTTGACCCTCTCCCCATCTCTGTTGACTCTTGCAGGTGGGTCCGACATGAGGGGTAAGGTGGATCTAAATTGGGTGACAAACGTTTTCAATTTAACTCATTCTTTTATAGATAGATGTTGGGGAGGTTGGGTCTTTGGGAAGTGCATGAAGTGTGGCACGGTGACTTAGCTCTTAGACTGGGAAGGATATTTTTCCTATGAGAATGGATTGATTGGACTGTGGCACAGGATCGATTGCATTTTTCGAAGCTGTGCCCCAGAGGTGGTTACTGTGACTGTGACACAGGTGTGTGAATTGATCTAGGAAACCCAATTTCTACTTTTACCTGGTCGTGGTGGTTGTATTTGATTATGAGGATGAAAGCACGAAGTTACTCCAGCAATCATAGAAGTATTTTGCCGACATCTGCTCTATGATTTCTAATGCTTAGTTTTGATGTTGGTTGCAGAAAAAATGGCTTGCCACAGGGTTATAAGGGCTGTCAATTCCATAGAGTGATCAAAGATTTCATGATTCAGGGTGGTGACTTCCTGAAGGTTTGTCTGCCACGCATTAGTAGTCAACCATCAATTTTATTACTTCCTATAGATTTTAACCCAGTGGCATTCTAGTATTTATGTATATACAATTAATAATACGGAGCACAAATTGAGGGGGAATCTGATGTATTATTTCACCTTGTTTGGATCCTTGTGGAGATTTGTTTTAGAGTGATTAACTACCTTTAGTAATCTCTGAGCATTGAGTTACTTGATAAATTCAGCATAAACTAAGCCTACTGCTCTATGTCCTCCAGAATGATGGTACTGGATGCACATCGATCTATGGTACCAAATTTGATGATGAAAATTTTATTGCAAAGCATACTGGGCCTGGACTGCTCTCAATGGTACCTTCTCTTTCCACCTGAATTGTTCTATTGAAATGCTGTCAGAGGTCTTTTGTTATATTGGATCTATTGCTTGGATTCTGTGTTCGATTTGTATTTCCAACCTTCCATAGTTGCACACAAAAGCTGTTACATTTTTTTTTTTGAGTGGGGATTCTCATGTGAGTATAACAAATAACAATGCTTTCAGCCTTTCGTAGTTGCATAAGAGATTTTTACTTCCTTTTTGGCTGGGGTTGTCATGTGAGCATAAGAAATGACTATGCCCGCTATCCCTACTTTGAATATGATTAATTAATGGGATCTAGCACCAGCACACTACATGTTGCCACTTGTTAACTTCAATAATTAGGCAAAATGTTTCTATAGTGTTTCTTGTTTTATCTACCGCCATGTTGTACACATTGTTTTGTAACATTCCCAAGTCCCAACAGTGTTTGGTTAGATAAGCATCGCTCTGCGAGTCATGGTGATTGGTGACTTTGTCTGTCCCATCCTTTCCATAAATGATGCTGTGTTGATACTCATCACTATCATCAGTTGGCTTTTTCTTTTTTCTTTCATCTAAATCATTACTTTGAAGTGTAACAGGTTAATTTATTTTTTCTTCTATTTCAAAGCATGCCTGATGTTCAATCAATATGGTAACTTCTCTCTTATGATATCAGCACTTAGTAGTTGTACCCTGTCTTTTGCAGGCAAACAGTGGAGCTAACTCTAATGGATCTCAGGTAAATGCACATCCTCAAAAATGCCATGGAAGCTTATTCCTGACTGCAAATTTATTCTGCAATATGCCAATATGTTTGAAGTTATCTTATTGAGTATTGTAGTATTGTACTTAAAACCTATATTTTTGCTATGTTGGCAGCGTCCTTGCCTTCAGTATCAGGTCTTGAGTAAAAAAGGCAGTCGATTCTATTGTTTTTTTATGTATTCCGCACCCAATTAGATTCCTAAAAAAAACTTTTTTTTTCTTTCCTGTGCTTGCAGTTCTTTCTAACATGTGCGAAGTGTGATTGGCTGGACAACAAACATGTGGTCTTCGGGGTAAGTTTACTTACTTTTCTTTTTTGTGACCAAACCTCAGAAAATTGTTTTTTAATAACATGATGGCAAGTAGACCTATTTTTTTGTTTGGAGAGAATAGGATGATGGGACAATTTTGTTTTGGTGGCTCTTTATGTAAACCTCAAGCCTAGGTGGAGGCTATTGTGCTTTCTTTTCCATTTTCACCATCACTATGTGATTTTAATGCTTTGATTTGTATGTGTGATCCAGAGAGTGCTCGGGGACGGTCTGCTTGTTGTTAGGAAGATTGAAAATGTTGCGACTGGACCGAATAACCGGCCAAAGCTTGCCTGCATTATAAGCGAGTGCGGTGAAATGTAATTGATCCATGAAGGCAGCTAATCGTACACTCTTGATGCTTCTAAGGCAAACCTTGTTTGGTTGGTGGAAGTAGCGGAGCAATAGAAACTGGAAACAAGATGGCATTGATCAAAGTACTGAAGCATTTCGAAATTGACACTGATCTTGTTGTACCATTTCTGCGCAATCTGTAGAATAATATCCTAAACAGAAATTAATGTTCTTGTTTGACTTGAGAGCTGGGTCTTCCGTTCTGCTGTTGCTGCCTTAGTGATCAAATCGCTGTCGGCTCTTCCATGATTCAGGAAGCAAAACATCGTGGAAGCAAACCATATTTGACCTCCATGTCTCCAGCCCTGGCCGGTTGGCCCAGGGAATTGGGAAACAATTCTTGATTTGATGCCTGTTCTGATCTCTGTCCACGGCACCAGGAACAAATCGAGAATATAATATATTTTGTGATTCAATCACTTAATTGTCTCGTGATTAACTGATTTATATGTTGCAGCTTGCAAGTGGATTGCCATGAACAAACAGGTCAGAGGCCGAGGAACCCACAGTTGTCACCGTGTCAGGATTTCTGGAGTCATATATTCTATATGATAGCTTTTGACAGAACATCTTCCACGAGGATAACATACTTTGGAGTGCCAAACCATGCGGTCTACTTGCAGCTGACACGTTCTGTTCATTATCACAAACCAAAGTCGCAGCATTTTGCTCTCGTACGTGCGTGCCATTACGCCATGCTCCCATTTTAAGCTCCCCGAGAAGTCTCCCCTGATCGTCTGCACGTCCTCTTGCACTCTTCCCGCCCTCCGGCCGACCAACCATGGCGCCCACGACGCCGTCGAGCCCGTTGTCGCGCGCCACGCCACCGCTCTCCCCTACGGCCGGCGGCACACCAAGCCGCCTGGCCGTGGCGCCAGCCTCCCCGTCCACCCCACAGTGCGCCATCCCCGCGTCGCCGCACACGCCAGGCAGGGGCAGGGCGGGCGCGTCCACCCCGGCGCCGGCCACGCCGCGCACGCCGCGGCCGGAGATCACGCTCCGGCAGCCGTCGTCGCAGGCTTCGTCGTCGCAGAAGCGCCCCCCGGCCTCCGTCCGGAAGCCGTCGTCGCGGGCGCTCCGCGCGATCCGCGCGCTGTTCCGATCCCTCCCCATCGTCGCGCCCGCCGCGTGTCGCCCGGCGTCGGCGCTCCCGCGTCGCCACACGAAGCCGCACGACGGCCACACCGGCAGCGGCGGCGCGCGCGTCACCGGCACGTTCTACGGCCACCGCCGGGCGCGCGTCACCCTCGCCGTGCAGGAGCGACCCGGCAGCCTCCCGTCGCTCGTGCTCGAGCTCGGCATGCCCACGGGGAAGCTCATGAACGAGCTCTCCTCCGGTGGCCACATCCGCATCGCCCTCGAGTGCGAGAAGAAGTCCAAGAAGTCACCACCGCCGGACGTCAACGGCAACGGCGGCGGCGGCGGGAACGTGAGCTTGCTGGAGGAGGCGATGTGGACGGCGTACGTGAACGGGAGGCGAGTCGGGTACGCGGTGCGGCGGGAGGCCACGGAGGGCGATCTCGCGGTGATGCAGCTTCTGAGCACGGTGTCGGTGGGTGCCGGCGTGCTGCCCGGGGACGTGATGGATGCACCGGCGGCCGGTGGGGAGGCCGACGGCGAGGTGGCGTACATGCGTGCGGGGTTCGATAGGGTGATCGGAAGCAAGGACTCGGAGTCGCTTTACATGGTCAACCCGGAAGGGGGCGCCGGCGGTGGCACCGAGCTGAGCATATTCCTTGTCAGGGTGTAGGCGTGTGTAGTGATCGTCTCCTTCCTGGGGGGGAGGGGAGGGGTATAGAGATCGTCTCTTCTGTTTTTTCTTTCTTTGGTATACACATGAATGTCCGGATCAAGCGTTGGTTTCTAGTGGAATGGAGATGAATCGTCCAGAATTTATCACTTCTTGTTTGATTTGAGAAATTGAACACATTGTTCCTTGCAATTACAGAGTGTAGAAATGGAGTTCGTAAATATCCACAACGAATGAAATTCTCTCTCTAATAGTACGACAATTGACAATCTATTGCTCGCTCGCATAGCACAGACTGCTACCTCATGAAATGGTTATGTAGGATCCATAAAAGTTGGGAAACACGTAATGGCATAATGTCAATGTTTTAGTATTTGTTGAATATGGATGCATAATGTATATTCCACTGCATTAAAGACATACATGTATATTCCAAGCAGTGACGGATCCAAACTATGAAACTAGGAGGGGCTGATTTTCCCCCTCTCCCTCTTCTTCTTCTTCTTCTTCCTCATCCTCCTCTTTTTTCTTCCCCTCCATCTATGGCTACAACTTCTTGGGGGTGGAGTGTGTGTGTGGGGGGGGGGGGAGGGGGTTGTGGGGGCTCCAATGGCGTTCGGGGGTCGGGGGGCTTTAACCCCCCATGCTAGATCCGCCCCTACCACCAAGTTACGTTGACAACAATGTTATTTATCTTTCACTATCGATCACCAAGCCACGCTGACAATAATGTCATTTATCCTCCGATTTTATGACAACCAACAAACTATTGCTAGCTCATAAAGTACAAAACCGTTGTGTCGTAAAATGATTATGATAGGAATCATACAAAAATAGGAACAACTCGATATTTCCATTAATTAATGGTGCACTATTGATATTTTAGTATATTTTTAATACAGATGCATAAGGCACGTATATTCCACTGCATTAAAGACATGCATGTTTTCGCCTCGACCTTTAAGCTCTAAGCTGTTGCTGCTACTATTACTACTACTTTTGTCATCCATAAAGCTAAGTTGATAGCAACACCCTTTATCTTTTACTACCAGTTCACTTATGCAAGACCATCGCCTTATTACTTACCTACACGACCAATCAACATTGCTTACAACTACATTTGCCGATTGTCTAAGCTATACAAAACCTTAAAACTCCTCGTTATGTTTTTTCCCCATAATCGTTGAATTCGTAGTACGGTGATGAAGCCCACCAACTATTACATTTGGATAAATTTATGTTTTGTCATGTTATGTGTGAATTGCAGGGAGGAGTGAAAGATTACACGCATGAGGTATACATGGGAGAATCAAGCTAAATGATTAAGGCAAATTGGAGGTAAAAACAGGTGACACGTGCCAATCTTCGGCTGTATATGGCATCACAAACGGTTTGTAGCTCATGCTTTAAAATGAATAGAGAGGCAGACATGTCTTAGAGCATGGATTAAGTTTGAACCTCTTGATGCCAATTCATGAAAATGATAATTATGAATCACATGCTTATTTTTGGCATAGGTCTTGAATTTCATAAAAAGATTTTTTCGTCTATTTGCCACCAATAATGATGCAAATAAAAGGTGTCCATGGAATAACTTTGGGCCGCCACATTAAATCTTAACTTTGGGTCACCAAATTAATTCAATGTTTGTGATTCATTTGCTTAGATGTTTTTGTCGACGTGGATTCTAGATCAGTAGCTCAATTGCATGAACTTTGAGTTCAATACCATGATCTACTCGGCAAAGCTCGCGAGTCAAGTGCTGTGCTGGACTGGACTGGACTCCCAGCCGAGGTCCTTGACGTGACGCGAGGTTCTCAAAATACCAGGACACTCGAAGGACGTCAACGCAAAACACCCCCAAACATGGCGACGGAGGGAGAAGGGAGGGGGAAGGCAACGGGAAGGGAAAGTGTTGGGAGCGCGTGGTGGGATCGACGGCAAACCGAAGCGGGAGCAAGCAGCAGCCGCGCAAGCAAGGCAGACAGAGAGAGAAGAGAGATGGGAGAAATTACGCGTCGCCCAGCAGCAGCACGAGCCCCCCACCCCCCACCCGCGCGCTCCTCCCTCCCCTTCCCCTCCCTTCCCTCGCGGCTCCTCCCTCACCCGCGTCATCCATCCCCCCCTCTCCACCTCGTCACGCCGCACCGGCCCGGCCCAAATACCCCCGACCCCTCGCGCTCGCTCTCGCCGCAAACCCTAACCCTAGCTCCTCGCCGGCTCGCCGCCGCCGGTCCGTCGGTGCCCCACTCTCCGAGGTAAGGCTCTGTCCCCGTCCATGGCTGGGTCCCCTGTCCGTGTCCCCCCGCCTAGGGTTTGTTTGTGCTCGCCGCCGCGGGTCGCTGGTCGGGGTTCCGTCTGCTGCTCGCGCTTTGCTCTGCGTCGGGGTGCTTGCGCTGCTTGATTTCTCCTGGCGGGGTTTTGGGGGGAGCTCGTGGGGTTTTGCGGCTTGATTCTTCGCGGGTTGCGGTTCGAAGGTGCTTGTCAGCGTTCGCTTCCGCGCTCCAGCTTTCTATCTCGCTGGTGCGTGGTGCACTGGTGCTTCATTTTTAATTCCCGGGGGGTTATCTCGCTCTATGCTATCGCTTTCATGGTCGGCGATTGATGGGCATATAGCGTTTTGGCTCATTGGAGCAGGGTTTGATCGCCTATGGCTGCTCTGATTTGGTGATTCTGTTGGCTGGTGCTTCTGCTTCACTGTACCAGCTTGTTTCCATGTCCGGGAGAGGTTGTAATGCTGCACTCTTACGCACGCAGGTAGCGAAGTTGGCTAGCGCAGAGGTGACTTCAGCTGGAGTTAAGCGCGTTATGGAGGGGCGCGGGAATCCTCCGCTTACCTCCACCGAAGCGGTGATCAAGAAGCCAAGGAGTGTTGCCTCGAGGAAGCCGAGGTCCACGGAGCAGCTGGCCTCTGAGTACAATGGCATGTGTGCGCCGTCTCGCAACATTTTCCATGATGATGATGCCGGCGTTGAAGCCGGCGGGCATCAGAGGAAGGAGCTGTACCTGAATAGCCCTGAGATGAAGGGTTCCGTGGCTCATAAGAATGACGTGTCCAGGAAGTTAAGAAAGGAGGACAGGTCTGGAGGAGACTATGATGGCCACAGTCGGAGCCGCAAATCGAAGGAGGCTGCCCAGCATGGAGGTGGCGGTGTTCTTGCATTGGAATGTACCACAGGTGGCCCTGGATCCCCTGATAACCCACGGTTGGTCCCGAGGGATGCCAGCGTACCTGGTGAGAATAGGCTGAGAAAAGTGAAGCTTAAAGTTGGCGGGATTACTCGAACCATACATACAAAAACCGTCCCAGAAGCGGGTGGCAGTGACATCCCTGCCATGTTGGATGGCTCTTCTTATCGGCATAAACACAAGGTTTGTTTTATGTGCTTACTGGATAAGTGTCTGTAATCATAATGTACTTTCACGTCTTCAATTGGCACCTGATTTCTGTCCAGCATTTCATTTACTTTACAATTCTGGCTGAGTCGGCATCTTTGTATATTCGCACGTGCCTTCACCCCTCACTTATTATTGGCTATTATTTTGGGAGAGAATAGGATACACTACAGAATGGCACCAAAATTTTCTAGCTTTTGATATGTAGGATCAGAGTTTGCGGGTACGTTTTAATGCCATTAAAGTCCGCCAAACTTCTTCGATATACAGATACTTCCAGCTCACTTTTCCTTCCGCTAACAACTGTAGACAACCCCTGTCCTTTTACATAAGCGACACTGCCCCATCAGTATAGTAAATCCTCATTCCTCTCGTACACAGTAAGGCCTGGGTCCTTCCTTTCTCCTCTGGTGGCTTCTTCCACCTCCAGTCCTGTGCAATCTGCACACAGGATTCTTGCTGGCCTCCATTCCAGGGGTCACCTGCGAGTCTACCGCGTCCCCTGCGGACCTGCCCTGTTTCAACCTCCAGGTGAGATGCCACGGAGCTCATCGAGCAGGGGTGCGAGAGGGGGCCGGGGAAGGGGCCAGAGCAGGGGCGGCGGTAGAGGGGGCAGGGGAAGGAGCCAGAGCAACAAAACCCTGGACTGCTCGAATCCGGTACTCCTTTCTGCATCTTTTCGGTTTTCGCCCCCACGGAGATTGATTTCCGACAACAATCTATGGTGGATGGTATCTTGTAGATCTGAAACTTTGGTAGTCAGATCTGGGCCATTTGGCCTACACAACTATAATCAAATAACTCAGTTTTTTTCATATGTCGGTTATATTTCCACAGCATATCTTTGCAACTAGAGTCCGTATGATTTTATCTCTGTTTCCTGCTCTTTCTGATGGCTTTGCAATGTCATGTAGTTCTTATGTATCTTGTTCACTTAGATGGTAATTGCAAGTTGGGATTCTTATTTTGTACCAGTAGTTGAAGATGCATTATGTCAGTAGCTTTGTATTTGATCTTTGTTGATTACAGAAGTGTTCATTTATTGATCCTTTTTTTCTTAAAAAAAAAAATAGGATTCTGGTGGGTACACAACCAAAGGTACTCATGGTAGCCATGTTGAAGAAAAACCTGGCAATAGGCATGACATTTCACCATCTTCTGACACTGTTCGCAAGAGCAAGAGGATTCCTAAGAAGAAAACACTTGATGGAGATTCTGATGATGAAGATGGTGAGTTACGCTATCTGGAAAAACTCAGAGGGGCTAAAGTTGCACCAGATCCTATGACCACTGGGCTTGGGGTTTATGATGATTCTACTGATGATGCTCTCAAGAAAAAGAAGCTTTCCAAGGTTTCTAAAAACAAGAGCACCCCATATGAAGTAGATGAGGACTTTACAATGTCACGATTTGGAAAGGATGGTAGGAAGAAGTTGCAATTAGGTGATGACAATGAGTCTGTTGAAGAGGAGGAATCAGAGATGGATGAAAATAATGGGCTAAAGGAATTGGATTCACCTTCAGATGCAAAGATTGAAACCCCTGGTCTTACAACAAGACAGAGAGCCCTTCAAGGCAGGGGTGGACATGGTGAAAACCTGATTGAATTTCCTGATGGATTACCAACTGCTTCATCAAGAAGTAAATTCTTAGTTCTTGTTTTGAGCTTTTTGTTGGCATTTAACATTTCTGCCTGGGACACTGATAATGCCATCATTGATTATGTTACAGAGCAAAAGGAGAAGCTTTCAGAAGTGGAGATACAAGCCAAAAAAGCAGAAGCTGCGCAGAGGCGTAAGATGCAACTTGAGAAGGCAGAGAAGGAACAACAGGTTTGCCTCTGCCCTTCAAATTTGTAGTTTTACATGTTTTTTCTGTTCTGTTTGGTGGTTGAATTTTACAAACTCAAATTGCACAGGCTGAAGCAATGAGGAAGATACTGGGTATAGATTCTGAGAAGAAAAAGGAAGAGAAGAAGCTGAAAGAACGGGAGGAGAAGGTATAAATTCCTGAAGTATTTCGGTATCTGCATTTGCCTATTTGCCGCAACAAATTAATCTTTTGTGTTCCCTCTTATCTAGGAAAAACAAGCAAAGTTAGAGGAATACAGGAAAAACTGCATCCAGACTGTCATGGGGCCAACCGGAACTGTCATTACATTTCCAGAGAGTATGGGGCTTCCAAGCATATTTAACTCCAAGCCTGTCAGGTTACATACATCGCTATTACTTATCTCTATGCATTCAATCATTTCACTGCAGCATATGCAGGTTGATTCACTTTTTGCATGTGTGTTCCTTACCTGCTTGATTTTATTTCATCAGCTATCCACCTCCAAGGGAGAAGTGTGCTGGCCCAAATTGCACAAACCCGTTCAAGTACCGCCACTCCAAGACGATGGTTCCACTTTGCAGCCTGGCATGCTACAGGGCTGTCCAGGGACATCCAGTCCAGGAGAGTGGAACTGGCCAAGGAAGTTCTTCTGCTAAGGGAAGTGCGGCGCCCCAGGGAGATGTTGCTGCCAAGGGAAGCGAAGCGGCTCAGGGAAGTGCCGCTGCTCAGGGAAGTGACGCGGCCTAGGGAAGTGCTGGGAACCAGGGAAGTGTCGCTGCCCAGGCAAGTTCTGGGAAGCAAGCATGATGAACCTAGTTCCCTGACCTGATGCAACCGTGACCATCAGTAGGCTGGAGAAGTGTATGTCGACATGGCCAGCTTGCTGGTGTGTAGTTTTTGTGGTTTCACCTGGTGGTAGTCTTAACAATCAACCTGACAAAAGATGGGGGTGACTGCCGGAAACTTCTGCCCTTCGTGAACCTAGTCTGGGCGTCATATTGGTGGTGGATCTAGTTGACTTGTGGTCGGTTTAAATAGACTAGTCGATAAAGAAAAAAAAAAAAGTTGTACATCAATCGTGTCCTATTTGTGCGGTTCTTTTGTTGCCCGCCCAGCCCTGGTCTTGAGCTGTGGCCGTGATGGTTTCTTGTGCTTGTCGATTGTCGTGGTGGCCGACCTGGGCGCGGGGTTTCTCCAGGTTCGAATCGGTCGTAGGCCTGTGATGTTGACGGTTGATTTTTTTTTTAAAGGGTTTCTATGCCTGCTCGAGGTGTTTCTGTTGTGTAGAGAAGCAATGGTTGGAATTACGGGCCACCTGCTCAGGGCCACGAGACTGGTAATGTCCAGTCCTGTCGTGGATGGCTGATGAAATAAAACCTGGTACTGGTCGCCGGAGAGGCATGGCAAACCCAATGCAGGCGAAGAGACCACGGCGGTTGTTTTTTTTTTAAGAACTGGGCGGCCTGTCGTGACTATTCTGGGATGGGCCGCCTGTCATGAGTTATTTTAAGATGGGCTGCAAGATAAACTAAGAACGTTGTTGGGCTTTTTCCGGCGCGTGCGTTTGATGGGCTGTTTAGGCGGCACGACCTTCCTCTCTCTCTCTAAAAAGAAGACGACACGATCTGATCTGACTTGTGGTGACAGCAGCAAAAAGGAGAAATGTGCGCACTCTGGATGAACTGCTGACCACACGTCACGTCACCCTCGGCGGGCGCTGACCCACCCCATCCTGTCCTGCCCTCCAAAGCTGTCAACACTCATACAGCGTGGACCAGCGAGTCCACTCCACGGACGGAACGGAACTGTCCGCGTGTTGACCTCCAAAACCTCACTCACCCATCGCTCTGACCTTTGCCCCCTCCGCAGCAGCTGCAAGCAATCACCTCCATGACCCAAAAGCCATAGAGGACGCGACGAGGAGGCCGTGCTTGCATGGCGTTGGCATGGCTCCGTCCGTGAGCCCATGAGTGGACGCACGCACGCACGCACTCTCTACCAGCAGCTAGCGGCGACTTTCCGGCCGGCCGGACACCTCGATCGGCCACTGAAAAGAATGGCATCTTTGGCGCCTCAGCCTCTACTCCTGAAATCGATCTTCCCCTGTGTGGCTGTGTCTATGCTAATGCTACTCCCGTTGTCAATTATCATCTCCCGGCATGGCTTTTTGCTCGGACAAGGAACGGTCACCGTCCGGTGGTCGGGCGGCGCGGGGCACGAGGCCGCCGGTCGGCGATCGCCTTTCCCAGCCGCTGGCCTCCACTCTACTCTACGTTTATAGCAGGATCATCCCCCGCGGGGCGAGCGCCCGTAACTGTTCCACAGTGCCTCCTCCCTCGCCCTGTCACCTGCCAGAGGCATTTCAGCTACTGTAGGCGCTAAAAAAAAGCTAGCAGTGGCAGACACTAGTCACGGTCGTGCAGTTTGCTGTGTTGGTTTGGTTTGGTTTGTTTGTTTGTTTGTTTTTGTTCAGAGAGGTTAGAGCAACGACAGTGTTCTTTCAGTGTAACACACAGTTGATGAGTAAACGATTGATGCTTTCATTGATGATTAGAGATGCTTTATCTAAGCTAAAAGACACAGGGCGTGTGTGTACTTGCTTCCATCGCGTTCCAGAGAAAAGGAGCTGTAGATCATCCTGTTGGAAAGCGTCTTTTGGACCAGCCCTTCTTTTTTTTTCCCTCTCCCTTTTACAACATGCATGGCCGTGCAGTGAGTGAGTGATACAAGCATACAGTATGTACACTACAGGTCTACAGCCATGCGTGCAGTGCAGTGGGCATGGCGAGCCACAGCCTTGTGCGCCCGCACGCGATCCGAGGACCAGCTGCTTTAGGTTTGTTGGACATCTCTCCAGCGTTCACAGTCGCTCACTCGCTCATGGCTGGCAGGCAGCAAAGATCCCTAGCTTTTGCATGCGTCGCCCCAGTTTCTTTATACTGCTGCTGCCTGCTGGCGGTGTTGTTGTTCTTTTTTTACTGCTGGACCGGAGACAGGAGACATGGAAGCATTGCACAGGTAGACTACTCTGATCGATCTCGTCTTTTCATCCCGGGCCTTTCCGATCGATCCGAGCAAGCATTCCCTCTGACTCTGCTCTCTTGCCCCATCTTTTGCCCTCCGCCCATGATCGCCCATGCATCTCCACGGTTAATCATGGCCTCTCAAGCGCGCATGTCAAAAGCCACCGTACTTATGGCCGCACCTTTTCACTTTCATCTCAGAGTAATTGAGTAACTCGCACACTACGCTGCTCCCATGCTAGCTACTGAGCAGTCGATGGGCGCGATCACGTTAAAAAATGTATACTGAATAATCAGTCGGTCAGTGGGTACGGTGTTATGAAATGTATATCATCACCGAATTAATTAATTAGTTTGATTGTATTTATTGTTTGTGTTTTCATATTTCATTGCAAAGAACCATGATTTTCTGTAGCTAAATATGATTTTTTTATGAAACTAAATATGAGTTTTGTAGCGTCTCATCTGTCATGTATAGCAAGTAATGCCGTATAGAACGGAATGCCATGTACGGAGTGTCAGTTTAGATTCCTTCATATCTCTAGGCAGTTCAGAGTTAATAAGCTTTGTGCCTCTGGCATATAGCCATGTGCGCTTTGACCTGCGCATTAGCAGAAGTTATCGTAAAAGTTTAGGAGAAAGATGCAATGGCTTTTCCCAATGCAAGGAGGAGTGCCGCCAGCAGGTAGTAGCTAGCCAAGAGATGGAGAGCTTATCATCAGCTCATGCATCATTTGGAAAGCTAGAAGCCTTTCTTTAGCTTTGCTCTCGTAGATGCAAAAATTTTGGCGTGTGAAAGGTGAACATGGGCAAAAGGAATGGAAGAAGGGGGGCAAGAAAAGAAAGCGGCAAAGTGGTTAATTGGATGGTGTCTACATACAGTGTGATTACTAGCACTACTACTGATTAGAGAGAGAGAGAGAGAGAGAGAGAGAGGAGAGTGATGGACGATGAGGTGGACAGGCTGGGGGCATGACGGCATGAGCGTCACGTGTGTCGTGGTCGTCGTCAGTGTACGCGATGTAGTGACCGGAGAGGCCGGGTGAGGCGCCGGCGGAGTGCCCAGCACGTACGTACGAGGCTCAGCTCCCCATGGGTTGGGTTGAAGATGACGATGACGACAGCGATGGAGGAAAGAGACAGAGCGGCGTTCCGCTTGTTGGTTGGGCAAAGGGAATGATTGCCAGCGGCCCCCTCTCCTTGCATTGCTGACACTGCCCACAGCACGCGTGCCCCGGCCGGATCCTCTACATCTTACGTCTTCCTTCTCTCTCTAACCACCGCACACATTCATTGTTGTCCTCTCTCTCTCTCTCTCAAAAAGTTTTGTGCGTTCTCAGTGTTAATTTTGTCTGTGACTTGTGACTAGTAGCGTTTTTTTTTTGTTGAAAAACTACGTACTAGTGGCTAAACATGCATTCAGGTTTACTGCTTCATGAGGATAAACCATAAGCAAGAGCATGCCAGCACTTGGCATATAGCAGTCACTGTGCATGGACACGCATTGCCGTTTTCACGGATGTGCAGAGCAGACCTGCTGGTACATTCCATGCTAGAACGGGCACATGAAATGAAGGGCGTCGTTAGGCGTGCATGCGCGTATAGTATAGGGATCACCAAACTGCAGATCGGAGAGAGAGAGATGCATGTCGTCGTCCTGCTGGTCCCCCAGAAGAGGAGGAGTATAGGGTGAGGCCGGGCCTCGCCGTGGTAGGCCTGTCCACTCGATCTCCTTCCCCGCACGCTTCCTTTGTACCTACGCGCCCGCCCAATGCATGATCCAACCATTGCATGCCTTCTTTACCAATCGAATTGGGATCATCACCAATTTGCAAGATCATCGACTAGGTCATCACATGCATGCTCGCCAAATAAAGGGATTGTTTGGAAGCTGCAAGTGCTGGTGGTTGCATGCTTTGCTTGCATCTTTTGTGTGGTTACTTACCATATATCATCCATGCACACACCTCAATGCAACTACTAGATGATCGATAGATGATGGTCCATGCATTTTTTTTGCATCAATGGTGTGACCACACGCACGTCACGTAGCTACTAGCTAGTGATCACTTGTTGCATGTTTGGAAGTGACAAGCAAGTACGCCGTGGTTACCAAGCTCACAAAAGGGCCGGAGAGCATGCCACAAGCAGACAGGGACGTGATCGATCCGACTCTGACAGAGCATTGCATTTGTAGTTTTGTACCAATGCAAGAGGCAGTTGGTGTTTGATACCAAGCACACACTTGAACAGGCTAGGGATTCCCTGCTGGAGAAGGAAATGGATAGATTTTCTAGATACAGACATGCATGAATGACTCATCACCATATGCATGCTATATATAACCATAAATTCCACATGCTTGAATTCGGATACGCAATGCAATTGATAAATAATATTATCACACACCAGAAAAAAATGATAGGAAACTACTTGTGAGCCCTTACCCTTCTTTTAACTTCGGCCTAGGCTCTATAGCTGATTGTATTGGCTCCCAAAAAATTAGAAAGAACTAGGAACCATTATATGTACTCACCATCTAAAAAGAATATGGTTTACCATAATAACAATGCCATTTCTCTAACATATACTTATAACCCATCTAGCGATCGACTAGCTTATTGTTGTTTAATTATTCGTGTTAGTTACCAATAACCACTAGCCATGCAACAAGTAAAGTTAACTACATCCACTGTCCAACTAGCTACTACTGAGTCAGATTTGCAAGGATTTGACTTGAAACCCAAATGATGCCATTACCCACGTACTACACTACTACTCCTAGTCTCCTAGTTTATTAGAGTGTCTTTTTTTTCTCCAAATAAATGCCGTCACGAGGATTTCGTTCTAGCTACTTGCAGTAAGTCACATCAACGATTTGGATATTTTTTCAGTGGGACTAGTGCGAAATATACGTGTGGATCTTAAGATACACGCACCGTATCACCAACGCTTTCTGTCCTCCAAAAATAGTCAGAAATAGGGGCGGATTAGATTACTGACAGCGATATGTAACACCACACAACTTAAACAAGTCACTCACTGATAGACCCATCATCCATGCATGCATGCATGAGAGAATTTTAACTTCATTAATGTATTCTTTTCTTATTTTTTATAGCTCAGTACTGAGCATGCATTCCGTTTGCTGTTGGTGTTGGGGAGGTCGGATCAAATCATGAAAACTTCTGCCAGCATGCCTGGTCTCACTGACAGTTATATGTAGAGTCGTACAGACAGGCACAAAGCTTTTTTTGCTTGCTAGTAGAATACTCCCTCCGTCCCATAATAGATGACGTTATGGAATGCGTGCACGTGTTACTTTCTCAACTTTGACTCGATTTGTAGAAAAATATGTGCAATATTTATCTCTCTAATAAATTTGTTAAGAAACTAGATTCGAATATCTATCTAATGATACTAATGATGTATTATAAATATTAATATTATTTTATATATAATTGGTTAATGTTGAAAGATGTTGTTTTTCTTGGGAAGCGAGAATGACATCTATTTTGGGACGGAGGGAGTATCTCCATGTAGAAACCTGTGCTCCTGCTCTGCTCTGCTCTGAAAAGATTGGAACTAGCAACATGTTGGTACCATATATGCAGATGCAGCAGCCTTTCTCTGTACATTTTTCTTGTGAGTGCCTGCAGTCCTCATGAGGATCCACACATTCATTCATCTCCATTTTAAAAGAAACCTCTAGCTACTATATGCTGAATACTGAAAGTCCAATAATGTATGCATATGCATTTCTTCATTCCATGCATTCACTCAACATTATATTGCTTGATGTTCTAATACGGTATATTCAGTACCCATGCATGCTATATAAGTATGTAATAATGTCCTGATGAACAAGTATTGCAATATACTATACTGCAAGTCTTCAATGGATATGCATGCATGTGACATGTAAGAATGAATGAGGCAGATTGCCATTGCAAGGCACAGCAACCAGCTAGTGTGGGCAGAAAGCACGTCACAGCAGTGCCCTTGTTCAAAGCTGATCAGTTACAACCTCCTTTTGTCCCCACCAAGTGCCATCCTGGCTTTTGCTTTTGCCTCAGAGAGAGGCAAGAGACGACGACGACGACCATATGAGAGAGAAGCCATATCACACGACACAGTAGCCATAGCCTGACATGGAGATCTCCATCTCCAAAAGCAACGCAACAAAGAGGAGCAACGAAATGCAATGCAAGGTTACAAAAGGAAACCAGCAAGAAACAAAAGATCATCGCTGCCCTTCAATTCCCCCCTTTCCCCAGACACACAGAGGCATCATATACAACATCCTCCACATCATCCACCATTTCCTAGCATGCAAGGCTTCTTGCATGCATGCAATGCACTCATGTGTCATGAGAGCTCACTGCATGCCTCACTGTGCTTTCTCTGCACCCACGAGCAATCATTGGCTGCTTACTCCTGGCTAGCTCCTCCCTCGTCTCCATTCAGACATGACATGCACCCCAGATCGTCCACTCCGAGTCCACTCATTCACAACTCACAAGCTAGTCACAAGAGTAGTATGTTGTACAGCGCATGAAGGCATGAAGCTATCTAGAGCTTGTATGCATTATTTGGTACCAACACATCTTGCATTGAATGATGAACAGGACTTTGTCATTCTTGGGTACATAACTGCACAACCTGATCCAGAATGCAAAAAAATGTAAATGTGCAGATGTTGCTTGAACTTGCTTGTAATAATGGGGAAAAAACATCTGGTCTTAGTTATTAAGCTTTCAGCATTATATTGAAATATATATGTTGTGCTTAACTGGTTGGGTAACAAGCCCTGCAACTTTGCATTGTGCTGCCTGACTCTTATTATTCTTCAAGGGCTGGGTTTGCAATGAATTTGGAGCAACATCGATTCAAGAAGCTCAAGCAAACCCTAGCAGTACCACCATACTAGTATACCTTTTCTTCCTAATGGCATGCATCTCAAGAGGAGCCATGCATGCTACCTTGGGGAGAAGAAGAGATCGACCTATAGCAACTCATTATATTAGCACACAAAGAACTAAACATGGAGATGGAGCTAGCAGTACCACGACATGAGCATGCAATTTAGCTATTTGATCGATCGAGCTGAGCTATGGCGGCCGCCGATGATCATCGATCAGCCGGACGACCGGCGGCGTGCTAGGCTGCCGGTTGCATGTTGGTTGTGTCCGAGACACGTCGCCTCTTTGGTCGGTCGCCGCCGCCTCCAGCTCCCGGCCTCTCGACCAGAGCTCTCAGGGCCTCCTTGAGGAAGTCGCCGCCGCCGTTGCCCTCAATGGAGCCGCCGCCGTATCCTTCGTCGTCTCCGGCGACGACGCCATCATCATCGACGACGTCACGCGCGAGGACGAGGACGTTGCGGACGCGGCCGCCGAGGGTGGCCATCTCGGCGCGGAGGGTGCGGAGGCGGAGCGCGCGCAGCGTCTCGATGAGCTCCGGGAGGAGGTCGGAGCGGTCGTCGCAGCAGACGGAGGCCTCGAACACGGCGCCGCCGCCCGACGCGAGCACCACGATCTCGTCGTGCTCCGTCGGGAACAGGTGCGCCGGCGCCGCCTCACCGACGCCCGCCACCCGCTGCTTCAGGTCACGCACCCTCTCCACCGCCTTCGCCAGCAGCGACGCCTTGTCTATCTGCAGGGACATAACAAGCATCAGCAAAATGATGAACCTCTTATTCTTGCCACAATAATTAAGCTAGATCATATCAAAGCACAAACCCTAGATTGATCGATCATGAATATGATCATATGCAAAAGGACGGAAATCCTCTGTAATAAGAGTAAAATTGGAAACATGGTACTTGGTAAAAACAAAACACAGGAAGGATGCTCCAATCAAAATCATGAAGGGGAACTATCAAGGAAAAGAAAAGAGCCCTAGCCTAAGCCTCGTGTGAGTGTGATAGGAATAGGAAAGGCTCCATTCTACTTTCCCAAAAACCAGCTTTAATCACACTGTTAGCTCTGCCTGCTCGTGTAGTACGTCTTGGCTATGTCTAGTCTAGACATCAGCTTGATGTAGCTGCTGCAAGAGCTAGATGCCAAGTCGATTTTGCAGAGAAACCATCAGATTAACCTCATGCAGAACATGTTCTTGCAGTAAGCTAACCATCAGGGTAAGATTTTTTTTTTTTTTTTCATTTTCAGATGAGGAACTGGAAAAACACAAGAAGAGTGTGTAGTAACAGTAGTATGCCTTGGGGTCGCAGGAGAGGACGTTGCGGAGGCGGTCGAGGTGCGACTTGATCCGCTCGCGGCGGCGCTTCTCGGCCTCGCGGTGGTTGCGCGACGCCGCGAGCGCGCGGTCGTGGGCCGCCGCGGCCGCGGCCTCGTCCTCCTCGGAGTCGGCGGCGCCGCCGTCGGGCCAGATGGAGCCCATGAAGAAGGGCGGCAGCATCGGCAGCACGCCGCCGCAGTCGCCCTGCCGCCCCGCCGCGCCGGCGAGCGCCGACGCCTCGGCCGCCGGGAACATGCGTGCTCGATCCCGATCGCGCGCAGCAGAGGCGCTTCTTCTTGCGATGCCCTCACCTCACGCCTCCTCGAGTGGCAGGGCGCACTGAAGCTGCCTCAAGCCAAGCCCGCAGCACTGAGCACGAAGCTGGTAGCGGTAGTGGTGGTGCGAGTTGTTGCGCTGTGTTATTCCTAGGATCGACTTGTTGATGGACCGGAATGGAGAGAGAGAAGCCGAAGCGGATTGATGGATGAGAGATGGGATTGATGGGTGAGGAGTGAGAGCCGCCCGGGCAGAAGGAATAAACAAGGGTGTGTTTAGATTGGGGAAAGATTCCCCGAAAATACACTGTTCACAAAAAAACACTGTAGATGAATAGTGCTCTGTGAGTGGAAGAGGTGGGATGAATAGGGAAAAGTTGGATGAATAGTGGTTTTTTGAGGAATCTTTTTGAATCTAAACGCACCCTAAACACGCTGTTGGCTCGTTGAGGAGAGAGAAAGTGACGCTCGCTCGCTTGGTTTGGTTGCTCCATCCATCCAGTGGAGAGAGAGAGAGAGTCTAGTGAGTGCTCTAGAGAGAGAATTTGTTGGTAGGCGAGTGGTGGCCCGCGTACGTGTTGACCCGTCACGGGGTAGAGAGAGAGAGAGGACTGACGAGTCCTGCAAGCTAGGGATGCCGGCGAGCGAGCGAGATGGGCACTGCGGCGGCAGAGAGCTCGGCGGTTGGACGGCTGGGATGGTGCCGACCTGGTGGCGGGTCGACGTCGGAGGAGATAGAGAGTGGTGGCGGTGGTGGACGGATCGGGATTGTTTTCTTGTTGACTCTTGTTGCATGCAACTTTGGGGAATGTTTTTGCTTCCTTCCTCTCCATCCCACCCGAACTTGTTGGGTTGCACTTCACCTAATTTTGGCACAAAGGACCTACCATCAAGAGGGCAAAAAAACATTCTCTGGAACATTTGAAATTCGTACTGCTCTGAATTTTACTAGTTCAGTTCAATGCGCGTGAGTTGCATCAATTCTCTTGTTTCGGCGACACGTGGCGCGGATCCAAGCAAACAAGGTTCAAGACTTTTTGGGTAAGGACTATGGAACTTTTGATGTGTGACTAGTCCGTGATGTAAAGAAGGCTCACGCTGATGGCGTTTCTCACTTTTGATTTGCCAGAACAAGCCAAGAAGGCTGCAAAACACATGCAAAGAGGAATCTGCAAAAGAAGATATCATACCAGGAGGCTGAAAAAAAATATCTGAATGTTCATGGAATTGGGTGACTTGGTGAACAGGGACCATAGAATTGGATACCCAAATTATCGGATTATTTTATTTGATACAACTCCTGATATTGGCATTTCCTTGAAAAGGTGGTGGAAAAACACAAGAGAAAAGGAAACAGGAGAGGAAAAGGTACACACTAGACAGGGCAGATCTCCGACCAAAATGCAGAGATGAAACAGAGGAAAACTGATAAGAGTGAAAGCTGTTGCTGTATGGTACTGATTAAGTTACTATCATGCTCTGAGGTGTGGGTAATCATTGTACAAGACATAAGTGCTCTACTTGGTAGCCTGTGCAATTATGTTTCTCAATGAGCTTGCCTCCTCCTTTGCGGCTTCCACCAAAGCGTCCTGCAAAAATACACACGCTTATTCCACCACCGTCATGATAGATCATCACCCCAATCCTTAGTGGCAACCAGTAGTGCATTTCACATGAGCACATGAGTATGCATGTAGGCTTATCCTTTTCATTGTACTGCCAAGAAATTCGCACAGTTCAGCTGGTATAGGGGACTATCATAAGCATTTTCTAAAAGTTTGTCTCTAGCGAATCCACATGGTTGTGTCATGAAAGGCCAGGCAGAGTATTGCAGTTGCAGGACAAAAAAAAAGTTCAGGGCAACATGCGCAGTTAGAAATCCTCGTTGTTTTGACTTGTTTTAGGTATCATTCCAGACCATAAATTATCTTGCGAACACAAGATCAAATCAATAAATTACCTGTGTAGTAACTAGGCGTAGAACCGCTTTCTTGTTTGATTCTTGGAGTTCACCAGCAATCAAAACCTCATCCAATATAAAGTAGGCCTGCAGATTCAGAACAAAAAAGGTTGAAATGCGTTGCCATTTTAGCAAACTTGGTCAGCTGAGATAGGTATCGTAATTCGTAAACTTAATAAACTCACACCTTGTGAAAATTGAATATGAGGTCTAGCTCGCAGACCTGCAATATGACACAAAGAAGCCATAAGCCCACATGGCAAAATGGCAAATGAGTCTCTGAACTAGGAAAGTTCTTTTTTTGAAGGGGTAAACTAGGAAAGTAAGCAAGGGAGTAGAGGGACATCGGAATCTTACATTGCCAAAGTACCGGTCCAGTATCTCAACATAGTGATGGATGATTTGAAGAGTTTCCAGTTCATTGTCAGCAGGATCAATGCACATGCAGAAGTAAAGGCTTGCGTACCTGCATTATTTCCATGAACGGATTATGCCAGCCATCATCAGGAACATTCAGTGTTACATTTCATATGAATAATAATATTTGCAAAAAATGCTTCACCTTTAACTGGTTTCTAACAATCAGATATGAAATTTCATAATGACCACTCAAAAAAACTCCTCACCTCTTGTACACAACTCTGTAGCCTTGCCAGTCAACAAAATTGCACAGCTTGGGGCCTCTTGACAGTACGAGCGTACTTATTTCTTTGATCACCTTTTCAGTGAAAGCAGATATGGTGTTTGAGTCCTTTGTACACCATGGGATGCAGACATGACAGGCTCCAGCCAAAACAACGATAAACTGCAGTGAAAACCTGATGATGTACCCATACTCATACCTTGGATCTCTGCTTCTGTGGATAAGGAGTGTACCATTTCGTCAGCCTCACTTTCCCCTGCCTGCTTATGAGAAGCACAAAATGTATCTGACAACAACGCAAAAATGTTATGTGCTACATGGAATTCTCTTGCTCCTGAAAAAAAAAACAGACAGAAAAGCAAGGAAATTAAGCTGGCATACACACTCGAGATCTAGCACCCGAACTCATGATGAACACAATTTCCAAGGTTCAGCCCTGATCGAGTTCCTCAAACAGTATGATTTCCTTGGCTATGAGGTCAATTTCCCAATCTCTAGTCGCAGGCAGTCACAGGCCTGGATCATCATCAATTGAGCAGAGCTGCGGCGCTGGTCTCCAACCGGATGCGGAGAACCGCGTGGGCCTCCGCCCCTCCTGTCCTCCCTGCGGGTGAGATGTGACGTAGTTGTTGCTTCGTCTTGATCGGGAGAATAGTGGTACAGGGCCTCGTCTTCTCGGCGGGGAGGACGGCAGCGGCGGCGGGCGGGCGGGGCAGGAGGAGCCGAGGGGCCGAGAGTGCCGGTAGACCAAATCAGGGGAGTTTTGCAAATAACCAGGTAGCAATTTGTAAATATTCGGATCGCGATTAATAGTCGCGATCGCGATTATTAGTCGCGATCCAAACCAGGGTATCCGTAAATATTCCATGCCGGCGAGGTCCACCCCTCTGCCGACCTCGGCTCCCTCCGCCGCCGCGCATAGGTCCATGCGCGCGCGCACGGCTGCAGCTAAACCGGAGATGCTTCCGCGACAACGCCGGCGCGTTGTGAGCACGCGGTGCCCCGGGATGGGGAGGCTTGGACCTAGAGGGAGCACAACAGCCACCTATGGCGACCGCCGCTTGCCGCAGCCAGATGTGACAAGAAGAAGCAATCAGCCACGGAATCCGCCAACCTCCCCCAGCTTGCTGCTCATGGAATGCGTTCGCGAAAAAGGAATTGGCAGTAGGATACAGATTCCGGGATGATCAGGAAACCATTGACGAAACCTTTCGAGCGAAATTCTTCGCGAGGGGTGGGATTGGATCATCAATATTCAATAACAAGCGCACGAAAACACGAAAAAACAAATCGAAGATGAAATGCGTGTATTTCGAGTGGGATTGAGGAGGCGGATTACCATGGTTCGGCGTCGGCTGGACTCTTGTCCTTCTCTGAAGAAGATGCAACGATGGTTTTCAGGAGTCGCCGACGATGATCACCGCTGCTGCAGGAGACGATTGCGCACAGGACGAGAGGAGTTTGAGGCCTTCACGAACGGTTTAATTTTTCTTCCTTGCATCCCCGCAGTCTCTGCAAGCGGGCCCAATGGGTCCGCGAAAAGTGGGACCACATGGCCACGTCCCGGCCACTAGTGTATCAATCACTGCATCTGATGGCTTTTATTTTTCTTAAAAAAAAATGCCTATTTTGCACTGATTGTTGCCCTCCACAATTCGAAGTTTTGTATATACTTTGACTAGAAAATACATAATGCAATTCAGTCGTATTCCCTTTTTATGTTTTTAACTGTGCATAAATCCATGACATGTTGTACATGATGTTACAAGACTGAAGGAACTTGAAGTCTTATTGTACATAAGCAAAACCGTGTTCACACCTGAAAGTAAAATGAACAATCAATTCACATCTTACAGTTTACAGATATATGGTCATATACATACCACTATAACAGGCGACGCCTCACTCGCTATTCTCAACTGAGAACTAGCACTAGGTAGAATCTTCTCTATGGTATTTGTATTTCAAAACTTTGAGGTTACAACATCAATGGAACAACTTACAACATGTACCTGATTCTGGAAACTAGATTCTGGACCGTACCGATTTTGCTTCCTTGCCGATTGTTAAGGGGCGAACATCCAGTAGTCTTTCACAGAAATCAAGCCTCAGAATGGACAAGGTACTTGCATGATGAATATTTCGCATTACTCATTTACTCCATTTACCTTCTAATATATAGTGTGGGCAGTGGCATACGATATCATTATTCTTAAATGCTCTGTTTTCCAGCTCGTGTTCATTTTTTAAGTGAGAAAATCAACAGAAATCAGCCTTGGCACCAGACAGGAACTTCAGCGTGATAAAAGGTGCTGTAAAAACTTCACTGTCCACAGAAGATCGCCGTAGTAGGTCACCAGCCATATCTCGGTCAACTATTTCACGTGCCCATGTGATTGTCGCAACGTTATGCCAAGGTCATATTTCTTGACTCATGTCATATACTACATGCTGTTGATGGAACGATGGCATCTTGATCCGACGGAATGAAGCACAGCGATCTTTCTTCAAAGGGATCAGTTTACCTGAAAATAAACTGCCTATGATCCAGCTCGCTGGCTGCAAGGAAAAATGGGGATCAGATGCATTGAAATGGTTGGGTATAAAACCATTCAAATGATCAAAGCACTGCCTTGTTATTTTTCTTTTGTCTTTTTTGCGAGAAAAAATGCCTCAGCTTTTCTGGCAATAGAAAAGAAAACCTAGAGCCTTTCAAATCACCACTGATTTTTTTTTCTTCATAAAAGACCAAAAACAATGCGAGTGACTACTATAATGGTTCAAAATGTTTGTAATAAGTTATATAGTTATATTTCTGCATCTAACTACATAGCTAGGATGTGGACACATGGAAAAATTTAGATCTTCATCACTGAGCTACAGTCATTCCAGGTTTAATTATTATATCTAGAATAGATGTGCTACATTGAACTAACCGCTGTCTTTATGTAGTGTTCCAATCCACAATGGCTTAGATGACGAGACGCGCTAGCTTCACTCGCAACAAGAATGATTCCATGTGATGCACTTCCATCCTTCAAGCTTTCAACTAATCCCTGAAGAGATACAAAAACTTGGCCACCTCCATGCTGTTGAAAAGAAATGCTATTAGCAAAGGGGTCAAGCTATACCACCCGAATAACCACTGGAACTAAAATTAGGTTTCTCTAGTCCAAGTAAAATTCCTCTAAAAATTGAAGTGAAACATCAAACATGACGAGACTAATAAGATGGCATATCACATTCCCACACAATAAAGCATGAGGAAATTATTTGACTGCTAGGCTTTCCACCACCACTAATTGCTTGTGTTTTACTATGGAATTGAATGCGACAAACCTTTATAATGTTGGAAAATTTTGAACAGAAACTGATTTTGCCGTGGATCAAGAATCCTACTCCATCAAATATTAATGTTCTGCATTTTGGGTGAACTGAGTGGCCAAATGCCGAACTATGCTTCTGAGCATTCCTTCGTTGAATTAAATACCTAGCAAAAGGATATAACATAGCAAATACTAAGCATCAGGGATGAACATTCTTACCACATTAATAAATGGTACTAACCAGTGTCAATATTAGATATCAAAAGAGGTTTAACAAATGCAATCTCTAAAGCCAAGTGCTACTAAGTTTGAGAAGAATAACTGAGCAGCTTTGACCTAAAAGCATCTAGGCTTAAAATATGGTGCAAAGTATATTTGCAGCGTGAAAATTAAGCAAATGCTTAATCATGCCAGTGTTGTGTTTGAAAACCAATCTGGATCTAGAACAGAACTGCTAGGTAGCATTTCTTTCTTTCCTTCTGTAACATCTGATGCCTCGAGCGGCATAAAAACTTGTAAAACCCTGTTTTGCAATGACAATTTTCAGGTGGGGAGCTCCGTAGTTTTCTCCAAAAAGAAAAAAAATACTGCTAGGTAGCCTATGATGGTTAACAGTCACATTAAGTTAACTATGACGATGTCTTTCGCTTAGACTAATTTGGCAAATAAAAGAAAAGGAAGCATGTAAGCTTTTGAGATACTGCACAGAAGAATTAAAGGGGTGGCACAAATATTACAGAGGTCATAACTATAGTATAAATGGTAAGTTTGCCTTGAATACTCCAAGAAAAATATGGAACAATGAACATTTATGGACGAAGTAGAAGTTCAAAAGTCTATTTTCATAGGGTAGGCATCTTGCAATTTGTAGACAGAAGCTTCTAAAAACAGGTAGTATGCTAGGAGTTTGCCTTACTTTCCAGGTGGCAACAGGACGCCAGCTTGAAGAGAATCGAAGAACCAATTGGGATTTAACACCCAGGCATTGATAGCACAGCCATATAAGAATTTAGCTGTTGATACCTGATGCAACAAATGTCTGGAATCATTAATGCAATATGGGACACATATAAATGGATGATTTTAAATGCACATGACCATATTATCATAACTCTTAATCATGCAATTATAAAAAGACACTAACGAATAGATGGCACAAAAAACTGAAAGGTAATGAAATAGCAAACCTTTTTAGGAGAAAGTACAATGGAAGGCTTCCAGCTTGAAGATTCAGCAATGCTGTTTGTCTTATCGAGTGGAAAGGGCGGCACTTTAGAAAGAACATAGCCTCCACACTTTCGTATTAGAGACTCAATTTCTTTTTCCTTCTGGTTAGGAAACCCTGTCAACATAAAGTCTACTCCTTGAAATATGGCTTCTTTATTATCAATGTACTCTCTGGTCTCAAGTTTCTCTTCTATTCTGCCACCTGCTCCTGCAAGGATTCACAATTTTGGATTACCAGAAGGAACTAATATTTTGCAGATACCGCTCTGGGTATCTCTCTCAAAAGACTGAAAACTGGTCATAAAAGAAAAACTTACGACTGAATCTAGATTTAGGAAGCATCCTTCTATTGCTCTTGGTTCTTATGCTACTGACTTTTGATTCTGAAAATTGGACCCTTTTCCTTTTATGGCTCTGTTTACCAACATTCAGATTTACTGTTGATCGACAGAATTCCCTTGAGACCTGTTGTTCTGTGATTCGATCCTCAATGTCGTCCTGAGGATAATCTATCTTCTTAACCACAGAAAAATATTGCAAAATGTCAGGTTTAAGATTATTATCGATGAACTGTTTAGCGGCTTGCACTCGCTGTATATTCTTATTTAAAGTAATTGGTGTGGATCTCTCCTGCTGACAAACTGTCAAATCAGCATTACAATTTGAAGTACTTCCAAATATGTTTGACTTGGGCACTATTGTGCTAAAAGGCCTCAGTGAACTGTATATCCTTCGCCTGAATGGGACATTAGACTCAAGTGACTTAACTAAAGGCACAAAAGATGGATCAGCCTCTCCATCCAGGTCTTGCATCCTAGGAGATTCTGTGGGATACATAAATTCTTTCTCCTCTCCTTTACTATGTTGGCGTTCAGGAGCCAGAGTAGTGGGACCTTCATTGCCTTCACTCTTTTTGCACAGAGGAGCCTGGCTATTGGGACCTTCATGGCCTTCATTTTGTTTGCACGCAGGAGCCTGGCTGCTGATACCTTCATCGCAAGATATGCTACATGGCACAAAGGAACATAAAGGATCCACATCCACATGTGACAAGCTCGAACATACTACTTGACAACACAGCTCTTCAGTTTCAGCATGATCAGTTTCTTCATGGAAACCTTCAGTTCTGCAATAAAAGGATGCTCTTGAAGATGCCATAATTTCCAAAGATGATGCTCTAGATGTAGGACAACACTCATTTACGCTAACTGACTCAGAAATGAAGCTGGTTTCTTTCTCGAACAAACCCTTTACATGCTTCTTTGTACCAGCATTCATCTGTGCAGCAACTCTTCCAACTTCCTGGAAATAAATGTATGCTTGTGATGAGAAGATGAAGAATGCAGATGATAAAGATTCACTTGATACCACCAATAAAAAGCGATTTGTAACAAATTTACCTTATGAATACTTTGACGTGTCACTAGAGCCCCCAAGGCTCCATGCAAAGCAGCATTTTTTTCAGTTGACGCCTGGAGCACGGTTTTCTTATTTCTCGAGCATGAAAATGTTTTACCTGGAGCTGCTTGCTTTACAGAATCAGAGCATGGGGTTGATTCATTTGGTAGCACACCAGCTGACTGATTAGTCGGGAAAGAATCGGATACATGGTCATCACTATCAGCATTTTTTATATCCCATCTGTTATTTTGCTTCTCAGAAGAACAACTCCCTAATATGACTGTATCTGCAATGCATGGAGGAGAACTCGGATCGGAGTTTTGTGCACCTGTATGCTGACCTTGAGATGAACAAGAAACATGAACAAGGGGCAGGCCAACATCTTGGAATACATCAACCATTTCAGCCTCATCCAGTTCTGCAAGCAAATCAGTCTCATCAAGATCATTTTCTGAGGATCCACATGCATGTTCTGTCTCCTCACAGTAAAATTGTTTCCGGGCTTCTTTCACATGTAGAGCAGCTTCTATGGCAGCTGCAGCCAATTTATCAGACTGAGAATCATCAAGTATCATCTCTGCAATTACCATGGCCTCAGATGCAGCAATAGATAGCTCAATCGCATCGTTTACATCAGCATTTCGGAGCTTCCGAACATCAACCTTTCCTCCGGATACATCATGTCTTCTATGTTTGTTTGCATCAATTGGCATACTGATTGCCTTTCCAGTCACTTTACAGACTCCTGTCTGATTATCAGGTTGAGGATCTTTAGCCTCAAATTGATTCTGAGATACAATGTTAACCTCTTGTTCTTGGCCATCTAGAAAAGAGCCCTCTGATGGATCTTTAGGTGTACCAGAGTTTGGCACCTGAGTGTTATCATTGTGTTCAGCTGGGGAGGATTCTGCAGCACTTTCTGAAGAAAGGTGCAAAGAGAAAGGTAGCACCTGTAGTGGGGCAGTGACCAAGACGTTAGAACACTGAAATACAAGAAAATATAATACGTACTATAGAGAGAAATTACATCATTCAGCTATTAATCAACCGAAAATTATTCAATAACTTCAGAATTCTATATGCAATCCAGCAAGGTGAATAACAACCAGTCAGTATGAGATCAAAAGTAACTTAGAAGTCAACTTCATGAAAGTAGTAATAGACATCATGCTACTACAAGGCACATGCACATTTTGAAACGAACAAACATCAGCAGCAGAATGAAAATGTAGTCGAAACCCAAAAAAATCCTACTCGTCCCTTCGCAGTAACATAACTGAATAAAAGGCACACTATGAACAAAAGACTCTATTATCTCAAGTCTGAGATTTATGCAGGATTGAAGGGTCGTGTACTATGACAATAGCACGACAGATGAATTGATCAAAGCAAAGATGAATAGCATCTTAATCTTACATTGCTGCTGATAGGTGTACTTGCAGCCGTCTCTTCATCTCCTGACAAGTGCAGGACGAACCCACTGTAACCGGCAGCATTTATCGTGGCACTCTGACGCTCCTGTGAAGGGTTTCCTAAAAACACACAGTTCTGCAATTCAAGAAAGAGACCAAGACATCAGATCGCAACCGACAGTGATATTTAGACTGGATTCAGCATTGTCGACCTTTTGCTTAGGATAAGACCCTCGGCAATCAAAATAACAGATCAGAATCGAAAATTTTCCCAGCAATGAATGCAGACATAAGAGGAGCACCTGACAAGAAGGCGACGGAACGCTTGTAGAATGATTCCGGTGTTCGCCAACCATCGAGGGCCGATGCGGCTGAAGCCATTGTGGGAGCCAAGCAATATCCTGAAAAACTCGAAGGCAACACGGAAGGCTATCAGAAACAGAAGCATTCCCCACTCCCACTACCCATCCCGCTGTACGTGTACCCATCCATGCGAAGGAGGAATCTACGAGCACTCGACCCGTTGGGGGGAGAAGGGGTAGGGACTTGGGAGCGGGAGGCGGTGTGCTACCTCGGAGAAGCGCGGGGAGTGGTAGCCGCAGGTCGACATGGCGGCCGCCGGCCGGCCCGGGCTGCCGGGCAGTCGCCGCCGCCACGGGAAGGCGCCGCGGAAGAGGCGGGAGTGGAGGGTCCTCTCGTTTCCTTCGTTTTTTTTCTTCTTCTTTAATTGGTAGAAGTATATTTCTCTTCCCGCCACCTCTCTCTTTAGGTTTCGCGCCAGAATCCGGAAGCGCGGGGAAGGCGAACAACCAAAGCTCCCTGCCGAGCCCGTTAACATGCTCCTTGGGCCTCTCTTATCCGCTCCCGTGTTAAGAAGCGGCCCACAATAATTCATAACAAAAGGCCCAAAGCATCGTAGCCCAGGCGGAGTCGGCGGTGGCAGAACGGAGGAGGATGCGTGCGGTTCGTTGAGCGAGTTCGTTTTAGTCCCACCTCGGCTGCCGAGGCTACGTGCGCCACGAGCTCCCGCTATAAGATGGGCGGGTGGTGCACCGTTGCTACATACTTACCTGGACGGGGTCGACGAGCGATCAAGAAGGCCCGTGGCCTAGGTCAATGGCCCGCATTGCACTTGGCGGGTGCGTTGGCTTACCATCTCCCCAAGTGGGAGAGTGGACGTCGTAATTTGTGGTGGAGGGGGTACGCGTTCGCGCGGCCCCTGCCAATTCCAACTAATTAAACTTTGGTCCCTGAAGTCTTAGGGTGCTGGCAAAGTTTGCACTGCGGTCCTCACGCTGATCAGTGTCTCGTAACGCGCTTGCAACTTTTTAACATTGCGGTCCTCGCGCTTTGGCCATGTGAAAATCACATTTGGAGTTGTCCTTGGCTCGTTCAGTTTTTTTTTTTTTTTTTTTTTACATTGCGGTCCTCGCGCTTTGGCCTTGTGAAAATCACATTTGGAGTTGTGCGGTCCTCGCACTGGCCTTGGGAATAAGTTGTCCTTGGCTCCTTTCGGTTGATTTGAATGTGAGATTAAAATTAACGCTTATTTTATTAGCACGTGCAAGGCCCCGAGTGCGGCTGACCTCCAGCAATGACGACTACCCAACAAAAGCGGCAGATTTACAGCGCCAAACATTAGAGACACGAGGGCAAATGGGCAATCGATCTTTACACAATGTCATGCTCAGTCTTCCCGCAAAAAAAAAAAAAAAATGCCATGCTCAGTCTTTTACCTACACCAAAACTTATCCCAAGAGCAAATCCAAAAACGCCCACCAAACCCTAAACACAGCTGCACAATTGAAGGCTTGCTAGTCGCTACTCATCAGAAGGTAAAGATGACGGGTGTCCATGCTCGGAAATCATGAGCCTTTCAAGTCTGTTAGAGCTGTCTTGGTGGCAGCAGAAATGACAGCATCTGAAGCATTGGGCAGGTAATAGTATTTTCCTGTGCAGAGCAAGACAAAAGGTAGGTGCATTCGGGATACTTCAGCACGGGGGGAAATAGTTTGCAATATTTCGAAAAGAATGTAAGAAAAAAAATGGCGTAAAAATACTAGGTGGATTTTGCCATTCCGTGTACCTTGGGCAACCCTTGCAATTTCTTTGGCAAATCCTGTAGATACAAACTTGTTCTCAGTGTCAATGACAAGAAGTGACATTCCTGCCTTGTATATTTTGCCTGCCACCTCAAGTATCTCGTCCTTGGAAAAGATTATTAGATCATATTAGCCTTGGAACAGTCAACATAAACTTCTACAAGAAAGCTATTTGGAATCGGTTTGACCACAATGGAAAAAATTTGAAAGGCAATTACATTATCCATCATTGTTGAAATTAGCAAAGCATTAGTACCTTCAGTTCTTGAGAAGAAGGTCTCGGTGCATCTGAAGCAGCTGCAGCTTCTGGATCAGTAGATCTCTTCAGTGATACATTAGCTCTTCCATCGGTGATTGCAACAATCATGATACGCCCGACATCCCCACTCTTCTCAGCATTCAAACCCACTCGGACAGCCTTCAGGAAGAAAACACTATTAGATCAAGTCATACATAGCATATAGAATAATTCAAGGCACTGCTTAGTTCTTACTGTACTGAGGCCATGGGCTAAAGGAGAACCACCACCGCACGGTAGTTTCTCAAGACGTTTCCGGGCCATTGCTATAGATCTTGATGGTGGAAGCAAAACCTCAGCATAATCTCCACGAAATGGAATAATTGAAACCTGAGACAAACGTCAAAACACAAGGATAGGCCAGTCAATCAAGCATTGGTGGTGCACAAACTCACAGGACCACACACACAAAATGGGATATATATCCAATGGCAAGCACAATTCAAGGTGACTTGCATTCTCACAGGTATGCAACATGAAGTAAATGTGTACCTGATCCCGACTAGTGTAGCTTTCTGCAAGCAACTTCAGTGCTGCACCTTTTGCATTTTGCATACGGTTCAGAGCCATGCTACCACTAGCATCCACAACAAATATGACCTGTCAAGAAGTAATTCCAACCAGAGTTGCTGTTTAAATCTCACGAGTGGGCTACCACTGGACATACATCTTTGTGTTATAACCAGAATAGACAAAAGCAAATAGGTAGTAGAATGCACTATACTAGAGTATCAAAAACATGCAAGCGACATAAATTACAGAGTCACGTAAACTGCACAGGCAACCATGCAAAGAATAAGAGACATACCAGAGCACCTGCTTTTCGAGCCATTCTTTTGGCCCTCATGTCAGTCTTTTCAACAAAAACCTTTCTTGCCTTGTCTTGGTCTTTCTGCCTGCGCAGTTTTTGGTATGGTGCAGCTGCTCTAAGCGTGGCATCAACAGCTAACCTCCTTACTGGACCCTAGAACAGAAATAATTGTTTAGGCTGGGGGTCATTTGTGACAATGGTACCAAGAAAGATCAGTAAGGTATACAAGAGAAGAATGCAGTACTGGCGCTTAGTTTAGCACCAAACTGGCCAACAACACACCTTTGGAAGCATTGGCTTTATGTATCGACCCCTATCTTCTGAGAATATGACATTCTTTGCTCGCCCAGCTTTTCCTCGTCGTCTTTGTGCTTGCTGAGCAAAGAAAAGGAGCTTATCATCTACTAAACCACCTTCAGCATCAAATATGAACTCCTCAGGTATCTGCTGGTCTTGTTGTTCATTTTCTTCCTCATCATCCTGTCCAATAAAACAGCTATGAGCTATGAGAAAACAAATGAAGAAGGCAGCAAGTTTTTATTTTCAATGCAAAAGACTAACCTCTTGGTCATCCTCTTCCTCCTCATCTTGGTCTTCTGAAGAGTCTTGATTTTCTGGGGGTGGTGGGGGTGGGGGTGGGGGTGGCTGCTCTTGCTGCTGGTCTTGTGGGTTATCAGATATAATTGAGCGAGGCAGAATGACTAGCTCTACCTGCAAAAGGGTGCCAAGCGCATGAAATGTTAACCTTGTTGATAAACACTTCATAGTCTTTGCACCAATGCTGTGGCATACACTATGCTATGTACTAATTTGTTTATCACTCATTTTGTACAGTCAACTAAAGATATCAATATCTTGTCAAAAAGGGGGTCAAGCTAGGAATCAAACAAATATATATCGCCTAAATTTTCAGGAGGTGTCTTACTGCTCTATGAAATGAAGAATTCAAAAGCATAAGTATACTTAACAGCTTTCTTGAGGTCATCCACAAATACTTTTTCACGTCCTTCCATAGCAGCAAGGCATTTTGCCACTCGAGCAGCATACAACTCAGCACGGTGCCCCTGCAGGCAAGTGTTAAAAACTTGTATACTTTTATTATGATTATAACATGTATTGACTCCTGGATTTAGCATTGCCCCTACTAAGTTGGCATTAACGTCCAAACAAATATCATTGTTGTAAAAAAAGAAATATGACTGCACAAATAGCATGGTGTACACAAGTGACAAGACAAGTATAGGGTATAGACAACAGTAGAAGGCCGTATGGACATGAGGGTTTGGCAATAAACGCCTCTGCAATCAAATCAATGATTACGACAAGTAACTAGCTGACTTCATGAGCTAATAACAGATCTAGGTTGTGACTAGTTAAAGAACAGAACATGGGGACAATTATACACTGATGCTTTTTAGAAGAATGCCTTTAAGTCCTACAGAGTGTTTAAAGTCAGATGATTATGATATGAAGCACCAAGGTCAAACAAGTTAACTAACCTGACAGCCACCTCGTATAGCTTCCATGACAAGATATTTGAGCTGCTCTGTGCTAATATTAACATCGTTTAGATACTCTCTGGCCAAAATTATCTGTGTCACCATGTGTTCCCCTTGTGAGATGAACAGTACATAACAGAATTTCCAAATCAAATATAATGTAAAATGTCAAAATCATACGCAAATAGTAGAAATCCTACTATTGTAAATTTGTACAGATGTCCTGAAATCATAGCTATCAACTAATCTAATGCCCTTTCATATATAAACTACCTTTTTAGAGGCCACAAAATCTAGTGAGTGAAAAAGAATGAAACTTGTCGCCGTTACGAACTTATGTAACGTATTGTTTCCAGTTGAAAATGCTCAGCAGTCAGCATTAACATCACACAAAATTGCTGATGACCCCCTCAAGCAGAGGGATAGATGATAAAACTATAAAAGTAACACTCAAAGGCCCTGCAAGCTTGCATAAAACGCAAACTCAAATCCAACTGAAACATACTATTCACTTCCTGTGCTGTTCGAGGAAAAAAAACATACTATTTGAGTACTTCGTTTTGCAGGAAAGATATGTTTTTACTGTTTTATATGTGTTTAATCCACAGGGTGTGATTTAGAGTTAAAAAAATACATGGAATCCCATTATTTCATAATAGTAATCCTAGGTGCCACATTTTTTTTCATCCAATCCCTTTCTCTTTGTTGCAACATGATGATTATATATCATTTTCTCATGCTCTAAGACACCAATAAAGATGTCAGATCTCCACAGTTTAAGGTCCTGGCATGCATTGTGTCTGATATGTGTTTGTGCTTCCACGTGGCATTTTATTTCTCTGTTGTAATCATGTTTGTTCAATAGATGCAATTCTGATGAACGCCAAATATATTGCAAGAACTGATTTGCTGAGTATCCAATTTCATGAAGATTTGCATGTGTGAAAGGGAAAAAAACAAGAAACATAAAGAACTTATGTGCTGGTTCGATAAAGGAAACATTTATTACAGTTACAGGCCTATCTAATTATCATCATCACCGGTACCTGAGTTTTTGCAACTTCAGTTTCTTCTTCCACCATTTTGAATACCTCTTTGCTAGACTCCTGAAACTGAGTTGCGATCTCCACAGCTGCAACGCGGTCGTCAAAACTCATTGGAAGATCAGCACTGCAACAAAACAACATGGTAATGAGAAACTATTAGCTATGGTAGATCAAGAATGTTGTAAAACTTCCTTATGTCTGACTGAATTAGTCCATTATAAATAGAAAAGAAAAGCTTGCAACCGACCTTCACAGTCTAAAGTACCTTAAATTAATTGCAATGCGATCAAGTAAGTGTTCACGTACAGATCCTTCCTCCGGGTTGTAAGTAGCAATTAGAAGTGGTTTGCAGGGATGACGAAAGCTAATGCCCTCTCTTTCCACAATGTTAACTCCCTCCGTCAATACATTCAGAAGTAGATTGCTTATGCCATCGTCCAATAGATTTATCTCATCAACATAGAGAACACCTCTATGAGCTTCAGCAAGAAGACCAGGTTGAAACACGGTAGTCCCTGATCTCACAGATGCTTCAACATCAACTGATCCAATGAGCCTATCCTCCGTCACACCAAGTGGAATCTGTCAAGAGGAACTATCAGCATTGTTAAGCTAACAATGTTATGGAGAAAAAACCATAACAATAACTCAGTGTGATATACCTGCACAAAGGGTGTTTTGACAATCTCAGTTTTGATGTTACCGTCAGCATCATATTGAAGTTGATCAGCTAAACCATCCTCCCATCTGCCACAATGGGAACTCAATCAGATGAGCCAATATAGAATATACATTTCAGAAAGAAATAATACTAATACTAAAATACTAATAAACGGCCCTAGGAGATTCTGATTCAACTGAAAAATTAGAAAGATTGCTCTGTAGTAAGCAAGAATACTTGGAACAAAAATAGTAATTTGGCTGGTGAAAAAAAAGAACCCTTTCAGCGCTTGCAATGGAGAATGGATATGATAAAGTGTTTAAGGACATTACTCATCTGGGAAGTTAGGGTCAGCATTTGCAATGGAGCCAACAACCACTTCGATGGGTGGAAGCATAGCATGCAGGCCCCGAGCCATCACCGTCTTTGCTGTCCCACGCTTCCCTGAGATTGCAATGCCTCCAATCTCACGATCAATTGCCCCGAGCAGCAGAGCAGTTTTGATGGCATCCTGGACAACGATGTGGACACGGAGATTACAACAAAGCAGAAGTTTATACAGTGCATACCTCGATGCAGGAATCATGGACTGGAAACTAACTCGACACAATCTTAAGCATTGGTACATCCTAACATGTAACATCCACGTTGACTCCCAAGTCCCAACTATACACAAGGCCCCGCTAGGCTACAGCCTACAGTTGCTGCCGGCACTTACTCACTCAACACGAACACGAACAGAGATGATGCCACGGTCAGTTGAACAAATTGATTTCGGAAACGCCACTAGCACTCCATCTGATCGACGCAATGCCCACAGAGAACTCCGGAGGCGCTACTACCGCCACCAAAGCGACCAATTCCGCGAAGCAAATCAGTGGCATTCGGACACAGGGCAACACCGCAACAGGAAGAGGAGACGGCAACGCCTCATTCCTCACCTGCCCAACGACAGCTGCCAATGGGAAGTACTCCCTCCCGTACCCGCGGGCCGCGCCGCTCTTCGCCGCGGTGGGGACGGCGCCGTTGGTGGACTCGAGGACCTCGGAGGCCGCCGTCGGGGCCGCGGCCGCGAGGCGGGCCTCCCGCAGCCGTGCGGCGCGGGAGTGGAGTGGAGCGGCGGCGGAGGAGGAGGAGGAGAGGAACGACGTGACGCGGCGGGGCGGGAGGTGCGGGAGTGAGGTGGAGAGTGCGGTGGCCGTCGCCATGGGGGCCGGTCTCGTGCGTGCGTCAGCGCCGTGTGTGTGGGCGTGCGCTATCGCCTCTTATCCTTTGGTTTCCCAACGGGAATCGCATCGACGCATCTGGGCCGTGCGTTCGGCGCGGCGGTTTGAAGAGAAGGGTTATCGAAAGTACTGTTTGGATGATGGGAATTTACAACCCAATGAAATCTTGTAAATGTAATTTGATACAGTAGAGAGATAAAATGTGCTTATTGAATCTCTGTTTTCTCTATATCACTCATTTGGTAAGGCAATGATTAAAATATTATTGTTACTATATATCACAAGACGTGTTTTAACTATGTATGCACATAATGACATTCTTGTTTGAGCATGATAAAAGCGTGGTGAGTGTAGGTGTAATAAACAAGGAGTCTCATGAGATTCTCGGTGATTGGCGTTTTATGACGTGGAGTATGTATATTGCTATCAGCATACCACGCTCTCAAAAAATCACTTCAAGAAAGTGGACTTGACAGCGAGCTTTAATTTGTGACGAAAAGAGAATACGTCATCTTTTAAATACGACAACATATCGCTTCTTTACCGTTGATGTTTGTACGAAGAGAATGCTCAAAGTTTAACAAGTTTATCATATCTCATTTAATTCCAGGGTTTGACATCGTGGTGTATTTTGAGCAGAACACCGACTTTGAAAATGACTTGAACCCGTTTTCATTAGTCTCTGTGATCATAGTGCATAAGCATAGAGCGAAAATCAGGTGATCCAAGATGATAACACATGAACTGATGAACACCGTTGGATGCGTTAGGTCAATCCGTCAATGGTCGTGATTCAAGTCTCAAGGAGCTAACCGGGAACGGGTTCAGCTGAAGCTCTACTATTACGGATAGCTTTTCTCTACTATAATAAAAAAACAAAAAGGGAGAGTTGCGTCCAACCTTCTTGGTGAAGCCGTGAAGCCTCACCTCCCGTCCGCTCCCTTCGCAGTTTTGAAAACATCCCTCCGTCCGCCAATCATGCGACATCCGTGCTCCACGACATCTCTCTGCCCGCCCTTACACCCTCGGAGCTTCCGCAGTCAGCGGCCGCGCGAGATCGAATATGTGGCCCTCTCGTTGAGTCGTCTGTACCCCATGGCGACTGTGGTGCGCGGCGTCTGCCAGCTTCTCCGTTTTTCCACTCCGTCCAGCCCACCGCGAGAGCACCCCATGATCCCGTCCCGACGTTCGCGAGAGCACTCCCGGATCGCCCGCCCTGATCCTGGAACCCACAACCCTCCTGTCCAGACTTCCGCCCGGCGAGCGGTGTGATCTCGGCGAACGCCTGAACGTGGCGTCCGGCGTCCGGCCATCAATCCCCGTGATCGTGATCGTGATCGTGCATGCATGATCGCGGTGAGACAGTGCCCGTCAGATCCTTCATTCTCCCCCAGGCTGCAGCGGTGCCCTCCCGTTCCTGTCCGTCGTCCTCGACCGTGTGCAGCCCGTTGGCGGCGCCCTCCCATGCATGTGCAGGACCGCCGTCGTTCTCCCCCAGCGTGGCGGCGGTGCCCGCCCGTCCGTCGTCCTCGCCCATGTTAGTTTTGGTTCAGGTGAGTGCCATGCCTTGTAGTGTTTTACGGCTTGAATATATTCGTTTTGCTTCACGTCAGTTACAGAGTCGTTTTGGTTCACCTGTAAGTTCATCTTGCTTCTTACACGTGACTGATTACCAGTGGTTGTTTAGAACTTTAGATCATACCTCACACAGAACTGCATTACTATGAGGATCAGCAAAAACAAGACTAGCAAAGCTTGTAGATGCTCCCTTAGAGAAACAGTTAGTTGCAGTAGTACTATCCGATGAAAGATGTGGTGTGTGTTGATTTTTTTAACCTTTTTAGTCTGCATACGCCATCATATCATATATGCACTTCTGATTTTTTTTTTGTTGTTGTAGAACTGCAGTACTATGAGCAGCAACATAGATATGTGATTTAGCCTCAATGCCATGTTTCTCCTTCTTTATTTGTTTCTTCTTTGATGAAGCTTTCAAAATTGGAGATTTGATGAAGCTTTCAAAATTATTTATATGAAATTATTGGAGATTACAATGGAAATAATACAGTACTGGATCATCATCAGGATTTTGCTATGTGCAGAGAGTAGAGATTTGGAAAAACACCACACGCCCAATTTGAGGGGGTGACCTTTCATATATATAACCAATGTGGCTTGACATACAAGAATACAATCTCTTATACTAGGCAAGTTAATGACCTATACTAGGAATCATACAAACCGGCTATATACATGCCTAATACCCGCCCGCAGTCGCAGCGGGAGGATCTCGGACGCAAAGACTGGACCTGAACTCAGTGAACAACTGCACAGGCAAGCCTTTGGTCATGATGTCCGCGAACTGGAGAGAGTAAGGGACATGTAGCACCCGGACTTGTCCCAATGAAACCTTCTCGCGGACAAAGTGGATGTCGATGTGCTTGGGTTGACGGTGATGAACTGGATTGGCCGTCATGTAGACAGCACTGACATTGTCGCAGTACACAACTGTAGCAGAAGTGATCGAGACGTGAAGCTCCTGAAGAAGCTGACAGAGCCAGCAGCACTCCGCAACTGCGTGGGCGACAGCTCGATACTCGGCCTCAGCACTAGAGCGAGAGACTGTGGTCTGGCGTTTGGAAGACCAAGACACCAGATTATCACCCAAGAAGACGCAGTAGCCCGAGGTAGACCGCCTGGAATCCGGACAACCTGCCCAGTCCGCATCAGAGTATGCGGTCAGGGACTGGGAAGACGTAGCGCTGAAGTGGAGACCGGCCGAGAGGGTACCCTTCACATAGCGCAAGATGCGCTTGATCAACGCGAGGTGAGGTTTGCTAGGATCATGCATGAAAAGGCAGACCTGCTGGACGGCATATGCTAACTCAGGACGAGTCAGCGTGAGGTACTGCAGAGCGCCGGCGATGCTTCGGTACTCAGAGGGATCAGCGACAGGAGCACCCTCAGTGGCGGAGAGCTTGGCGTGAGTGTCAACAGGAGTCGCTGTAGAGTGACACTCAGCCATGCCCGCCCGCTGGAGTAGGTCCCCTCATACTGGCGCTGGGAGAGGAAGATGCCATCATCTGAGCGAGTGACAGCAATCCCGAGGAAGTGGTGGAATGAAGACGCTCGGTAATGCGCTGAAGGAGGGAAGCTGAGGAAGCCGTGAGGATGATGTCGTCGACGTAGAGGAGAAGGTAGGCGAGGTCGTCGCCCTCCCGGAGAACGAAGAGGGAGGTGTCGGAGACGGAGGCGACGAAGCCCAGGCGACGAATGTACGTGGAGAACCGCTGGTACCACGCACGAGGAGCCTGCTTCAGGCCGTAGAGGGAGCGCTGCAACAAGCAAACACTGTCAGGGGCCGCTGGGTCGACGAAGCCAGGTGGCTGCTGGCAGTAGACGGTCTCCTCGAGACGGCCGTGAAGAAATGCATTCTTCACGTCCAACTGGTGGATCGGCCATGCGCGGGAGACGGCGGTGCTGAGGACGACGCGAATGGTGGCCGGCTTGACGACGGGGCTGAATGTCTCGTCGTAGTCGATGTCGTGGCGCTGGGAGAAGCCACGAACAACCCATCGAGCCTTGTGGCGAGCAAGAGTACCGTCGGAGTGGTACTTATGCTTGAAGATCCACTTGCCCGTGATGATGTTTGCGCCAGGTGGTCGAGGGACGAGGCGCCAGGTGTTGTTGTCGACGAGGACCTGGTACTCTTCAGCCACGCAGCACGCCAGTTCGGATCAGCGAGCGCACTGCTATAGTTGGCTGGAATCGGCGAGGCGGACGAAGACGTAGCAGACAAGTTCATGAACTTGGTCTGCTTAAGAGTCCCTGTCTGAAACCGTGTCACAGGCCTAGAGGGCGCTGCCGGCGGAGCTGGTGCAGGTGCTGGCGGTGGCGAAGTGGCCGGTGCGGGCATCGATGGTGGAGGAGATGCCGGTACCGGCCCCGGAGAGGCAGTCGTCGAGGTGGTAGCAGGTGCTGGGCGTGGACGACGGCTGTAGACGTACGGGAGCGGCGACCGTAGAGGCCTGGGTGCAAGAGGCGCCGGGTCAGTGGGCCGTGGCTGGACAGACCCAGCAGCAAGGGGCGAGGTAGATGCTGCTGGCGTCGTCGCAGAGACAGCCGAGGAGCTGACGGGGCCCTGGAGCAGCGGTCCCTGGTAGAGGATCGCTGGATCGTCGAGGTCGGCGGGGGACGACGAGTGCGGTCGCTCAACGTCGCCAGGCGACGGGGCTGCCGCTGGAGAGGACGTCGCTGCTGTAGGAGGCGTCGGCGGCGTGGCATGTCCGGAAAGGAGAAAATCCAGACCAGAAGGGGGGAAGCCTGCACACTGAAAGGAAACTGTGTCTCGTCGAAAACGACGTGCCTAGAGATGATGATCCGGCGTGTTGATAGGTCGAGACAACGGTAGCCCTTATGTGAGGAGGGATAACCAAGGAATACACAAGCGGTTGAGCGAGGAGCAAGCTTGTGTGGTGCCGTGGCGGAGAGGTTGGGGTAGCAAAGACACCCGAAGATACGAAGATGATCGTACGTGGGTGGCTTTTGGAAGAGGAGCTCATAGGGGATGGCGTTACGGATAGCGGGGCAGGGACGCCTGTTAAGCAGATAGGTGGCTGTGGCTAAAGCTTCCGCCCAGTATGGAGGCGCCATATGAGCATGTATGAGTAGGGTGCGACTGATGTTGTTTAGGGTGCGTAAGAGGCGTTCGGCTTTCCCGTTCTGAAGGGAAGTGTAAGGGCATGACATGCGGAGGTGTATTCCTAGGGAGGAAAACAGGGATGCGAGAGTCTGGTTGACAAACTCTGTGCCATTGTCAGCCTGGACATTCCGAACGGGGAGGTGGAACGGGTGTGAGCATATGCACAGAACTCTGTGATGCGGGGAGCGACCTCAGACTTCTGAGCAAGGGGGAACGTCCAACAATAATGTGTGAAATCATCCAAAATGACTAAGTAATATTTAAATCCTGACACACTCAGAACTGGAGATGTCCAAACATCACAATGGATGAGTTCAAAAGGCACAGTACTGAAGGAGCTAGAGGAGCTAAAGGGTAGCCGGACATGCTTCCCTAACTGGCATGCATGACATAGAGTATCAGCTACTTTATTACAGGCAATAGACGAATTGTGCCGAAGGGTGTCGAGGATAGCAGGCCCAGGGTGACCAAGACGGTGATGCCACAGCGTGGAGGAGACGGCGAGGTTGGCGTGAGGGGCGGTGGAGCTGGCGGCTGGGATGGCGTAGAGGTCGCCGTCGCTATTGCAGCGAAGCATCACACGTCGGGTTGGGATATCCTTGACAGAAAAACCAAAAGCGTCAAATTCGATTGAACAATTGTTGTCCCGAGTAAACTGACGAACGGAAATCAGGTTACGAACTATGGACGGAACAACTAGAACATTATTGAGAAGGAAGTTGGACGCAGTGGTGGGGAGGGTGGAGTTGCCACGGCAAGTGACAGGAAGCTGGTGGCCATTACCGACAGTAACGAAAGAGTGAGAGGGAGATAGGCGGAAGAGGAGTATACCATCCGAGGCCGACATGTGGCCAGAAGCACCAGAGTCCATCACCCACCCGGGGTTTTGGAGAGCCATCTGGTTCAGTGCAGTAATGAGCCCAGCCTGATCTCAGGTTTGGCCTGCCGGAGACACTTGCAGGGGAGCAAAGGCCGTGTGGGCCTGTGGTCCTGGGCCGAGGAGACTAGGAGCGCGCCAGCCTCCACCAGAGCCGGTTTGGGCCCCCTGAGACGCGGCCCATGGATTGAAACAGATCCATGGGCCCGTCGGGCGGGGGGCCTATAGGCCGGCACCGGCCTGCTGGCCGTAGGGGGTCGGCTTGCCCCCTCCCCCCCTTTCTTCTTCTTTGGCTTGTAGCCGCCGCCGCCACCCGAAGAGGTGCCGCCGCCGCCTGCGGGGCCGCTGCCCCCGCCTGTCGTCGGGTCGCCACGGCCGACCGGAGCAGAGGCGCGGCACCCGCCTGGAGCTGAGCAGGAGGGAGAGCCCGAGGAGGCGAGGAGAGCAGTGCCGGCGGCGACCTTGCTCTCGTTGGCGAGGCGGAGCTCTTTGAGGGCCAGGAGGTCGCGGGCAGAGGCGAAGTCGGGGAGGACGGTTGGCGATGTCGTCGGCGGTGTTGGTGAAGCGCGGGTTGACACCACGGAGAAGATTGAGGACCAACTGGGAATCCTCGACCGGATGACCGACGTCACGAAGGTTAGCGGCCAGCTTCTTCATCTGCTCGCAGTGCTCGGCGATGGTGGAATCGCCCTGCGTCAAGGAGTGGAAGGCATGAAGGAGGAAGATCGCCCGGGGGGCCTTGTTGGCGCGGAAGAGGGCCTCAATGGCGACCCAGAGGTCGCGGGCGGTCTGATCGTCGTCGTCGACGACGTGGCTGAGGACGGAGTCGTCGACGGAGCCCGAAATCCAACTGCGGATGCAGCAATCCGCCTAATCCCAGAGAGGATCGGTGGGACGTGGCGGAACGGAGCCGTCGATGTGGTGGCGGAGAAGGAACTTGCCGCACATCGATTTGAAGAAGAAAGCCCAGCGGGAGTAGTTGGAGGCCTTCATCTCCAATCGAGTCGGCACATGGGACTGCACCGACACGGTGGCGTAGGAGGACGCCAGGAGGCCAGCCATGGCATTGCCACCAGACACCGGCATGGTGGGGGTGCCTGTCGCCGGCATGGACGGCGAGCCGTTGGCTGGCGAGGACGAGCTGGAGATGTCCGACATGGAGGCTTGAGGAGGAGGATGAGGCAGCGGAAGGGAAGGGTGGATCGAATTGATCCTAGGCAAATGATACCATGTAGAGAGTAGAGATTTGGGGAAACACCACACACCCAATTAGGGGGGTGACCTTTCATATATATAACCAATGTGGCTTGACATACAAGAATACAATCTCCTATACTAGGCAAGCGAATGACCTATACTAGGAATCATACAAACCAGCTATATACATGCCTAATACTATGCAGTGTGCTGCAGAGTCATTTTGGTTCACGTTAGTGTTTTAGGGCTTGCATAGTCGTTTTGGTTCAGATTAGAATTCATCTTGCTCCTTCTGAGGGTTTAGTCATAGAAATATTGTTATATCCTTGGGAGCACAATACTGAATATTTTAATCGAGTTTGCCTTGAATATCCTTGGGAGTTAGGAGCACAATACTGTAAATTTTAATTGACTTTGCTAGGTGTGCATTGGTTAGAATTTAGTTAGTGTTTAAGGAGTCTTTGCCGGTTCAAATTATGTTCTGCAGCCATTCACTTCATCTAATGACGCTCCAAAATAATTTAGTGCCTTTCAGTTTCATGTCTAAAAGATATTATAGTAGCCTGTTATTGATTTCTGCTTTCCTTTTGTTGATAAATGCTAAAGAGTAAAAGCTGCCTTTCAGTTACATGTGTACAATATCTTACATTAGCCTACAGTTGGTTTATTCTTTCCTTTGGTTCAGAATTGCTGTTGAGTTTGAGTACAAGGTAGATTGATTTATGCTTACTATACAGTGCAGTCATTCTATTAATGGAATGATAGCATGACTCTTTTGTCAGTGTATCATACATGGAACGAAGGCCGTTCATTGAACTGTCGAATGACACAAATGGAGGTATCAATTTATTTTACACATATATTATTTAGCATCTAATGCTTAATTGACACCTAATGATGCTTACAGGGCCATTGTAAATTTAAGCCAAAGTTGATCCTAAGAACAAGGCGGGAACAACAAAGGGTTCGACGTGCATGGTTGTCAGAAGAACAAGGGAGAAGGTGAATAAAAAGTGTCATGAAGCATATCACTAACAAAATCATGGATCAAAGCCAGGTATTATTTTACTCACTTCGAATAACTTGGCAGTCACACTGAGAACAATAAAAATATGAAGCTGATAACAATGAGTCAAATGCAAAGAAAGGGACAACAAAAGTCAAGTAAAAAGGGAAGGAAAAAAACTATTAAGGAGAAGGAAGAGATCCAGTATTCAGCGGTCTGTACACGAAAAATATCGTGTATAAGGAGGTTCTAATGTCATAAATGAGGTAGTATATATCAGTTCTCCGTATACCTTTTCGTTTAACTGAACTTTTTAAATATAGATATTGATTATGAAATATCTTCATGACTAGGTCTTGAGGTGTCATAAAATGGATGTTGACAAAAAAGATTCATCATTCTCTTGAGTTTTGTTCAGGGATAGCTGCACAGAGAACCACCACCATGCTCCTATTGTGCTCGTGCTTGTGTACATAATTTTTTGAATACATAAATATCTATCTCATGCTTTTTTATAGCGAAGATTATTTTTTTTACAACAATATAAATATATCATTAAATTATTGTCTTTTGTAGTGTTATAGGTTCTTTGTTAGAGAATTTTACATCACCCGTAGCAACGCACGAGCACGTACTGGTTCCTTAAAAAAACCAGCTGCAGGAGCCTACTACTAGATGACTAGGTACTCTTGTCTCACGATGAGTCCGACGACTCCTCCCCGCAAAAGCAAGGAGGAGCAAGCAACAGAAACCGCCAATTCCCTTCCGTCTTCCTCCGGAGTAAAAAGGCGAGGAGACCGAAGCAGGCAGCCAAGTGATCCGTTTCGTTGATCCATCCATCCATTCCTCTCGCACCGCCAAAATTCCCCGCCCAATCTGACGTCGCCGTATCCTCGTCGCGCCATTATCTATCCACCATTGCGTCCACGCCTGCGCCACCACTCGCCCGCCCATCCCCTCCATCCCTTCCACGCAAAGGTTTTCTTTTTCTACAATACCTCCAGTCTGATCGGTTGATTCGGCCAAGACTGTCGGAAGCTTGTGCTTATTTACTACCTCTCCCCTCTATTTTCCTATTTTCGGGGTTTATTTATTATCCCCCCACGCTCGCGTCTTTCTGGTGCGTGCTGAGTCGAGGCTGAGATCGGGGGCGCTCGCGATTTCTTGATCCGGCATCCTGCGCTGCTCGATTCCGATTCTTTTAGTTCGGATTTGAGCAGCCGCGGGGCTTCGGTGATCACTTGATTGGTTTATCTGGTTCTTTTAGCTAGTTTGTGTAACCATTAATTTATCCCCAGATTGGGGATTCTTCCAATTTTCCGGGGGCTCCGAAGAGCTCAGCTGGAGATTGAACCAGCTCGGGGTTCTGGTTTCCTGCTTGCCAAGCTCACCGAGATTAGTAGCCTCGTTTGCCAATGGACGATTCAGGGGAAGCAAGCGTCGGCGCCTTCAGGATCGGGCCGTCGACACTGCTCGGCCGCGGGGTCGCTCTGCGCGTGCTCCTCTTCAGCTCGCTGTGGCGTCTACGGGCGCGCGCGTACGCCGCCATCTCGCGCGTGCGCAGCACGACGGTGCCGGCGGTGCTGTCCTGGCTGCACCTCAGGAACACCCACAGCGTCCTCCTGATGGTCGTCCTGTTCGCCCTCTTCATGAGGAAGCTCTCCGGCGCGAGGTCGCGAGCGGCGCTGGCGCGCCGGCGTAGGCTGTGCGAGAAGGCCATGCGTCACGCCGCGACGTACGAGGACTGGGCGCGTGCCGCCAAGGTGCTCGACAGGATGTCTGAGCAGGTCCATGAGGCGGATTTCTACGACGAGGAGCTGATCAGGAGTAGGCTTGAGGAGCTCCGCAGACGGAGGGAGGATGGGTCGCTCCGGGATGTGGTGTTCTGTATGCGCGGCGATCTTGTGAGGAACCTGGGGAACATGTGCAATCCTGAGCTTCATAAGGGCAGGCTTGAGGTAATTGACAAAGCAACAGTTTCTGATTCATGCATCCGATTTGTTGAATCATATATCATCATCAATAAGAGATGGTAATGAATATGTTAATGGTGATGGTAATGAATATGTTAAACCATCTCTTGCTTCCAATAAGAGATTCAGAATTACCAAACATTTCTGAATTGTTGAATCATATATCGTCATCATTCCAATAACATGGTTGATATGTCGCATTGCAGGTTCCTAAGCTTATAAAGGAATATATTGATGAGGTTTCTACTCAATTGAAAATGGTTTGTCAATCTGACACTGATGATTTACTATTGGAAGAGAAGCTTGCCTTTGTTCAGGAGACTAGGCATGCCTTTGGGAGGACAGCACTACTCTTAAGTGGGGGTGCCTCACTGGGGTCTTTCCATGTAGGTGTAGTGAAAACATTGGTTGAGCATAAGCTTCTACCTCGGATTATAGCAGGATCAAGTGTTGGTTCCATTATATGTTCAATTGTTGCTACCCGAACATGGCCTGAGATTGAGAGCTTCTTCACAGACTCGTTACAGACCTTGCAGTTCTTTGATAGGATAGGTGGAATTTTTGCAGTGATGAGGCGTGTCACCACTTATGGTGCACTACATGACATTAGCCAGATGCAAAGGCTTCTGAGGGATCTGACAAGTAATTTAACATTTCAAGAGGCTTATGACATGACTGGCCGTGTCCTTGGGATCACTGTTTGCTCTCCTAGAAAAAATGAGCCGCCCCGCTGCCTCAACTATCTGACAGCACCTCATGTTGTTATTTGGAGTGCCGTAACCGCCTCTTGTGCATTTCCTGGGCTCTTTGAAGCTCAGGAACTGATGGCAAAGGATAGATTCGGCAACATAGTTCCCTTCCATGCACCCTTTTCCACAGATCCTGAACAAGGTCCTGGAGCATCAAAGCGCCGGTGGAGAGATGGGAGCTTAGAAATGGATTTGCCCATGATGAGACTCAAGGAATTGTTTAATGTAAATCATTTCATTGTGAGCCAAACTAACCCTCACATTTCTCCACTCCTCCGAATAAAAGAGCTTTTTAGAGCCTATGGAGGCCGTTTTGCTGGAAAGGTATGCTCATACCATATTGAGTAGGGACCAGGGGCATTTAATTGTGTTAGTCATGTAGGTTATGATATTTATCTTAGAATACATGTTTCAACTTTGTAGTTCATGTCGCATATAGTTATTGTACTTTCTTGAATTTTAGTTCACTTTCAAAATTTCTCCTCATGCTGCTGGACTATTCATGATTTTCATCTCCTGCATATATGCTGTATCTGATGGGATTGAGGAGTTTATTCAGTGGTATGATAGTACTAGTAAATTTACTTAATGGAGTTCCAGCCAATGTTCTGTACTTCTGTTACAAACACTAGTGCACACATTTTGTCTAACAGTGCGGGTTTTATATCTTCCCTAAAGGCCTGAACACTGTGTTAATCCGTGAACACTATGCCATGTTTTATCAGGCATTGTCGGCTTGTCGCATTGAGGCATAACTTTGATCTATCTGTGTAGCTTGCTCGTCTTGCGGAGATGGAGGTTAAGTATCGGTGTAACCAAATTCTAGAGATGGATCTTCCAATGGGAGGACTCGCAAAGCTGTTCGCTCAGGACTGGGAGGGTGATGTCACCATGGTTATGCCAGCAACATTAGCTCAGGTATTATTCTGAGTTAGGTTATTTAGGGGAACTACAAGCAGTTTGAGTTCAAGAGTTTACCCTCACATCTATCCACTTTTCAGTATTTGAAGATCATACAGAATCCAACATATGCCGAACTCCAGATGGCTGCCAACCAAGGCCGTCGGTGCACATGGGAGAAGCTCTCTGCAATCAGAGCAAACTGTGCCATTGAACTTGCCTTGGATGAATCAATAGCAGTTTTGAACCACAAGAGGAGGCTAAAAAGAACCATCGAAAGGACTTTGGCTCCCTCCCAGGGACATTCTAGCTATGTTCGACTCAAAACACCAAGGAGGGTACCGTCATGGAACCGCATCAGTCGAGAGGATTCTTCAGAATCTCTCTCTGAAGAAATTTCTGCAGTTGTGGCTTCATCCACGCAGCAAGGTGCTATTCTTGTTGGCACAGCAAATATTTCTCACCATGTTCGCCACGGTTCTCATGATGGAAGTGAGAGTGAATCAGAAACCATCGACCTTAATTCCTGGACCAGGAGTGGTGGGCCTCTGATGAGGACAGCATCCGCTGACAAGTTCATCAGTTTCATCCAAAACCTTGAGATTGACACTGATTTCAGTAGGCCCTATACTGTAGAGGGTGAGACTACAGGCATTTTGTCAGAACCTGTATTTCCAAATGATCCTCGCCTAAACAATAATTCTAGAGTTACAACGCCAGATAGATGCACAGAAGTTTGTGAAACCCAGTCATGCAACACTGTCAACACAAGAGCTAGTCAAGCTTCTACTCCCTCCAGCATCACTGTTTCTGAAGGAGATTTGCTACAACCTGAAAGTACTACTGACGGTATTCTACTTAACATTGTGAAAAGAGATGCTTTGCATTCTCATCATAACAATGTAACTGAATTGGCCGAAACCTCCTTAGCTGAAGCATGTGTGGAAGTGGAACCTTGTGATGCCATCTCAGTGTCTGACTCTGCTGAAGATAACAAGGATGCAGCCGACCCAAGCAATCCCTCACTTGATATTGCTGATGTTGTAACTTCACAACGATCTTCAGCTGATGATTAGATTCTTGATTTGGGATGTCATGATATAGTTTGTTACAGTATTGCTGTACAGGAAAGTTGCTCTGGCTCTATTTGAAGATCACGTGTAGCATATGTAATATATTAATGTTACTATTGGCATTTATAGTGAAATAATTGTGTGTTGCAAGTATGATGATGATCTGGAATGGTATGCTCAGGTATTTTGAAGATCACTTTTAATGTTTCAGTCGCACCTCGCTTAAGTTTCTCTGATTACGTTGCCTAGGGACTGCTTGGAAAGTGAAAAATCATGCCTTCTCTGCATTCTCACTTCTCGGTGCTCATCATATGCACGAATTCGCACTGTTATATCGAATATCCAATCAGTTGCGCTACATTGATATAGTGCACATTGGTCCTGCACACACTTAATCTTGCTACATACAGACATACGGTATGTAGCACACGCCACATCTATGAATGGAAGCAGAAGAGCAGTGAGAGTCCCAGGGCTGGTATAATGCAGCCAGCAGCTTGAGCTAATCCTCGAACGCTTTCAGGTTATGGTTCACCGCTGTGAAGCCACCGTCGACCATGAGGTTGAGCGCGCTGACGTACCTCGCCTCGTCGCTTGCCAGGAAGAGGACCGCCTCGGCGACATCCTTGGGCATCACATCGACGCCCTTGAGGTTGGCCTCGCCGCCGACGAAGGCTAGGAAGTCCCTGAGCGCGTCGTCGGCGCGCGCACCCTGGGGCAGGTGCGGCATGGACAGCGCCGTGGGCACGGCGTACGGCGACACACAGTTGACGCGCACGCCATGGCGCCCGAGCTCCCCGGCGACGCTCTTGGTGAGCCCGACCACGGCGTGCTTGGACGCCGTGTACCCGTGCGGGCCCATGCCGCCGATGACGCTGGCCACGCTCGCCAGCGACACGATGGAGCCCCGCTTCTGGGGGATCATGACGCGCGCCGCGTGCTTCATGCCCAGGAACACGCCGTGCACGTTGATGTCGAACACCTTGCGCACCTCGGCGAAGTCCACGCTGCGGATGTCCGTGACCTTGTTGCCCGTGATGCCGGCGTTGTTCACCATGACGTCCAGAGCGCCGAACCGCTCGGCCACGGCGTCGACGGCGCGGCTCACGTCGTCCTCGACCGTGACGTCGCAGTGGACGAACATGACGTCCTGGTCTCCGATGGCGTCGCGCAGCTGCTGGCCTGCTTCGTCCTGGATGTCCGCGATGCAGACCTTGGCGCCATGGTCTCTGAAGAGACGAACAATGGCTTCACCGATGCCGGTGGCACCGCCGGTGACGAGGGCGACCTTCCCTTCCAACCTGTGTTTCAAGGAAAACATCATTACATTCGACGGAAAATGCACGCTTAAGGATTCAATACGAGAATTGCTATCATAGTCTGTATCCTGCAGCTGTATGACATTACAGCTGGGTTTAGTGTCAGATTCATCAAAGGTTTCTAATTCCTAATTCGGTTGGCTATGTATTCGTTTGAAAATAGAACTGTATGTTGATGTATTCTGCGATTCTGTCTGGAACAGTAGAATGGCTAATGATACAGTTGGCACACGATTTCCACGAAAAAAAAAACTAGGCTCGCTAAAAGACAAGCACAGCTTCTCATTCCTCACACCACGCTCCACCAGCCAGAGGAGCACCAGTACCCTGGGTGGATCCTTCGATTCATCGAATTTTGCAGCTAAAGGTCAAAGCTTGATCAATACATCGCCGCATCAGATCGGTTCTCTCTCTCTCTTTGCAAGTAGGGGTCGGGTCAACTGCGACAGCAACCGGGCTGTGCAGCAGAGAAGCCATGGATTTGGGGGGTGGGGTGAAGGGAAGAGCAGGGCACGCACCGCTTCGTGGAGGAGGAGGAGGATGGCGAGGAGCCCGCGGCGGACATCGTCGGCGTCGCCGGACTCGATCGGCGCGGGCGTTGCGGCGAGAGCGACTGAGCGAGGAAGAAGGCGAGGGAGGGAGGGGGAGGATGCGGAGAGTCAGAAGCTCAGTGGGCTAGCAGTTGTAGTGGTCAGTGCCTCAGTGGAGTGGAGGTCGCACTCGCGCACGTGGGATATGGGATGGTTTCGGCCTTTCGGGGCGGCCTGTGGGCACATGGTCACATGGACGGTGGCCTTCCGGCTGCTTCAGTGTGTTTTCGTGCCGGCGAGCGAGTCGCGGCCGTCCATGTTACCACCGCCACTCGTGCCGCCACGCTGGTTGGACCGGCTTTTGGATCAAAGCAGTAGTATACAATTCCTCCACTCTGTCTGCTGACGCGGCGTGGTGTTTCGATCAACCGTACTTCGACTTCATATTGACCATCTGATATGTTATGATCCAATGATTGGGGCAACAGATGTTTCCATCCAATAGTGGTATATAGGTGTAGCAGTTCTTGAACTGATCCATTAATCATCTAAAATAAAATTGAGTTTGAGCCTCCAACTTTGTTAGTCCAGTTTTTTTTTTAAACACGATGAATATTTAGGGGTTTAAAATATTTTTTACCCATGTTGTGGCGATCCGATATTGTTACGTCGACACAAGCAACGGCGTTCAGACGTTATGGATTTCCATCGTACGCTCGTCGCAACATCGAAGCTTAACTGATGTAATCATCTCTTGCAACATTTAAAATATATGTACAAAAATGACTGTGTCATCTGATTGGGGGAGAGAAAAAAATTCAACGGCAACATGACACCATGTTTCATACATCTAGTCACTAAATGCAGTACTGAAGTTGCCACATTGACAGTTTTTGCCGGTGTATTCTGCGATTCTGGAACAATAGAATGGCTAAGGATACCATTGGCACACAATTTCGACACAAAATATTTTTTTTTAAAAAAAAAACTTGGCTCGCTAAAAGACAAGCACAGTTTCTCCTTCGTCACATCACTCTTAACCAGCCAGATGAGCACCAGCACCCTGGGTGGATCCTTCGATTCGTCGAATTTTGCAGCGAAAACGGTCAAAACTTGGAGCAAGATTTCGCAGCACCAAATCGGCGGTGTTTTCTTCGGCTAGGGGTCAACTGGGACCGCAACCGCGTTGTGCGGCCGCGAGGGAGGCGACGAAGGCCAATGCCGGATGGCGAGGAGCCCGCGGCGGACATGGTCTCGCGTCTCCAGATCGTCGTCGCCGAACTCGACCGGCACATGGATGGGCGGCTTCTGGGTGCGTGTTTCGTGCCGGCGACTCGGCGAGTCGCAGGCTCGCGGCCGTCCATGTTTTACCAGCGCCATTCGCGCCGCTACGCTGGCTGGGCCCTCGCTCGTCGTAAACAACTTCATCCGATCTGTCTGCTTGCTGAGTGCTGACGCTCGTTCGTTGTAAACAATTGCCTCCGCTTTGTCTGCTTGCTGACGCGGCGTGGTGTTCCGATATGATCATCGGTTGCTGGTGTTGAACAGTCGTGGGGTTCCCGAGAGTACTCTACTGCCACTGGCCAAGCCCGGCGTCGGCGTCCATGACGAATCGGGCATGCTTGGTTGGTTGCTGCGTCGCGGTCGCCACTCGCCAGTGTGGATAACGTCCAGCCGCGCGAGTGAGTGGTGCAGCCTGGTACCGTCGACTGACTGTCTCTGGCATGCCGTCACTCGTGTTACGTGTGGGACTATGCTGACCCAGTACTCTCTCCTACTACCTTCACCGTACATGTATCTTTCTGGGAGGCTCTCGCCTGACGCCACGACGGATTCGGCGACGATCTGGGAGACGGCGATCGACGACGTCTGCGCGTGCGTTCTTGCGTTGGCTGCACACACACTTGCATGCCATGGACCCGGCGATGGGGGTCGCGAGTCACGACACGGGCGCACGCATGGCCTGCGTGCACACGAGGCCGCTAGCGCGCAAGGCTCCGCAGGCCAGTTCCCGGCGCTGTCGCGGTCGTGATCAGCCGTCTGGTTGTGCGCTAGCCCGACGCGTGTGCTAGCTGCTACGGCGCGGGTGGGCGGGTGGCTGTGTGAGCTCGCTCGTTGACGACCATACGGGGCACACGCGCGCTGTGAGGCCGGCCTATAACAGTAGTGGCCCAATGTACATGCTGTGCGACGCGAGCTCCATTAGTCTGCTGAGATTTTTCTGAGACTCCCCGACCCTTCGACGCCGCCGGGGACCATGTCCGCCGCGGCCTCCTGGACGTCGTCCTCCGCGAAGCGGTGCGTGCCCTGCTCCTCCCTTTCAAGTTTCAACACGTTCTCCTCTCTGCGTGCTCCAGCTGCAGAAAAGCACACTAACAACCACTAGCTAGGATTTACAGTAGTGTATCAGAAATATCTGATGAATCAAATCCAGCTCAAGTTATTTAGTTCTGCAAACCTGATCCAATAGCTGTGCTTTTACCCTTGGATTTGATCGCTTTCAGATCACTCGCGTGCAAATTAAGATCAAAATTTACTCTTGTTACTCTCAAGAAACCGGCATGCATGTTTGACTGCATACCCCCTTTTCAATCTGATCTTATTACTCTCCTCCCCGAAGCGAAGGTTGGAAGGGAAGGTCGCCCTCGTCACCGGTGGTGCCACCTGCATCGGCGAAGCCATCGTTCGTCTCTTCAGGGAGCATGGCGCTAAGGTCTGCATCGCCGACATCGAGGACGAGCCCGGCCAGCAGCTGCGCGACGCCATCGGAGATCAGGACGTCATGTTCGTCCACTGCGACGTCACGGTCGAGGACGACGTGAGCCGCGCCGTCGACGCCGTGGCCGAGCGGTTCGGCGCGCTGGACGTCATGGTGAACAACGCCGGCATCGCGGGCAACAAGGTCACGGACATCCGCGACGTGGACTTCGCCGAGGTGCGCAAGGTGTTCGACGTCAACGTGCACGGCGTGTTCCTGGGCATGAAGCACGCGGCGCGCGTCATGATCCCCCAGAAGAGGGGGTCCATCGTGTCCCTGGCGAGCGTGGCCAGCGTCACCGGCGCCATGGGACCGCACGGGTACACGGCGTCCAAGCACGCCGTGCTCGGGCTCACCAAGAGCGTCGCCGGGGAGCTCGGGCGCCATGGCGTGCGCGTCAACTGCGTGTCGCCGTACGCCGTGCCCACGGCGCTGGCCATGCCGCACCTGCCCCAGGGCGCGCGCGCCGATGACGCGCTCAGGGACTTCCTGGCCTTCGCCGGCGGCGAGGCCAACCTCAAGGGCGTCGACCTGATGCCAAGGGATGTCCCGAGGCGGTGCTCTTCCTGGCAAGCGACGAGGCGAGGTACGTCAGCGCGCTCAACCTCATGGTCGACGGTGGCTTCACAGCGGTGAACCATAACCTGAAAGCGTTCGAGGATTAGCCCAAGCTGCTGGCAGCATTATGCTAGCTCTGGGACTCTCACTGCTCTTCTGCTTCTATTCAGAGATGTGGCGTGTGCTACATACTGTACCTAGCAAGATTCAAGTGTGTGCAAGACCAATGGGCCACTATATCAATGTAGCGCAACTTATTGGACATTCGAAACAATAATTCGAATTCGTGTATATGATGATCACTGAGAATGCGCAGAAGGCATGATTTTTTTCACTTTTCCAGCAGTCCCTAGGCAACGCGACTGAAACATAAAAGTGATCTTCAAAATACCTGGGCATACCATAAAAGTGATCATCATACTTGCAGCACACAATTCTTTCACTATAGATGCCAATAGTAACATTAATATTTACATATACTACCCGCGACCTACAATAGGGCCAGAGAAACATTCCTGTAAAGCAATGCTGTAACAAACTATATCATGACATCCCAAATCTTAATCTTCAGCTGAAGATCGATGTGAAGTTACAAAATCAGCAATATGAAGTGAGGGCTTACTTGAGTCAGCTGCATCCTTGTTATCTTCAGCGGAGTCAGACCCTGAGATGCCATCACAAGGTTCCACTTCCACACATGCTTCAGCTAAGGAGGTTTCGGCCAATTCAGTTACATTGTTATGATGAGAACGCAGAACATCTCTTTTTACAATGTTAAGTAGAATACCGTTAGTAGTACTTCCAGGTTGCAGCAAACCTCCTTCAGGAACAGCAATGCTTGAATTCAGTTACATTGTTATGATGAGAACGCAGAACATCTCTTTTTACAATGTTAAGTAGAATACCGTTAGTAGTACTTCCAGGTTGCAGCAAACCTCCTTCAGGAACAGCAATGCTTGTGGGAGTACAAGCTTGACTAGCTCTGGTGTTGACAGTACTGCATGACTGGTGTTGACAAATGACTATCTCAACGTTTTGGATGAAACTGTGAACTTGTCAGCAGATGCTGTCCTCATCAGAGGCCCACCACTCCTGGTCCAGGAATTAAGGTCAATGGTTTATGATTCACTCTCACTTCCATCACCCGTTTTTTTTTTTGTTTCTTTTTGTTTTTTTTTTGCGAGGACCATCATGAGAATTGTGGAGAAATATTTGCTGTGCCAGCGTGTCCCAACTGCAGAAATATCTTCAGAGAGAGATTCTGAAGAATCCTCTGGACTGATGCCGTTCCATGATGGTACCCTCCTTGGTGTTTTGAGTCGAACATAGATAGAATGTCCCTGGGGGCAGCCAAAGTGCTTTCGATGCTTTTATTTTTAGCCTCCTCTTGTGGTTTAAAACTGCTATTGACTCATCCAATGCAAGTTCAATGGCACAGTTTGCTCTGATTGCAGAGAGCTTCTCCCATGTGCACCGACGGCCTTGGTTGCCAGCCATCTGGAGTTCGGCATATGTTGGATTCTGTATGATCTTCAAATACTGAAAAGTGGATAGATGTGAGGGTAAACTCTTGAACTCAAACTGCTTGTAGTTCGCCCAAAAAACCCATTTGTTTAACAATCCCAATAATTGGATATTCACTATGCATTTTAAAGAAAATATCGTTTTGGCGCTCTTGGGCTATGCTGTCCTGGGCTGAAATTGTTGGATTGCAGAAGCCCAACTCATCCTCCATTATTGGAGAGAGGAGAGCCCATCCATCTCTTTGGGTGTGAACCGGAAGAGTCCCCCAACCATCCGTTGCCCTTTTCCCATTTCCCCCCTGTTTTCCTTTCCTTTTCGTCCACTCCAAGCCGAAGCGTCCTCCGAAATAAGACCAGGACAAGCCCACCCTCCGGACCCCACCTGCTGACAGACGCCGCCGCCACACAGCCGCACGCACCACCGCCCAAATCCCGCAAAACCCTAAGCCGGAGGGCGCGCCACTGGGCGAGAGAGAGGGAGAGGAGGCGACGGCATGGCGGGTGCGACGTCCCCGGCGGCGGCCGCGAATCTGGCGGGCAAGTCAGGTGTCCGCGTCGTCGTGATCGGCGACCCCGGCACCGGCAAGTCCAGCCTCGTCGTCGCCCTCGCCACCGAGCAGTTCCCCGAGAACGTGCCCAAGGTCATGCCCCCGACTCGCCTCCCCGCCGACTACTTCCCCGACCGCGTCCCCATCACCATCATCGACACGTCGTCCAGGTACCCTCCCCCCGCATCTCGGATTCGTCAGATCTCTCCGGAATACCGGGGATTCGTGTCTTGCGCGGATGTTGATTTTGTCGTTTGTCGGTGTATCATTGTGGCTGCAGCCCGGAGCAGAAGCCGAAGTTGATCGCGGAGTGTCAGGCGGCCGATGCGGTGGTGCTCACGTACGCCTGCGACCGGCCCGCCACGCTGGAACGGCTCAGCTCGTTCTGGCTCCCCGAGCTCCGGCGACTGCAGGTAATGCCGAGCTGCACATTAGGGCGGGGTTTGTGGTGTATGTTTACATCGCGTGCAATAACTATTTCTCGGACCGCCCATTGTGATTTGTATTGGTTAGTTTGTGTGTGATGTTGTGATTTGTATTGTTTAATTTGTGTGTGATGCAGTTGAAGACTCCTGTAATCGTGGTGGGGTGCAAATTGGACCTTAGGGACGAGCAGCAGGTTAGCCTGGAGCAGGTTATGGCGCCCATCATGCAATCGTTTCGTGAGATTGAGACCTGCATTGAGTGCTCCGCTCTTCGGCAGATCCAGGTTGCTCCTTCGGTATTTCTAGACCAAAATTTTCATACTCAGTATATGAAAGCTCACAGTGCTCTAGATTTGCATTTAGTGTTAAAATTCGTTGCATTTTCTGGTTCTGATTAGAGTTAGTTTGTATATGTTTTGTTCCTGCAGGTGCCTGAGGTCTTCTACTATGCCCAGAAGGCAGTGCTTCACCCAACTGCTCCTCTCTTTGATCAAGAAGCACAATCTCTGAAGCCTCGCTGTGTGAGAGCTTTAAAGCGGATATTCATTATATGTGATAATGACAAGGACGGTGCTCTCAGTGACGTGGAACTCAATGAATTCCAGGTTCTTTATTCACATAGTCTACTCTGCTTTCTATAATTAGCACCAGACCGGCGTTCTTTGAGTATACATACTACTGTTTCTTGGGATGTTGAGACTCTTTCTTATTGATTTACAGGTCCGCTGTTTCAGCGCTCCTCTCCAGCCTACTGAAATTTCAGGCGTGAAGAGAGTTGTTCAGGAGAAGATGCCTGAGGGTGTAAATGAAAGCGGACTTACCTTGACTGGGTTTCTTTTTCTGCATGCCCTATTTATTGAAAAGGGTCGTCTGGAAACTACATGGACTGTATTGAGGAAATTTGGTTACGACAATGACATCAAGCTTAGGGATGAGCTCATTGCAATGCCAATTAAGAGAGCTCCTGATCAAGTAATGCTTTATTTCCTTTATGATCTATATATCATAATCTTTCAATGCCAATATAGCTTCATTTACCTGTGTCTGTATACTGACCCACAGTATCCAGTTTGATATAATGATATCCATCATTGTGCAATTCCCTTAGTTAAGGAATTGTCAACACTGATCTAGTGCATGTGTGTGTGTTAAAACTAAATTTTGTTACACTTGTGCCTGTTAAAGCATTCTATTGTCAGCTGTTTTGCTGTAGTTTTGTTATACTTCAATTTTGATATATATTTTGCTGTTGTGCTATGATTTGTGTATGTAGTTTACAACCTTGCATGCTTCTGTCGCTAGCGTCAATACTTCATATTATCGCTTCAGTAGTGTTTTTGAGAACTATTTCTTTCTTGATGGTGAAGTGATAAAGTTGGTTTTTTTCTGCAGACACTGGAAATGACAAGTGAAGTGGTTGATTTCTTAAAAGGGATATTCAACATGTTTGACATTGATAACGTAAGCTTATATGCAAACTTATCCAATATATAAGTAATCTTGTACGATATACGTTTGGTGTTTTGATGGCTCACTATTCCATGCATTTCAAATCTAGACATATTTAGTTAAAAGCATCTCATTTGGTTAGATATTTATTTATGTCTACGCAGGATGGCGCTCTACTGCCTGCTGAGCTGGAGGACCTTTTCTCAACCGCACCTGAAAAGTAAGACATTAATAGCATATTGGATGAGAAAAACTATGCTTCTAGGATTTTTCTTTTGTTTGTTTATACATGAAAAGGTGTCGGAAAAATCCTATACTAGTTCCTCGAATATCTTGATAGAATGTTTTGTTCCGTTTAAGGCAGGGCTATATTCATTCTTCTGTACTGTCGTTTTCCTTTGCGCCACCTTTTTTTGTTTTGTTGCATATTTCTCAACTGTCGACCTTTTTTTAAAAATGTGTTTTTGCATATTTCAGCCCGTGGTCTTCTGATCCATACAAAGACTGTGCTGAAAAGAATGTTTTGGGTGGTCTTTCACTTGAAGGATTTCTTTCTAAGGTATTTATCTCATCCTTGGCATAATGTTCTGAGATGCTCAATTTGTAACCCAATGGTTACTTAAATGATTGATCTTATTTGTGAAATTACATATTTATTTAGCTGCCCTTATGCTCTGAGAAAGTCCAAGCATTCTTACTTTTTACGTCTATATATTAGCTTCAATTATTTGGCAATGTTCTTTGTAAATTGTTTATTTTACTCTTTGATACTGCTATATATGTTGCCACTGCTGAATGAAAATTTTGCAATGCAGTGGGCTCTTATGACACTTCTAGATCCAACAAATAGTTATGCCAACCTCGTATATGTTGGCTATCCGGGCGAGTTTGGTTCAGCGTTTACTGTCACAAGAAAAAGACGAGTGGATCGTAAAAAACAACAGACCCAAAGAAATGTATTCCAGTGTTATGTTTTTGGTGCCAGAGGTTCTGGAAAGACGTCATTGCTACAATCATTCATTGGAAGGTATATAATGGATCTCCTATTATTTTACCCCCTTGAATATTCTTGTCAATTTGCTTTTCATTTGGTCCTTTTGGATTCACCTGTGGTCCTTGTAACAGACAACCTTCTGATGCTCTGCCATCTAACAGTGAGCGGTTTGCAACAAATTCTGTTGAACTACCTGACGTATGTATTTTCTTGACACTGTGCCAGATGCATTTTCATTTCTGTTTTCAACAATTTAAATCTCAATGTACAATACAATCCATATTCATACAGCTAACTAGCAGCATGTCTTTTAAGATATAGTGTACTGCATCCTAATTCCAATTGTTAAGCATCCTAATTGTTGTAATATCTCCTTTGGCTAGGGTTTATTGCATGCTATAATTATGTTCTATCTAATTTTACCATATCTGCAACTGCAAGTTCAGTCAAGGTCTTACCCTTTCTAATAATGAGTGGATTTTTTATACCTCTTGTTTATTTTAGTCTGATTTAGTATTTTATTTTATTGAAGGGAACTCGAAAGACGCTAATTCTGCGAGAAATTCCTGAAGGTGATGTGAGATCATTACTGTCTGACAGGGAATCATTGGCGCCTTGTGATGTAGCAGTATTTGTTTATGATAGGTACTCTCTTGTAGAAAATACTCTTTGATTTATACTTGCAACTCACAAACTTTATAGTGGATGATTGTTATCCCTATGGGTGGTATAGGTTCATTTCATTGTCAGAACATGAGTTAATTACATACTCTTCCAGCTGCATGTTGGTGCTAACCTGATTAGATAGTTTGCTATTGTTATGGTGATGAGTCATAATTCTAAAGGTTCTCTTGTCTTAAATATCTCTAACAAGGTTTATTTTGGTTGCCTAAGTGTTTGCTATCGCACCATTTTCTTTGTGGGGGCTTATATTTATTGTGCGGTTTTGTGAATCACTTGACAAGAGCTTTCTCACATTATATCATTATTTAGAGAAAGTTACTTGCAATACATCTTATTTGATGTAAACGCACTTGCATACCTGAGCATTTTCTATCTGAATCAATTCATTGCTGTAAATGGATTCATAGGCCAATTGACTCTTTTTGATTACTATATTTGCTAACAAATAGTTTAAATCACAGGGTATGTGTGCCCTATTTCTCACTATTGGTAAATGAAGTAACAATTAACAGTTCCACATTGAAAATTATCAGGACATCTATTATTGTCACTCTTGAAATCTTATTGTAGAATGAAACCCAACCTTTAAGTACTTTCAAAAGTTCGCCCAAGTAAATCTTGTTTATACTGCTATATTGCCTATATCTTTGTCTCAAACATATGACTATGTTTGGTTTGAGGAATCAGGATCCCATGAATTTTGTTGGGATGACTCTGTCCCTCATGGTATACTGATTAAATGCTTGTGAGGGATGAGGTGGTGATGGATCAACCCATTCCATCAAACAAATCAAATAAAAATGTGGGAGTGAGACTCTGATGGACTCCCATTCAAATTAAACACCCCCATGTTTACTGTGCTTGTCACTAAAGTCTCTGACCCAGCCTGTTGTATTGGGTGCAGCTGTGATGAATATTCTTGGCAAAGAGCGAGGGACCTGCTTGTGCAGGTGGCTACACATGGTGAAAATACTGGCTATGAAGTTCCTTGCCTGATAGTTGCTGCAAAAGATGATCTTGACCAATGTTCACAAGCTTTACAAGAATCAACTAGAGTAAGCACTTTAACGTGTAATTCTGTAGGCATAGTTGGTCAGTGGAACCTTGTTATTTTTATCCTAGGTATTAATTTGCATCATAAGTTTCTCCTGTGTGTTTTACCAAAAAGTATATATATAAATCATAGAAACATGAACTGATCAACTGAATGGTACCGCCGTGCTAGCAAAAAAAGGCTTTGCTTTTGCTTTGGTTTATCCGCGGCTCTAGTATGTGGTTTTTTGTTAAATCTTTCCAAATCCTTTTCACATATCCTGCAACTCATGGTAGTATGAAGAAGTGGAAAGAAGTGCATATAAATATTTGCTTACGCAAGATTGGTTCTATATTGTTTCTTGGTTCACTTTCTGTTGATTTGTAAAACATGTATATTGTCAATTACTGTGCTAAAAGTGTTAATAGCTGTCTGTTTGCGCTAATCCACACTTCTCTGTAGTACCTTTTGAAGCTGTATGTGGGTATAGGTGGATTATTTGATACTTTGTTGATAGTCTTGGCTGGTTTTGTATCTTTTATTATTTTTCCAAGAGAAGAAACTAAAAAAGTGTACTTTTCAGGTGAGCCAAGACATGGGAATTGAAACACCAATTCCGATCAGCGTTAAGCTGAGAGATTTGAACAGCATTTTCTGCAGAATAGTTCAAGCCGCACAGCAGCCCCATTTGAGCATTCCGGAGACTGAGGCTGGGAAAACACGCCGCCAATACCGTCAACTTCTAAACCGTTCCCTCATGGTTGTCTCTGGTGAGTCAACACACTTTTCTTATCTGATAATAATTTAATTTAAGTATACCAAACATAGAATTTTATGAGTACAGGTGCCATTGTTAGAAATCTAACCTTGCTGCTGATGCCTTTATTGAGGTTTTGTTGGTTCTAATTTATGCTGCTAATAATTTGCAGTTGGAGCTGCTGCCGCAGTTGTTGGAATAGCTGCATACCGGGTTTATGCAGCTCGGAAGAGCTCATCCTCCTGAAGCCCTCCCAGACAGTGGGGAAATAAGTGCTTCCCACAGCTCAACTTGGCAACATCAGCTGGACCCGCTTGTTGAGCTTCGCTGCTTGGGCTTTTACCTGGCAAGAATCCAACGTTTTGTACAGACTTCATCTGCCATAAATTGTCCGGCCTACTGGGGTTTCAGATTCACTTCATCTGGCTCCATAAGATGCTATCTCTGATAATCTGTGTGGCTAAATTAGCTCAGCTAAATATTATTACTACAAATTTTTGCTCTCTTAGTACTTGACATTTTAGTTGAAACAGCATGAGTTTGGTGTTGTACCAAGTTTCTGTCTGGGATTCGATTAAAGCATTTATTACTCCCTGCCACTTTCTTGAGGCACCGTGGGTTTGTACGGATTCTTTGTGGTTTTGATTGGTTGACAGTCGCTGATCAAGTCCATCAAAATTAAGGGGTAATTTGCGTGTAAAATTTGTCAACTCTCACTTATCGCCACCCTAAATTGCGGTTGATGATTCGGCAAGTCCATAAAAATTAAGGGCGTATAAAATCCGTAAACCAAAAGGCATGGATAAAAATGGCTGAACATGTCTGAGGTTAAGCATGGCTTGCACAAACAACCGCAGGATTGTGATAAAGAGCACCTGCATACAGCATAACGAAAAGATCTTTAACTATCGTAGAATACGAGAGATTGGCTTCCTGATCGTCGCTGCGACGATGCAATCAATCTATACGACGGGTGAGCATGTGCGATGAAATTGAGAAGCAAGAAAGAACACATCAAATGGATCAAACTTAAGAGCCTTCCGCTCGATGAAGAAAAATGTCAAATCACTGTAATACCAATCCCAATTTTAATTACAGAGGCACTATACATCTGCATCGCGGCCGCAAGATGCACCGCATGCTTAGGCCTGGTGGCACAGAGAACCAGTAGACTAGACGTGGGAGAGAGAGAGAGAGAGAGCAAGGACTGAGCTGTTCACCTATGGAATGGAACTCAGGGTGCTAACACAGAGACTCGGACAGCAGCAGAAGCAGAGCATCCCCGTCAGGCGATGTGCAAGGGGCCGATCTCGCCGGTCCGGGCGGCGCGGGCGACGGCGGTGGCGGCGGAGAGGCACGTCGACACCCACACCGCGAGCAGCGCCCACACCTTGTCGACGACGGACACGGCCATCGCCCATGGCATTGACATCTTCCACGATCACCTCCTAGTACTGCCCACAACTGCCTGATTATGCCAAGCCTACGCCTGCTTGACCCCTGCCAAGCGGCGCCGCTTGTTTACTTGGCTCAGGAGGCAATCAACCTGTGCAGGCGTGGACTACTAGAACACATTCCGTGTATGGACCAGCAAGATAGCGGTGGACCGGGAGCTCACGAGCTCCCCGGGGATGATCTGAAAAAAAAAAGATTGGATCGCCGTGGGCACGTCACAAACAGTTGCTGTGCTGTCTGGCCCTGGATGGGACGGAATTAAATGGAGAAGATGACGAAGACCACCGTCCGCCCCCCATTTGCTTTCCAGTATACACATCTTCTATTGATTATAACAAGAGTATAAGCATTTTTATTGGCTACTGTTTCTATTCTTAAATACATTTCAGTAAGGATAAGCTGATTAGTTTAAAAATAAACTAATTTAATTATCCTAAACATTACATAGTTTTTTTTAAAAAAAACAGAGGGAGCATATTTTTAGCTGCACAGTGATTGCCAAGAGTGCTAACGTATCACATACCTATCCTTTGCATACAGGCATTGATTAAAAGGATAAGACGGGATTATAATAAATAGGTAGAGGTATGGAGTGAGTTTACTGCTACTAGGAGTTTCTTCCTTGCTCCTACGGGCATCGCGTTACCATCAATTTGTCCTCCGGATGATGCTCTCAGAAGATTATTGAAAGCAAAATTCCACGTGCTCCAGCTGTGTGGCGTGATCGACAGAATGACTCGGATTGATCGGTGACCATGCCGCCCACACGCAGACGGGCGTCCGGAAAAGTATGCGAGGGTGTGTACAAATGGGTCCGGCCGGGGTAGCTCTGCCTTTGCTTTCGAATTGATTATGCCACTGTTTGCCAATCAGTGAAGACTGAAGACACGGAAAAACTTCAGGTTGCCAACAAGGCATGCTCGTCGTGGCGGTGTTTTAGTAACAGGATCGGAGGGGCAGAGCCGGTTATATGCATTTGGAAAAATAGTTTATGTTAAAAAAAAGCATTATAACATTTCATCTATCCATTTTAATTATGAGATTCTCGGGAAATATCTTTTCTTCGCACGAAGAGGCAGACGAGCTCCTGGACATTGTTGGGTGTGCTCCTGGCCCGTCAACACCCGCGAACGTTCTCCGGCACGCCTCCATTTGCGTCGGGTCGGTGCAGTGCGTCTGCGTGGCCGACGCCGCCGCGAACACGCTCGTCCGCTCCATCGCGTGCCGGGAACGCGCGGCATCCCGACGGATGCCTGCCAGGCAGCGCCGCGCCATGTGGCCGCGAACGCCTCGTACCGGAACCACACCAACGCTGCTGTGCCATGGCTACGGCAGCCTGCAGAGCAACAACGGCGGTGCATCACACGTTGGGAAGGGAATAGAAGATTAAAGACGCGTGATGATTCCTAGCATTTTGAATCATGACATTATAATTTCAAGATTCTCCAAGCCATACTATTTGTACGTATTTGATGTTTATAGGTCTACTTGCAGATTTCATTATTTCTATATAAACCAAAATGCCCCTTATGTACCTCTCTCTCTCTCCCTTTCTTTCCAGTCACTTACGCACGGGACTCACATCTCATCTTCCTCTTCTTCCTTTCCTTGGCCTTTCTGTCTCTTCCCTCAACCTTTCTCTCTCTCCCTCTCCAAGATGACCCAATCCGACCGGGCGAGGTTACAAGTTGTGTTGAGTTGGCCTGTGTTGAGGACCCAATCCGACTGGACGGAGTTGTATGGTCGTTGGACCAAAGTTTGTGAGGGGGTGATATTGTCACCTTCCTAGTTATACAGTCTATTGATCAAAGTTTTTTGGTTTTTTGGCATGATTTTTCTTATAAACCGGATCAGTTCTGTTTTTCTTCTAATAAAAATTTAGAAAAACATAAGCTTTTACTGTCCGTTAAAAAAAAAGCAGCAAAAAAGCAGCAGGTGTCAAAAACCGATTGCATAACAACAACATAGCATTTTGTCCCAAACAAGATACAGAATTCTAGCGACAAAAAACAAATAAAGATCATATAGAAAAGGACAAAAAAGAGATAAATACAACATTAGTAATAAAATGGTAAAATAGGATGGATTTTCCTATGCCAAGGTCTGGGTGTGCTTACCAACCTCTACATGCTACCCAAAGATATTTCTCTGGAAATTCAAACCATTTTTTAGCAGTGGTTCCCTGTTGAATTTAGCTTACCCCTGCCTCTAGATACTTTCATCTCAAGTGATGCTGAACAAGTTCTTAAAACAGAGTCAACGCTACCCTATCCTGTATGTCATGACTTTTAAGTTACTTCTTGTACAACTATTAGAGATGTATAGCTATTGTGTGTATCTCGGCTTGTTGTATTCTTGAATCATAAGCCGTAGCCAGCTATGTAGCTACTCCCATCATCCGTATCCCAGCGCTAATTTGTTGTAGCATGTGTTTTTACTGGCTAGGACCCCAGTCAAAAGTGTACAAGATCCCGGTAGCCCAACCCATCTATTGATTAAGTCGGTCAGCAAGTCCAGTAATTAGTCCAGGTAAGTTATTATTCTGTAAGCCCACTTCGTATACATAATTAAGCAGGCATCATCCCTCAAACCACATCATTTGCACAACTTAGAGAGAATGGGTCCATGATAGTGCAATAACAGTGAAAACAGAAAGCACTTTAATCCAAGAAATGGAGATGTTAGTATAGAAATAAGATGTGGCCTTATACACGGATCGGTAGTGTGGACATGTATACGCAGAAAGTAAATTTTGTTAAATCTTGTTGGCTGATATATATTTTCATAGTCATAGGTACCTTGTGATGAGCTCTGATGCGATATTTGGCGAACCGTAAATTCATCTCTTTAAGCTGCTTGTCATCCAGGGGAGCCCAACCCAAGCCTCGTCGTAATCTGCAGCAGGAGGGAGACTTGGTGTGAGAGGGACGCGGCCCGCGTGGCGTCGTTCTCCCGGCAGCCCAGCACAGAGGCTGAAGCAGTGAAGCCCATGTGCGGGCATTGGGTCTGATAATACCTGAAGAGGCGGCATAACTTGATCTCTATATCTCACTCCGGGTTCCGTCTAGGCCTACGTCGAGTAATTCATTCATGTTATTTCTTCAATCAACAAGCTAATTGATCTCTATATCTATCATACACATAAATAAGTTATGAAATGTGAAAAAAAGAGAAGGATCGTGAGTTGTGACACATTCATGTCTTTTTCCATGTAGTGAATACATGTAGCATGTTACTTATACAGTTTTTCCTTTAGAAAGATTATCAACACAACGGGACGTGATGTGTCAAGCCATATAAAACTCTTTTTTTCTTCAAAATATGCATTTGACGTAGAGTAATGTAGCAACGTTTTTTTTTTAAAAAAAGTACGTTTCCGACACAATGGAACAAGAAACCAGCAATAACCTAAAGAAAAAAAATATGATATGCCACGTCTAATGTGGATCATATGAAAATATTATGTTCTACACATTTGAGAAATGCTAGATATGTGCTCGAGCATTTAATATAGGAGGGTACAAATGAAAAAAACGTTCATGATATAAATGGCAAAACCACACTTACATTATAAAGAACTTGCCATGGTAACTTATGAAGCTCTTTATTTAGGAGAACACAATCAACGCAACATGGCGTGTAAGATTGTCTATTTTTTTTATGGAGATGCGTCATTGTATCAACTTTGTCTATATTTTTCTATTCAGAAAAACGGTTTTAAAGTAATGGAGTATGTCTAAATACACAATCTGACATGCCATGTAATTACATGTCACATGCTATCTCATCTAGCTTGTTTCTAAACACGCCATCTATGTATATTAACATGTGTGTCGAACCTATATAAATATCTTTACGCCACTGCCACGTAAAAAAAAACTATATTTGTTTTAAAGGAATACAATAACATCCACGTAATAAAACATCGACTCTTCGAAAAATCCAAACCCGATGGTATATGCCATCTCAGTCTGACGTGCCACGAAAAATTACACAAACTCGTGACATTCTAATCTGACGTGACATTAAAATAAAAAAACTTTTGCAGAAAATATACAACTTTAGATAAAGTCATGGAGAGAAAACAATTTCAGCTAGAAGCAAAACAAAAACCTGCAAAGAAATTTGTATTTCTGGCAGGAAAACCAAGCAGCAGCAGACCACGCTTGCGCCGCCCAGCATGATCTCTAGATGAAAAGTGGCAACCCCAACCACAAGCAAGCCGCCCGAGACGACGACTACCAGCGCCCCAGCGGCCCCAAAAAACGAAAAGTTAAGAAAAAGAAAAGATAGAAAGAACAAAAAAAAAAAAACCAAAACAGGGCGCCCTCACGGCAAGGAACTCCCACCTCCTATCTCCCTCCCTCGAGCCCCGCACAAATCTCTCCTCCCCCTCAAGCCCTCGCTGCATTGCCCGCCGACGACCCCCCGCCGGAGAGAGAGGAGGAGGAGCGGCGCGTCTGCGGGAGAAGCGGGCGGCGGCGGAGCGGGCAGCATGTGCGACCTGGTGGCCCGCACAGGCAGGCATCAGCAGCGGTACGAGGATGGCCGTCGGCTAGTGGCCGGGTACGCGCGGGGCTAACTGACTGATTGATTCCCTTCGCAATTATTCCTCTTACTGCTTCAAAGTTCGCTTATTGATTGGATTCGGTTGGATTGGGGGGACGATGGCTACGTGCGCGGGTTCATTGCGCTCTTGACCTAAATGCGGCGCCTGCTGCGGTGCGCGTCGTATTCGTCACCAGCGTACGGCGCGCGCGGATCGTTGGGGTGTGGTGTGCCACCGGGGTGGGGATTGTTTCTTGCTGTCGGATTTGCTGGCTTTTGGATATGCATTTTTTTTTTCTGTTCCAAAGAAAAAAAAAAACTTGCTTTCTGCAGTCAGGTTATGGTTGAATTGATGTGTGCACTTAACAGGAGGTCTAATCAATGAGAAGTATCTTAAGCTTGTAACACCTGATGATAGCGACAGTATTAGACTGCTACTTGTTTATTTCACTTGGTTGGTCTATAATATATGCTAGCAATAGTGGTGGGGCGTTTATCCCGAAGTGAGATGTAAAAGCAGGCCTGCTTGCTTGTTTGCATCAAAATTAGGGCGTGATGGAAATGAATTGTGTGTGTATGATGAATAGTTTGTCCCCCAATGTGTTGAGAAACCCTTTATTGCAGCTCAAATCAGTATTGACAGACAGATAGATAGATAGATAGATAGATACAGTTCGGAATAGTCGGTATAATTGGGTTGTCGTCATCATTGATAGCAAAAGGTCACAAACATTTGTTGATAATCCAGGTGCTTGTTCATCATTGGTGCCTTATTTACCCACATTTTTTTTCCATCTAGAGTCCCTATGTATCCATAGTTTTTTCTTAGTTAGGACAGACTTTTTCTGTGTCCATTGTCGAGTTTGTGGCTTCTCTTCAGCTTGTAGGAAGCGAGTGCCTGTCATGAGGCATAAGGTATAATAGCAATAAGAGAATATGTAAAGCTTCTCAAGAATAACGTATGGTCGTATGGACATGTAACTAATTACACTCCTGCCTCCTGGTGTAAAGAGGGGATCCAAATTAACCCAAGTTTGATTAGGCAATACTATCCGGAAGGGTGATTAAAAGAAACAAGAAAGGTAACTTGTCTATCTGTGTGTGCTATCATTACATCACTGTAGGTCACAGCCTTTAATGTATCCTAAGTGCATCCTTGTTCTCTTATGGTCGTTTTGTCAGTTCCTGATCATTAAGATGCTAAATGCATTTCATGCACCTACCATGATTAACTGAATATAGCAAGTATCTATTGCTCAGAGTCGTCAAGTACTCAAGTTCCATGTTTTCCACGGTATAATATATTACTATTTCTGGTTCCTTTCCGGAGATTGGAAATGACTTATCACCTCAGAGCTGTTGACTGTTTTATCCCACAAAGATCTGGTGTACCCTGTAACTCAGAAGTATTAGAAACTTGTCCTCTTGTATTACAAATGCTGTGGCACTTTTTCTTTCTGGCATATTTATGTATTGTCTGAATATTTTTCATTCTTCTGCAGGTGCATACCATTTAGGTATAGAGTTAATGGTGAAACCTCTGATGACAAACATAAGAAACTCGTGGAAGTTCTCATGATAAATTCCCAAAGCGGACCTGGTCTTTTGTTTCCAAAGGTACTGTACTGTCAGCATCTCGATCTGAGTTAAATGGTGATTTTTTTTTGTTCATTGCTGGTTATTTACTGGGATTGGAACATCATTGCAAACTTGTTTTGCTTAGGTGTTTTCATGTAACTACCTTATACCATACGGACAGTGCATAAACTGCTAGTCTGTCGCGCCTCAGGAAATCTAGATTAACTAACTTGAATGATCTGAGTTACCGATCTGAATTCCTATATCATCGCCTAAAATTTCCAAGTATTGGACTGTTTATTAGCTTGTTTGCAAACTAAGTATCCTACATTTTTTATTTGGCCTGCTGATATGTTGGCAAATAAATACTTATATTTCTGTATCTGCAATGAGAATACGTCATTCTGATTAGTTTTCAGGTATATATGGTGTCAGTTTTTTGTTCATGTTATATCCATGTCATTTTCATAAACTTGTCAGGTAAATGTCCCCAGGCTACAATTTGGAAATTTTGTTATGTTTGCTTTCATGCTGTAGGGAGGATGGGAGAACGATGAAACTGTTGAAGAGGCAGCAGCTCGAGAAGCTATAGAAGAAGCTGGAGTTCGAGGTGATATAGTGGTAAGATGCCTATGAAAGAAGTATTTTTTTAGAAAACTACATTTCATTTTGCCCCCTTTTTGCTTAATATTTTTTCAATAGTTATGTGATGTGCTGACAATGTGACACATGTTTGCTTGTGCCATCTTTACTTATTCTTAGATGATATGGAGGCCCAGTATTCATGTACTGTATTACACTACCTTTAGTACTACAACAACCCACATTTTCTCATGCTTGACTGTATAAGACGTTAATGAAAAATTATTATTATTCAGAATTATGCTTTTGGTTCCCCCTCTTTGGTTGTAATTTGTTGATGTTCTATGCCCCAAATTGGGTTACTAACATACAGTTATAGTCTTTAGTTACAGGGGATTCTGACTCCCTTGAACACTGGAAGCTACGTTAAAACGGTAGAATGATATATTTTATATCCATTTTATCCGTCAAATTTCGAGTCATTTTTTTTTGTTTTTGGGGGTTGAATTCTTGTTGAATGATTCGTGCTGAGCAAAGAGTCTTAAAATCTTATTAGTGGCTTTTCAGCGCTGCAATCTTCCTCTCAAGTCCTATATTTTAGTTCTATGGGACATTATTCATATTCATTAATATCCTGTAGTTTAATGGGTTTAATGATGTGCAACATGTACACAGTCCATCTGAGATAACATTCGCTGTTGGTAAAGAAAAACTTGGCTGGCCTGCATTTCTGTTAGATTTTTCATTGAAGTTTATCTAGCAATGCAAGCCAGGCATACATTCATAGTGGAAGAGTCATGAGGTCCACATTGTAGTGGTGTTCTCAATGGGTCATGACGCTGATGTTGAACTAGTTACATTGAGTGGATTTATTGTTGCTTAGTCTGGCATGTGCTTCAACCACCACAAGTTGTAACTCTTGTGGCCGATCTTAAGGTTATAATTGACATTCTAGTCTGAATGTTAGTTAGCACAAACAAGAAGACATCTATTCTTGTTTCTGTAGCAATTCGGTGCTTGTAACATGCATGATGTTTACATAGTAGAAGGCCCATGAAATCAAATAATGATTATCTTTTCTAGAAGGTTCTCAAATCTCAGTGAATACATGTGGTGCCTATGAAGATAGCCTCAACTTTTTTTTTATCCTTGTGTTTAGTGCTTTATCATGATGAAACAGTACCTAATGCTTGACCATGATGACAATATATGCTTATACGCTGCTTGCTTTTATCTATCATGATGTTCAGGAAATGCCTATGGCAACAACTTATTTGATGTAGTTATCAATATATCTTGCCATTCTACCCAAGCTTATACAGTGCCATTTGCTTTCTGAACCAGCATCTTCTGGGGTTTTATGACTTCAAGAGCAAGACACATCAAGATGCGTGCTGTCCTGAGGGCATGTGCAGAGCCGCGGTGTTTGCACTGCATGTAAAGGAAGAGCTGACTTCATGGCCTGAGCAGAGCACCCGGCAGAGAACCTGGCTCACAGTTCCTGAAGCCGCATCACAGTGCCGGTACCCGTGGATGCAAGAGGCCTTGCTCACAGGCTTTTCAGATTGGCATGACAAGTGGAGCAGAGGAGGCGGCGGTACTAACTGCGACCCGGCCTAACCGCTGAACCCACCAGCGGCCCTCCAATTTGTTCATCTTCTCTCCTTCCCTAGGCGCCAACCTTGCAGAGTGCAATAATGCATTGTACTTCTCTTGATGCTGGGTAGGTCATTGACCCTTGATGTCACATGTCAGGATGGTTATCTAGTTTAGTGGGACGAGGTATATCTCATCAAGACGAGAATTCTCACAACTTTTAAGTGTCGATTCTCGCACCTATTATTTCTCGGTTTCAGCTGCTGTCGTCGTGGTGCTGCAATCACGCACCGCGCGTATTTTGTAACTCGCTCCTGATTCTTGAGATGCGTCTGCTATGTATCCCAAACTGCTATAACTGTAATCAAAAGGTCACCATTAACTGGAGTCATCACGCGGTGCGCCCAGAACCTTGCAGTGCCTTGCTTGATCTGAGTCTGGTAGCAGAAGTGGACACGCAGTGGCAGTGCTAGTGATCCTGGTAGTGATTTGTCATATGTTAAACAAACCCTCTATTCTAGTACTTGCTATTAAGATAACGCAGTCTGTTGGATTTTTTTAGGTGTCTTAGTTTAAATTGGCATAAAAAAAAAGAAAACTCATTACAAAATGGTTCTCGAAAACATGGACGCGGCCAGGAGTTGGAAATAAAAATGCAAAATGTCTGGGGATTATCAGGGCGAGGGGAAAAAAAAAGAGAAGAGCTCGTGTGCGCTATGACCTAAATCAAGAGATCAGTCAGTTGTGACGGACCCAACCAGTCACATTAGCACAGAGTTTAATCATTGCTCTTTCAGAATGGGGTGAAAGAGGCTCGAACTCTCGACCACAGGATCACTCGCTTATAGCTATGAGACCTACGCGCTAACTAACTGCGCCACCACCCCGTTGCGATATACCTGCCAATAAGGGCTTGATTGGTTTGAGGCCAAAAGTTACCCAACCAAAATAAGGAAAACCCATAAAATTTGGTCCTCACTTGGTTTGGGGCCAACGTTGCCTAGCCAAAAGTTATTATTGGAATATTGCCCAAGTTTTGGCATGGCTTGCTCATATTTTGGTTGGGCAACTTTGGCCTCAAACCAATTAGGCTCTAAATCCTATACATCATTCATCATGTGGCCTCATTTTCCCTGCGCCCTTTTATCGAGGGTGCTGGTATGCTGAAATGATGCCTTCTCTTGAACTATAAATCATGCACATTTTAAATCTCAAAAAGGAAATAAAAAGGCATGCACGCTAGCTGCTGATGAATAATGTGTGGTAGTGCTTCGCTACATTTTTATGGTGCTCCTGGGCTTATTTTTTTTTTCTTCTCTGGAAGCAGGGTATATCAAAACTAAGAATGGTAAGCAAGGGCTGCTCCTAGAATGATTCCATCTCTTTCCTGTAAATTCAAAAGCTCAGTGTACACATCTTTGGTCCTTTTATATGTTTGAGGCCCTCCCTTTAGCCTTACATTCCATGCCAGAGATTCAGCCAGAGAATTAGGCCGCAAAGTACAATGATTATCCCGTTCTCCGCACACGCACAAGAAAGCGAGCTGAAGAAGCAAAAATTTCCATCTCTTTGCCGTCGAATCACGCCGAAAGATGGTGTTTGTTTTTCAAACGATCGGCTTTATAGTTTTTTTTAAGGAACGATCGGCTTTATAGTGACGACGAAGCCATCTTTTTTATTCCATGCTGAAGGATTTATGTCGTAGTAGCTGCTAAGACTTACCAACTGCTGTTGAATTCCTCTGCCCAGCTCTTTCTGTTGTACTAGAACAGAATATAATCCTACTCGAAGCAACTTGACAGATGCATCTGATAGATGGATAGATACAAGATCGATAGTGCATGGCCGCATCTATATGCACGATCGATCCATCAATTGTGCAAATCAATCTCCTGTCACTTCAATACGATCAAGCAGTCAGATTGCAACCTGTTGGGCGCAGTATTTCACTGCTGCAGACTGCTATCTGGTGCCTGAAAGGGATGATCAGCAAGAGAATGGTGGTTCCGTGAATCCGTCTGAATTCATGCTTGACAAGACGCCATTTGATGTCGCATTAGGATGAATTAAGGGCTGTAATCTTTTCGCAATTACTCTTGCGTGACGGGACGGGAATATAACTATACAAGCATGCATGCAAAAAACAGTAGGTAGATGCATATATGTAAGCTATGGAGGGAATAAAGGAGGACTTCTTTTTACAAGATTAGGATCTTGCGCCGTTGTTGAAAAGAAGAGATGAGCCAAAAAAGTTTCATAAGGAAGTTTCTGTAACGGGAATTGTAGCTTCAAGTAATAAGGCCTTGATCGCCAACTTTCACCAACTTATTTTGCCAACTTGTCATATCAAATGTTTGGACACTAATTAGGAGTATTAAACATAGGTGTAAAAAACTAATTACATAGATGGACTCCACATCGTGAGACGAATCTATAGTAACCCGTCATTAAAAATGCGCTAGTGACGATACATATTAGGCTTAATAGATTCGTCTTGCGATGTAGAGTCTATATGTGTAATTAGTTTTATAATTAGTCTATATTTAATATTTTTAATTAATGTCAAAAGTAATAAACCAGGCTTGTCTCACTCTGCATAGCCCTTCTGGGAACTGCGTATTTTTGCTACTGGTTCTCTTATAAAGGAGGCATGCACTCTTAGTTATAACATGGTATTTTCAGATAGTTGGTATGACTGTATGAGGTCGGTGTCGTGTATGTCTCGTAAAACTCTTTTCTTCTCTCAATGGAATGCTTGTTGAGGCAATAAGTTCTCAAAGGAAAAAAAAAGAGCTTAGATAAAAGGAAAAAAATGTTAGCTTGGTGTACCAATTACCAAGTTCTAATAAACTCTACTTTTTTTTAAAAAAAAAGATAATAAACTCTACTTTGAGGAGAGACGTCCAACAACATGACCTTCACATGCCAAGGAATTCATTCATCAACGGTGGTATTGGCCAAATGAACACCACTTTCCAAATATATTCCTTCAACTAATAAAGAACGTATGCCTTGTTGTCTCCTCACTGACCCAATGTATAAAGATTGTTAAATTTGCAATTTTAGTAAGAAGATACATGCCGTGTATTTTGACATAAGTAGTGCACGCATAGGATCCCCATGCACCGAAAGAAGAGATAAGACAAAAATATGCATGGTTCCAAGTGTTAGTCAAAGCTAGAATCAGATGCATAAGAACCCTAAGCAAGGAGAGGGATAGTTACACTTTCTTTTTATGATTAAAGCGCTCCAAGAATCCTCTAATTCTGAATGAAAATGCATGTGAAACGGAGATTGTTCGTGATGGTTTTGCAACACAATACTATACTGCAAGAAGTTGAAGTTTAAAAATGCCCCCCACCCCACACCCCCCCCCCCCCCAAAAAAAAGAAGTTCAAAAGTTCAAGTTTAAAATATATGTAATTGTAGCTGAAGTGATGGCGTGGATGGACAGGCATAAGTTTCAACGAATACAGTAATAATCGCTTAGCCACATTTTAACTTAAAAAAATACTAGTGCTGTTCCTTTTGCATTCAGTGGAAGAATCTGTTCCACTTCTATTTGATTCCGTACGCAACTGAACTGCTCTTGTGATTTTACCTGAGCAACCACATCACACTTAATTCTTTGAGTACAACGCATCAACAAGTCCATCCAAATTCAAATGGACACTAGGTTCTTTGGAGGGAACATTTATTCCTACCACTAGGCTTACTGAAAAAATATAGAAATTTTACACGTATCATTATTGTTGAAATATGTATATAAAATTCCATGATCGATATCATATGAGGTTACATCCACTAACTAATGCCCACACCCAATATCTTAATCTATCAGAAGAAAAATGGAAGAATCTAAATATTGAACTTTATTATAAAAGTACGTACTTGAGGAAACAACAAGGTAACGGTTCATGGATTGTTATCGTTATTATTCCCCCTTATAAAAGATAAAGTTATTCTATAGGTATTGACAATTCGACATGGTTTACTGCAGAACACAATTAGCAAAAATATTTATAGAACATAGCAAAAACATACTTTTGTGAAATCATAGTTGTTTGAGAGAAACCCACGAATCATTTTCAAATATTCAAGCTCAACCCAAATAGTAATATACAACCAAAGTTTAACATTATGGCCTTACGAAAAAACTAAAATGTAACTTGTTGATGGTTGAGGGAGTATTTCTGTTTTTATATGCAAGATGTATACCAAATGGTTTGTTCTTCCTAGTTGTATATGTGTCATCCAGATTTTGCGTCCGACAGCCACGATTTGAGTCCTACTGCTAAAAATAATTTAGTTTTATTGTTGAATTTTCACAACTTTAATTAGTGATTTTATGGTTGTTTTTGTAAGGACGAGGTGTGTTAAGTTGCTATATAAAATAGCTAGAGGTGTACAAAGACACATAGATTTGGTTCGTCCGACATTCTAATTCTTCATGCCAGAATCCAGAATTGACTGCCTGTACACTGTTTCAGAAATTTAATTTAAGCAGTAAGTTTTTTTTTCTGGGGGTTCAAAACTAAGTAGTTTAGTTAATCAACTATCTGTATGCTCACTAACAAAGCTAGGTCCAAATCACTTTCCACAATTCTTAATAAAAGCCTTGATATGTTCTTGCAGCCTTCCTTTCTTTTGGTCTTTACTGGTAAGCATGTGTGACAGTCACATCAAGACTTTGTACACCTGAAAACGATAGGTAACTGCAATTCTCTTAAAAAAACATTAACATAGTAGTTAGATGCTCCAGGCACAACAATATATGAAAAGGAGGAGAATAATCCATACTTTATATCATCATTTGCAGCTCAATTTTCAATTTTATCAGGGCATATAGCATATCTTAGACTCTAGATAGAGTGACCAGTGGAGAACCAGAAACTCACTTATGTCCAATGTAAGCGAAGCGGCCAATATGCTTTTCCACGCTATTTTCCTAGAGAGAGGAAATTTATTCTAAGTGGTGAATACTAAGAATCCATAGTGTGGCCCAAAAAGGGTATTCCTTGGTTGCCCTATGAGAGTTGCAATCTCGCACCGAGAATATATCATCATTTCGGCAGGAAAGTCCAGCTGTAGAATCAAATGCCTCAGAGTTCATCTTCACATGACAATACAATCTTATGTGTGTTTTATGATAAAATAAATTCAACTGCATAAATAGTAGAGTGCGACCTCTTTTAACTCCCTTGCTTTGCAAAATAAAAAATGGAACAAAAAATTTGATTAAAACACAGTTTACAAGACATGCAGCATCAGTTTCTGTTTTAACTCCCTTTGCAAAATAAAAGAATATAAAAAAATTGATTAAAACACGGTTTACAAGAAATGTAGCATCGGTTTTTGTTTGTTAATTAACACCCACAGTTTACAAAATTTGATTAGTACAAAAAATGTATTACTACTGAGTGTTCTTTGCGAGTATCTTCCATAGCAGCACGGATGCAACATTGCTCTTGAGGAACAATTTTAGTTGGTATCACGGAGGGAATACAAATGCAAAAGATGTAGATTTATACTTTTTTTAAAAAACAATGGGCATGTGTTTTGTCCGGTATATATGGATAGAGAATAAAAAATCATATAGATAATTAATGGTCTGTGCAAATGGAGTGTTCAAACAAATTATCAATATTCCGACTTAGGGGCAAGGGCAAGGTGGATAAATAAGACAAAGATTAGAGACATAGCCGTAACCATTTGATGGAAGCTTTCCCAGCCTGCTTTGGGCCGCAGGATAGAATCAGAATTCAGAGATTGTCTGCCAAATGGAATGGTATGAACTAGCTATATACCTAGCTCTAGCTAGCTAGGCACCGAGATGCATGCGTGCTCACATTGTTTTCAAGCATATCAATTTGGAATTCTCCTAAGATAACACCAGTGACAAGAAAGGCTAATGATAGCAAGCATTAGTGGCCTGTAAGATCACACAATCAACCGATCGGCAATGCTCGACTTTGCATCTTTTTAACTATTGACCTATTTGTCATTACTCCCGTAGGCATCTGATCATCATTAGGGGTTAATTTGTCAAATAGGAGAAAATCATATTAGAATTTGCTTATGATTAAATGTTGTCTGTATTTTTTAGAGAGTAGTACACAGAGGACGCATACATCATATGTTCTTTGTAGGTTCTTGGTGAAGAAGTTCATGGAAGTGTCACTGTGCGGGTGGTACAGATGACATATCAAATGCAATAAGGGTTTAAGTGCAACATCGCGTTAAATCGGTTGCATTTGCACCAAAAGTAGGTTATATATGTTAGTGCGATGTCCATGGGTTCCAATTCACAATTAAAAGATAAAACTATAAGTGGATGTCTACAAAAGTTTATTAGCAAGCATAGAATTATTTATATATAAGAAGCCGGAGAGATAAGAAATGTTTGACATTGTTTTTTCACAAATGGGTCTAAGGAAGGTTTTGGCGCATATAGGTTTATGACCGACTTTCCTGGTGGGTAGTCCTAGCAAGTACAAACACAATGATGCATCTCATTTTAAGCAAGGTACCAACTTGGAATTATATATACAATTGGCAGGTGCATGCATGTACTAACTACCCTATACAAGGTCCTTGAAGCCATTGAACCCTCCTATAGATGCCAATATAGAAACACTATATCTAATGATCACACAGGCTTTATTTGCATAAGCTATTACGTGCGCATAAATAAAACCAAAAAGAAGAGACAACTGCTAGTGTCACCTTCAATAGGAAACAAAAAGGTTCAGCATAGGGGTACAAGGGAATTCCTTTTGACCATTGCTTTAAACCAGGACAAGGGGCCACAGGGCTCATCCTTAGAGGCTTGCAAGAAGTGGCGGGCATCCTAATTAGAATAGCTTGTAATGGGCAGCCATGGCTTTGTATTTCATGCCCTTGGCTTACATTCATGCAATAGCTTTCACTTCTCCTTTTTGGTAATGTGTGGCCCTCAATTTTGGAGCCTACATTGTCATTCACTCATTCTCACCTCAGCAATTCCTACATCTATCTAAGTATATAATAGCACTACAAAAAGGTTTTTAAGTGTTTGGTATCTTTGGCTTTTGTGTGGCATTTTAGCCGCCTGCCCTAACCAAATAGCAGTAGGTAACTTACTGAATGTTCTTCTTGGATTTCCATGGGGTGGTTCAGACTTTTGGGAGGGTTAAATGTCATAATAAGCATAGCAGCCACGGTTAACATCATCACTGAAAGCATATAGCAGCCATGGTTAATAATGACCACTGAAAAGAATATAACTGACATGCATGCATAGTTACCATAACCAAAGACAATAAGGCAGTTGATCGTCGTAAAAGGAGGGTTATTGGCTAAACAATAGAACTGTTGTCCGATCCAGCCAGTGTGGCTAAGTAGTGGACTGGCCCAGCGTTGACGTCAGCTATTTCTTTGCATATATACAAGATTTTAAATTTTTTATTGAAACAGAGAGCAAAAAGGTTTTGGGCAACAACTCATAGAGATACTTAAAATATGAATGGATAACAAGTGGAGCCACCCATGATTGGATCACTGTTGCATGAAAAAAGAATTTGTATGTTTCATTGAAACCGTTTTCAACCAGTCATCAACAAATATCGCCCCCACTTTTCAACGAAAAGCAAAGAAAAGAACACCACCCAAGTGGCTGATAATACCATGGACTGGTTTGGGTTTTTAGGTGCTAATGGCTTAGAGTCTAATCTTATTATTATTATTTGCACAACCTAACTACTAATTTCATAATAAATATAATATGTAGTGTAAAGCCCTTGGACCCAATAGAAGTTGAACGGCTTGTACACCACTAGTTTAGAGTTTTTTGTGGTTCATTAGAACTCAGTGGTGCACTACAAACCATTCCCCCAAAAGAAAGTTTTGCAAGTTCATATGTTGACTTCGAATATTATAACATTCCCAATGCTCAACAATAGTCGTCTTGCTATTTGTGTGTGTGTGGGAGGGGGGGGGGTCTGGGTGTGTGTGTATGTTGGGGGGGTCCTTTAATCCATATGTATTTTTCCCTATATACTTATGTTTTAATGATTTGACCATAGCAATTCGACTTCCTTCTCCCTTATAAAAAGATTTAGTTTTCATAACTGCTTATTATTGGAAAAAAAAACAGGAGTGCAACACATTGTCCAAGGAAAGTAATGTCTATTTATCAGTGAGGTCGAAGCGGTTGGTCATGGTTAATGTTGACTGAAGAATCTATTCAAAGAAATAAAAAAGGGTGCTTGATCATTAGGTTCATTCTCTCACAAATGATTCTAATATAAGGTGTGATTTGGTTGACCTTAAGAGCCAGGGGCACTAGCTGCATACTATCACTCGCTTAACCACCTCTACTAGCTAGCAACCAATGTGTTGTCAAACTCTAGTGGAAAATCATGTTCCAATTGATCGGCGGACCGTGGACCCGTGCAGCTCTTCGGCAACGAGGTGCTGCAGACCATGAAATCTTACGCATTATTGTGAACATTTTCCAATGTGTTGGTATCTTCATGAAAATTATGATAACAACACATTGGAAAATCATGCTTAGGCATTGGTCGATGGCAATAATTTGGAGTTGACTCTGAGCACCAGGATAGATATATATACAACAAGATCAGCGCTTTGATGGTGGATGGTTTGACCATGACATGCAAAGCCGTTTCCTAACTAATATCAATCATGCGTGAGAATGTTTCCCAGATTTCAATTACTACTAGAGTTGGAAAATGATCACAAGGAAAGAGACAACTTAAGTAACTCATATGTCAACTTCTATCCACAGGACATAATACTAGAACAGAAATCGCCTGGAGAGCATCACTAAGAAAATTCAGTATATTTATTTCCTCAAATACACCATAATTGGTAATGGAAGAAATGTCAATAATAGGGCTCAATTTACAAGCACAGTGTAATTTAGCCAACAAAAACAACAAATATACTGTACATATGTAGCTACAGTTTCATATCACACAATGGCTACTTATTGAAATAATTTGCAATTTGGAGATGTACATTATATTGTGAGAGGTACACACTGAAGTCGCACTTGAGAGGGGGGGGGGGGGGCGCAAGAGCATTCATATCCTAGACTACTGTAAGTGCGCAACAAGTGAGATTCTTGATAACACAACTGAATGGTGACCACGAAAAGTTCAGATTACGATATTGACTAGCAAATATTCACATCTCATCTTATAAGGAGCCATTCCTGCTCATGAAACTTTTACCCAAGCTAGATCTCTCTCTCTCTCTCTATTTTTACAGCATTAGCCTGTTACATCAACAGTGCCGCCGTCTACAACACATTCTTGGAACATTCTCAAAATCTCAGCCGATCGTCATCGCGTACAAAATTACATAGAAAATGGGGGAGAAAATAACTACTTCGTTCCCCCGGAACAGGGTCAACTATATGAACATGCTTACTCTGCCCGGTCACCGAGAGCTTGACCGCAGCAGCAGAGCATGCAGCCATTTCCGGTGTTGCTTGCTACCTTGCTGAGCTGATGCAAGCTATGCCATGGTCGCCAATGGTGATTGGCCCATGGGCATCATCATGGTCATGTGTTCAGAGGCCAGCGTTCCATGTGTTAGATTAGACGACAACCGCGGCTGCCACGGCGGCGGCAAACATGGAGGCCTTACTGGCGGTGACCATGCTGCTCTTGTATTCTTCTTGGTCCTCCAGCAAGAAGGACCGGACGGCGTCGATGCATGGCCCGGCGACGAGCCTCTGCCATGCCTCATCGGCGGCGTGGCCTCGCTTGAGGAACACCTCCGTGGCGTCCACGCGGCGGACGCGCCACATGCGCGCGAGCCGCTGGATCTTGCCACGCTGGCGCGAGGCGAGGCGTGACGTGTTGGCCTTGATCTCGTCGACGGCCGCGGCGAGCATGCGCGCGCGCTCGCCTTCGCCGAGCCCCCTCGACCGGAGGTAGGCGTCGAGCTCCGGCACGCCGATGGCGCGCCATATCCCCCTGGAGTAATCCGTGCGTCTCGGGTCGAACGCGGCGGCCACCTCGTCGACGAGCCCTCGCCGGCACATCTCGTCGACGCGTCGCGACACGAAGTCGTGGAGCACGGGGAGTTGCGCGTCCACCCAGAGGAAGCAGCAGTCGTAGCGCTCCCGGAACGCGCGGCGGTCGCCGTCGACGAGCTCCTCGACGTAGGAGTTGGACCCGCCGGCGACGATGGGGACGCGCCCCCTCGCCACGACCCCCGCCGCGGCGCGCGTGGCGTCGCGGCGGAAGTCGGCGGCCGTGAACTCGGCGTCCGGGTGCGACACGACGCCGAGCAGGTGGTGTGCGACCCCGGCGCACTCGTGCGGGGACACCTTGTTGGTGGCCACGTCGAGGCCCGAGTAGAGCTGCATTTTGTCGGAGTTGATGACCTCGCCGCCGAAGCGGAGGGCGAGGTCGATGGCGAGGCGGGACTTGCCGGTGCCCGTGGCGCCAAGCACCACCACGGCCTTGTGCTTCGTCGCCACGCGCTGCCTGCGTGCGGCCGAGAGAGCCGGGGGCACCGGCACCGCCGCGTCCGGGAGCGTGATCATCGGCGGCGGTGGAATCGACAGCCTGGGGAGAGCGGGAGCTGGTGGTGCCATCATCGCGGGGGCCACCGCCATGGACGGGGACATGCTAGAGCTAGCTCCTGCCGGCGCTTCGCGATCACTTGTCTGCTGGGTGTTGTGCGTTCTTGGTGTTCGCTCGCTCGCTTGGGTGGGGGCGTGGAGGAGCAGAGCATCGGTGGCCTGTATTTATAGGGATAGTGGAGTAGCGGCCGAGTGGTAGTGTGTTCTTGACTTGTTGAGGACTAATAGTCCGTAGTCATTTAAGCTCCGTCTGTGGACTAGCGACGGATGGATTGGATGCGGCGAATCGATTCAATCCAGTGCTGGATCACTGTGAATCCAATGGTGGTGGTGGACTGCTGGTTTCAGTTTCAGTGTTGGAGTCACGTCTCACATACTATTTCACTCGCGCATGATCGGTCGTGTGAGCTTCATCCTAAGTTGCCAGAGTATCTGAAACTATTTCAGCTTGACGAAACTGAGAGAAAGAGAGATTGATTCTCAGGCAAAGATGTACAGGATTGGGGCCTCTTTTCCGTTGGCGTAGCGACACGCAAATGAATGTTCTCCATGAGTGCAGTGCAGCTAGCCTGGACATCGTCAGGACGCCAGGTGACTGTGGTGGTGCCACGGGCTATTGACGAAGCGACGCTACACCAGCCAGGTGATCAAGAAGAGCAGAGCTCGCCGCGCCGCCCAGGGTCACGGTGGAGGCTGCCTGTGGCGCTACAACGACCTGCGCTTGCTTTGCTCCTCAATGATTGATGAGTAGCTACGTTCAGAGATGGCGCACACAGAGAGCCAATGCAAGAGTTGACCTTCTATATATGAATCCATCAATCAACATCGCCCCGTACTATACGTACACTAGGCGGTACTGATGATCGTCACCGTCGACCGTAGTCATCTTCTTCCTCTGAAAATGATGTGCGTGCTGCTGCCAATCATCTTTTCCTCATTCGTTGACTTCGGCATAGCCACTTAGCCAGGTATGGTATGGCCGGCTGGTTACGTTGCGTACTAAACCGGCTGAGAGGGCAATTCAAGTGTGTTCTATTCTATAGCATCTGTAACATGAGTTTGGCTCAATTTTTTGGCTCCTAAAATCTAAGTGGTGTTTGGCTCTCATGAGCTAATTTTTAATTCGATATTTGGGGACCAGATAGCAAGACTAAACATTATAAGTTAATTATACATGTAACCGCTTTAAGTCATGGCTAGTTAGGATCGAGTAGCCATATGGCCTATGCAACTGGTTTCACAATTAACTCATGTTTAGTCTTTCTGATTGGTCACCAAGGGCCAAAGTAGCTGATGTGAGCCACAACCCAATATGGTGCTGTGGCAGGGGCAGGAACACATGTGGCAAAAGGCAGTATATGGCATGGCGGTACTTGGGATTGGAAAAAAGCACGGCAACAATCATGTAGGTGATTTTTATTTATTTATTTATTTTAAAAAAAAAGTTGTAGTTGTAGTGACCGTTGACCACCAACAGACGCACGGAACATACAGTACAAACATACAGTCAGCCTTATGAAAGATGTTCAATGGCTCTACGAGGCTATACCATAATAGGCACACACTTAGTCTTTCAGCATCCCCCTATCCGATTCCACTTTTATACCAAACGGCAAGCGCTGTGGCTTCGGCAGTAGCGCAGGACATGTTGATGAGCACAGCACAGGACGGGTGCCGCTCCGCCGCCCTTGCAGAAGCTGCCAATAAGGCAAAAGGCCGGGGTGTGGAAAAGATGCAAATGGCGACGACGCCAATCGCGCAGCAAAGGGGCCCTAAGGTGCGATACTCCTATTCAATGCGCGGCCGAACAGGGGAGGAGCAGCGCCGGCGAGAGCGACACCCACCGGTGCGGTGGTGGTGCATGTGTCACCATCTCAGGCGACGGCGAACTATTCGCGCGCGCGCTTGACGCCGGAGAGGGGTGCGCGCGCGTCCCCATCGTCTAGCTCCCTCGCGTCGCGGCGGAAGTCGGCGGCTGATCGGATCGGATCGGATGAGGTGGGGGCAGCCGGTGGCGAACCCCTTGGTGGTGCTGGTGGGAGCTAGTAGTGCCTACTAGTGACCAGTGGCATGAGACGGGGGCGCCGGATCGCGAGAGGCGTGTGGCACGCGCGTGCGCGCCCCTACGGATGGCCAAGCTAGTCGGCCGGTCATATCAGGCAATAATACTACGCGGATGGCACTGATTGCAGAGCAGACTCGCCGCCGGCGTTCTCGTTGGGTGTAGTAGTGCGGGTCGTCGACGCGACGTCGACAAGTTGAGTCGGATATAGCAACAGCGCATAATAACAGAATAAAAAGAGAAGAAAGAGCAGCAGCAACTGAGAGCCACGGATCGGACAGAGTGCAGCGTGCACAGCTCGTTCGACGCGTCTTCGCCGACGTCACACGAACGAGGCCTGCTGGCGCTCCTCGAAGTAGACGCCAGTTGGCCCACCGGCAGGGAGCAACGCCACGGCCACCACCCGGGCAGCACCTTCCTCCGGCGAGAGCAAGCCGAAGTTGGCGGTCATGTCGGTGCGCACGAACCCAGGGTGGACGCAGTTGACGCGCACCTCAGGGTGCCGCCGCGCCAGCACCCGCGAGTAGGCGTTCAGCGCCGCCTTGGACACCGCGTACGCCGACATCGCGCCGGCCGGCCACCCACGCGCCGCCGCGTCGGCCTCCCGGTCCAGGTCCCTCAAGAACGCCGCCACCATTGCGTCCACCCTCTCCTCGGTCAATGCATCCACGTCGTCGAGCTCCCGCCGCAGCGCCTCGTCGCCGAAGAGCTGCAGCATGCATATGATCGATAGTGACATCGAGGTATGCGACCAGGAAGAGAACTTGCAATACCTTACCCTCAGCTGGCCGAGCTCGGAGGAGACGTTGACGATCCGGCCATCGTCGGAAGCTAGCAGGAGTGGCAGCAGCGCTTGGATGACATACTTCGTGCCGTGGTAGTTCGTCCTCAGGCATTCCTTCCCGGCGTCGCGGGTCTCCCGGAAGCACCATTTCAGTAGCAAGTTGATCCTCTCGTACGTATCCGCAATGCCACCGAACTGTGTGTCGCACACGAATCAAAATATTCAAATTCATCCTGTCCGTTTATTCGAGCATGCAAATCAAACCTTACTGATCGTCGTGATCGATCGCTTACCTTCTCGCTCGTCGTCGAGGTGCCGTCGATGCGATCTTGCAGGAAATCGAGGCCAACAACTCCGGCATTGTTTATCTGACAAAGAGATGCACACCACTCGAACAAGCAATCAATGTCGTCGTCGTTACCAGGACGTTCATCGGAAAGGCCAGCGGTTGGTTATTACCAGGATGTCGAGCTTCCCGAAACGGGTCTTCAAGAAATTGCCAAGCCGAGAGATGCTCGTGTCGTCGGTGATCTCCAGCTGGTGGAAGATGACATTGGAGAGGCCCATGCCTCTGAGCTTCTCGACGGCGGCAGCGCCCTTCGTCTCGTCCCTGGCCGTTAAGACGACGGTGACGCCATTGCCGGCAAGCTGCCTGCACACCTCCAGCCCGATCCCTTTGTTCCCGCCGGTCACCACCGCGATCCTTCCCGGCAACCGGCGAACACACGACGATCAGTAACTACACCAGGGAGTAGGGACGATCGAAGAACGCAGCTAGAATGCCTGGAGAAGTGTGTGCAAATGCAACGCAGGTACCTCGTGATCTGGAGACTGGAGATGGAGCCCTCCATGAATGAGCTTGAGCTACAGGACGGGAGCGAGGGAGTAGATGCTTCGTGTTCGTGCAGGTAACTGGCCGGTGGCCGATCTGCGTGCGTCCTCGACGAGGAAATAAAGAGATTGGCACGCCGCAGGTCGCAGGTATCGATCATTCGTTATGGCGATTGCTTCTCCTAGCTCCGTGGTGAATTGGTGATCACTCAATTCGTAGTTAAGCACAATGGTTTGTGGAGATTAGCTATGCCAGAGGGTCCCTAATTTGTTTGGTCTCGATCGTTTTAGTGGCAGCAGAGATTGAATAGACAGCTGACCTTACACTAGGACACATCACTTGAATAGGTATTTCCGGAAAACATCTGCGTTGAACCTATTCAGGCTGACACTCAACAATCATGGTTACTAGTGTGTTGATGTTCTTCCCATGAGTTTGTGTGAGCTGCTTGGGAACGTGTTCAGTATATTTTTGTGTTTCCTCCACAGGCTGGCTCTATAGTTTACATTATAACATGTAACTGTCTCATAGCAATTTTAACAGCTGATTGGCATATTATTGCCAACAAATTTATTTTTTTTTTCCAAACGTTTGAAAGAGCTCAGAGTAAGCTGGCCAAGCTGGGAACACAATCCTAGATAGTAGATAAACAAGCAACTTATTTCTTGGATGGCTTAGAAAGGAACTTGAGGCGAGTTCGAACATATTAGAAAAGAAAGGAATTTGTGGTGAAGACGATATGCATCAGCTCTACTCTACATATTCCAACAAAGCACTAGAGGCATCGAGGTAACTCTCCTTTAAAACTGTGCTTGCTGTTAATATAGTTGTCTTTGTACAGAGGATTGGCTGATACATCACGCAATGCATCGGCCAAGCAGGAGACAAGATTACAAATATACACAGTTATCATCTTGTTTTCTTGTCTTCTCTCTCTTTCTCCACCACTACTGGAGCTGCAGGTATGCTGAACCACCACTCTCTCAACCTTCTGGTCCACCTTTCTGTGCTTGCTCTTCGTAGTGGTGAGTTGTTTGTACATACCTCCAGAAACATCAGCAGCATAAGCACTCTTGTGGGCACGATTGCAAGACTCAGGCCCATCAGTACCAATGCAAGAATAGCTCTATCCGTTGCCTATGAAATGAGCCGACAATGAAGTATCAGGATTGTTGCATTCGTAAACATGTCAGATCTTGTGCATACAGGATATTACATTCGGTAGAAAACTTGCAACAAGAACAACAGACAGCTGATTAAAAGCTGAAATTCCCCTACAGCCCTACTACAGCAGGACCCAAGGCTCCCCATTCCCTTGAAAAGAACCCTACCACAAGGCTAAAAGAATGTTCACTGCACGCCAACAGGACTCTAATTAGTCCCCGGTTGACACAGCAGTATAATTTCTGGCATCCTGGAGATAAAACTCAGTATCAAGCAATGGCCAATTGGGCAGCCACAGCCACTAATGCTAACACATATGAGCACAAGGGAGACCAAGCCACATATGGTAGCATCACAATAGTCAGGGAGAGGTGGGGAGCCATTCACCTCAACACAAATTGCAAAATTGGCAGACATTGCAAATCGATGAACTCATGATCTGCAAATTTCAGAACATATGCTTGGTTCTTATCTCACATATGCAATCTTTTTTTTAAAAAAAAATGATCCTCATGTATACCGACTGTCACTAGGTCAAATGTATGTGTCAGTTTGTAATCCTTAAGTGCTTGTTCTTTTGATGCAGAGTTCTTATTTTCAGAGTTGTGTTTGCTGAGCCTTTATGTTCTGTAACTGTGAACTAGCTGAGTTGCCAGATTTGGGTGACTGATGGCTGATGCTACCGCTAACCATTCAGTAGTCCACAGATGCAATGCAATAGGTCCCTTTTCTAAAAAGAAAAAAAAAAGGTCTTCCCTTTCTAGAAAAGGAAGAAAGTTCCTGAACCTTAAGAGCACTCTTATCAACAAAAGCAGTCTTGCTTGATATCTTTAGTTTCTTACAACTCAAGGTAAGCTAACATTAAAAGGCATATCTAGTGTTAAAAACTCCAATACATTGTTGAGCCTGGCAAAGGAAGTTTCTAGCCAGCCTTTCCCTTGATTTTCACAAGTAGGCTAAAACAAAATCCAGAGATGATTATTGCTATAAAGCTATCACATAACTGGAGTGATGTCTTGTTAAACAAGTTTTCTGTTGTCAGTAAATTTAAAGCCCCCCCCCCCCCCCCCAACCACCACCCAAAAAAAAAAAAAATTGTAATGATTTTAGCATCAGAACAGTAAATTTTACATCAAAGCATAACTGGGGTCAGTTTAAAAATAATCAGCGAGTATGACCGACACGAATGTTTAGTAACCAAAAAAAAAAAATATTTCCCCTCCTCTCAAATCCTTTTTGTGAGCCTTGAGGACTGGGTTAATAATTCCATAGTATGAATTACTTTTATTTTCTCAACTCAATCCTACGGTGTGATTTGGGTTTCCATTTGCACTAAAACAATGCATGCCACAATACATTCACTGTATAGCAATACAAATACCAGATCAAGGTGAAATCAAAACAATATAATAAAATGATTCCTCAATATGATGGAGTGAGAGCTAATACCTGGGATGGAAAAGCCAACAATAGAGCCCTTATCTTCAGAAGAACAATATTTGCATCCTGCACGAGCTCCTCAATTTTAGAAATAGCATTCTGAACAGCCAGGAGCTGCTCCATTGTGTTCATTGGAGGTGGAGATACCACTTTGACCTCAGTCATTGGCTTTCCTTGATTAGTTAATCTTGTGAGAAACATAAATGCTGCTGAAAACAATAGCACCATGACCATGAAATAGACTACCCACCCCCTGTGTCAGCAAGAAACATAAGAGACATCACAAACATGAATAATTCTAAGGAGAATCCATCAACTTTAACAAATTTGATTCAGATGCATAATACCAGAGAACTTAAATGTACTGTTCATTAGTGGTATAGTAACCTACACAATCTCTTTGATGACAGTGAATGTAGATTCATAAAAAATGTACGAGTGCTGACCAGCTGACAAGTTCAGTTACTGTCGGTCAATTTTTTACAGTTTCCATCGTCGCTTTATTGTGATGTCTTGTTAAACAAGTTTTCTGTTGTAAAGATTGCTAAAAATGATACTGAAACAAAATCACTTTGACTACGGGAGTGAGGGTTAGTAATTAAGGCAACAAAATCAGCAATATCGTTGTTGCATGAGCACCTTTCTTTATTACACTCCAACGTTTGATTCCTTTATAAAATGGCCAGCACAGAATGGTACTAAATCAAAGCAACGCCTCTAACATAAAGTATAAAAGTTAGCAGAAAAATATACATGGAGAAAGTAGCACACCTGATGATAATGTAAGAGAATACAAGGCAAAATGCCATCGACTTCAGAGGCTCATCCCATGATGTGAGCAATAGCAAAATCCTCCAAAGCTCACTTACTGGGGATAACAATTCCTGATACAATTAGGAATTAGATAAGAGAAACACAAAACAAAAACTTAAAATGCATGATTGCATACATAATTGTTCTCCTTCATTTCGCGATTGTAACTCATTCCTATAAAAATCAACTTCCAATGGAAGAATTTAACAAATCACTGAATCAAGTATCTAGTCCAGAAGAATGACACAAGTATCTGGTCGAAAACAGCAAGTGAGAGCCCGCTTAAGGAAACAAAGTAAATGGCAACGCCACGCAATCTAATTGACCGATGAAAAGGATAGTTTATCTTCTGAGATTACCTTCATTACGGCTAAATTGGTATCAAGCCCCTCAACTTTGACTCCATCAACTGTGGCTTGGGCCAGCTCAACCTTCTTATAATTGTTCATTGAATCAATAACAGCCTTCTGCAAGGAACTAATTTCCCCAACAACCATCTCACCAACAAACAACCTCTCACCATTATTGACAGGTGACATCACACCCAAATTTGACAAGACAGCATGCATTCCTCTACTTGTGCCAGGTTGGTTAGTTCGATCTGAAGATCTTGATGATATAGCAGTGGCTAGTGTTTCAAGTATTACATCGCCTCCAGGAATTTTGTCACACAGATTGAACATCAAAAGAGATTCATATCGATTTGGAACTGGGAAGTCTAGCTGTTCAATGGCTTGCAATCGTAGAATACCAAGTACCGCCTTCAGAATCGTTTCCTCCTTGTCAACTCCACTTATGTCAAACTTCCGAACAAACCTATGGGCATAAAGAACCTCCGATATAATGGCCAGCCAATAATCACGACGAGAATGGCCAGCCAACTCAGGAAATTCTATGATCACTGGCTCTGTTCTGCATGCACAATAGCAATATACACAAAGCTATAACTAAAGGTGAAATACAGACCTAGAGGCCGCTTACATGAAAAGACAATTGCAAGAACACACAATACATGTCACTTGCATGATATTGCTTTATCATGTGTTAAGAACTTACAAGGTTGTTGATTTGTACATAACGGCTTTGTCAAAGAGACGTGAACCCCATGGACCAGTCAGCTCAGGTTTAACAACCTGCTTTACATCTTCTGCAAGTTCATAAGCTTTGGGCTTATCATAGGTAACAACTCGAAGAGCTTCAAAGTAAAGAGCATGATCTGTGAGTATTAACCTTCCTGCATCAGCAAGGTCAATGCAAGTGACATAAGAATAGAGAAAGGCGAGTTCATGTCTTTCCACTAATCAGTAAATAAAGATAACAGCAGCTTGATCAGCTCAATCAACGAAGTATGAACCATGCATACCTGGCCATGTTGAAATACCCACATGTTCAAGTACTGGTTGTGTTGTCAATGTTCCATCAACTTCCAGAATCCTTTCTCCTCTCTGAGACCGGAGGTTTGATAGGAGTGATGACTCAGATTGTGACTTCATCTTTTTCACCGCTCTATATGAGATAAAAACATATGCTAAGTGTGGCCTTTAGCAAACAAGATACAACAGAAGATGCATGATGATGATGTTTATACATTCTTCTTGCACTCTATTTCCCAAAACTTAGATGCCATAATAACTTGCAATCTGCGTGAAGGATAGATTAATTAGCTCAAGTTTAACTTCATACTGAATGGTATATTCTCTTTCCCCTAAAGCATTCTTATTTCTTGGTAAGTTGGTCGCCTCCATGCCAAAGTTTGACAACAAAATTGTTTTATAGAACTTTTCTGAACGATAAATAGACAAGTTATGTTCATAAATTTGCTGTAGCAATGCACAGGCCTTTCGGCTAGTAAGATACAATGCCTCAGTTTGGTTCAGCTGACTGCGGCTGCAGCAGCTGCAGCAGCCAGCAAGCAATGTCTACAGTAGTTTTTGCTTGAGCGAAAACACCCTTAATCCATACACATGATGAGGATACTACGATTCAACTGCGATCAACCAAACCACATCATCTCTTTACATTCCTTTAAACTGATTCACAGTCACAACTCACAAGTGCGGCAACACATCAGAATCCACGAAGACCACTTTATGTTGTCCTGTACAAACTAATGAAACAAAGGTTGCCATATTCAACATGCTTAGACAGCGTAGGAGCTAGAGTGGTCCTATCTAAACTCCAGAAAATCAAGCAAAATGTGATCTCAACAAATATAAGTTAAATCTTGGACTACATAGTGTTTGGGGTATTGCATTTCAATAGCTCATGAAGGATTTTATGTTAGTAACTAATAAGCACTCTTAGTCAGGTATAGACACAACTTTGGTAATTCAACAGAATAAAAGGTAAGGAAAAGTTAAACTTGTTGGAAGCCAAGCAAGGTTACATAAGGAACTAGGCGCTCTCTAGGCGGTGACCTACCACCTAGAGCCTAGGCGTGACTAAGTCCCTGCCTTCGACACCGCCTAGGCGAGGCGGAACCTTTCCACCCAGCGACTATGCGCGCCTTGGCGGCAGCGGAATCCCGCCTTTTAGAACCATGCAGCCAAGTATTCAAGCAACCTATATGTATGATTAATAACAAAAAAAGAAAACATTATAGTAGTAAAGAAAGTGACCTGTCCAATTCTGAAAGGTACTTCTCATATACAGAAAATGGAAGACGGCCTCCACTTGAAGAAGAAAGTACATCAAAGAGATTTGAACAAGTTACTACATCAGCAATAGTTGGGATGGCAGGTGCTATTCTTGTAAAAGCTTCTAAACTAACTGTGCTGTCTACCTCAACCTGCAAAGGACAGGTACGATATTTAATATAGTAGAGAGGCTCATAATAATCCTAGCTATAACATAGAACTTGTTAGTCACGATGACAAACGGAGTCTTAACTAACTCTATAACACAACCAAGCAGTACCTTAACACTGTGCTGGCTTGAAGAAGGAACATCCCAAGCTATCATCATGTCAAATGATAAGCGGCGAAAGCTTTTGTCGGCAAGATACCCTGCAACCTGTGAAGTCTGAGCAAGTGCCATGAAGCAGCAGTACTCCAAAAAGTTTCTTGCATAGTTTCTTGGGTTCTTTACAGAATCAGATGCTTGCTTGTCAAAGTCATTTTGCAGATCATCAAGGGAAACATCAAGAATTCTGAAAGATAGTTGGAACAAAAAGAATGATGATCAACAACTAATGGAAGCAGAAACATCATACTAAAAAGGGAAATGATGGCTATATAAGACATTAGCTTAAATAAATATAAAAATGAGCATAGCTATCCCTGAACTAAAAAGGAAAATGTGATAAACTACTAACTCTCATAATGGCTCCATGAACATGTGATGCTCAACAGATTTCCAATCAAGATCTAACGACAGACTGCAGAGGTCAATTGATATAAACTATATTCGAATGCACAAAATGCCACTTTCAGCCAATATGTGGCGTAAATTACCATTTTAGTTTCAGCCTACATGTGTCATTAATTACCATTTTACAATAAATTACGCAGAAGAGAAGGTAAAAGCATTCATATCAGCTCAATTTGTCAAACAGTCAGTTACATGGTGGAATGAAGTATTAGATCCCATATTACGTGTCCCATTGTTGCAGCCAGTTGTTAGTGCCAAATTGTAAATCAAACCCATTTGAGGTCCAACACTAACTCATAGGCCAAAAGTACATTCAAATCAATATACTCGCTCCTTAAGCGGTATCCATGCACTTAATTACAACTTATAAATCAAAATGTGCAACATAATACTGGTTTCTGCTAAGCTAATACTGTCTAATCCAACGTGTGCTGTGTACATGTTAGTTTGGTCTTATTATGCAAGGGTTTTCAGAGAATTGCCACCTCCATCAGCATGTCTGGAGCAGTAGCCACAACTGATTCCATAAAAAAGAGCGAAGGTTGGGATTTGATGATGATCGAGTTCCACATAGGAGAATCCAGGCAAGCGTGCAATGAGAGATTCTCTTGAACACGACACCGAAGTAAGAAATAATTTACATTCTAGTCGCATAGAGCATTTCCCTTTCCAGAAACACAAGGAAGAAAGGGCGAAGCATTACCGGGAGCAGCGAGCGACGACGGAGTTGGCCTTGAAGGAGAGGCTGGGGATTGAGGAGCGCCTGCCGGGTAGCGAGCCGTCGTTGTCCTCGTCCCCATCTGCGTCCTCGCGGCGGGGGAGGCCCCACTTGAACGACCCTTCCCGCACCAGCCCCTCCAATCCCTCCATCAGCAGATCTCGCGTCCGGCTCATCATCGCCATTCTGCAAGGAGACGGCGGATCCGGTGCCGGAGAGGTTGGGGAATCGCAGCGAGCGACCGAGGGCGGTTTGCCGCTTCGATTGCGTGCGGTACGGGCAACGAGGGCTGACGATAGCGGAGGGAGCCGCCGCGGGGGTCGGAGCTCAAACCCTGATCGCCGTCGTCCTCATCCTTCCCCCGTGCTCTCGCGTGCGGGTGTCGGTCAGAATGGCTGGAATGAGATGCTCTGACGTGCGTCACCGTGATGCTCCGACGCTGACACGTGGGGGCCACATGTCATCGGCACAAACGTTCACACGCTCAGTCCGGAATCATCATGTGAGGACGCCGATAATCAATGACTTCTGTACTAGGGGTGCAATAATTTTGTACTACCAAACGCGAGAGAGAATTCTAAATTTTAAACTTGTCATTTACATCCTCCAAACCACCTGATCTGGACTAACCGAACAACCCCTTCAGAGATTTTTCACGTTTCTCTTCACCCACTAAATACTCCCCGTCCTACTAAACTTAACTGGCCGTGCCAACTGCCACACCACAAACTGATGAGAGAAAAGAAGAATCACAAAGAACTCAGCAGTTTAGAACGAGCATTCCTGATCGGACCCATCACACGGCAGGTTACCAAGTCGCCAAAAAAAACGAGAGGACACGTCCCAAAGCACACCCAATAGACCCAGTTCCCGTCCAGATGATCTTACACACAGTCTTTGCGCACAGTTAAGTCACCGGAGTAAATCAGCCTCCCCAAATCTCAGAGTTAAAAGGTGAACAAGCTAAGTGCAGAAGTCTCGAAGAATTTAGGTTCAGGTTGTAAACGATACTTCCACGTTGTTTAGCTGCGGCTCCACGCCCAAACATGATCGGTTAGAACTGACACATAACCTAGCCATCGCTCATCCTCAGTAAGGCGTCAAGGCAGCAAGCCTGCGTGGTGGAGTCCTAGATCTCGGGCGTGGTGGCCTGTCAACAACATAAGAAACTGATCAGTAGTTTGAACCACACAACCATAAGAGAACAACGGCACCATACTCGAATTGCGCCTACGTAATTGAGGAACTTCAAAAAACAGATACGACTTAACAAAAGCTAATAATTTGTGCACAACAGCGCACTGCATTATTGGGTCAAAACATTTTGGACATGATTTATGTTTATGCAACGTGGTGCAAGGCCAGCGATTCAGTGCAAATGAGCTAATGGAACAAATGAAAAACGCGATATCATGGCTAACACCATACCTTGTACTCATGAAATTCTTTATAGGCCCTCTGCTGAATGCCCAATCAACGAAGATGGTCTTTGTCAACAGCTGAGTTCCATTCATTGCTCTGATCGCAGCCTGTGCTTCCTCAAAGCTTTCATATTCAATCAGTGCATATCCCTGTCACATAGTAGAGTCCAAGTGAGGACAGAGGGGCAAATAAACAGAAATATGAGAGACTCCATTGACTGTTTACGTCTGCTGTTTCTCGTTAACTAGAATTGCCGTTGTATTAAAATGTATCTGATAAACTTTTTTTCTCAAAGGCAAAAGCTACTATAACCTTAGCTGTGTGTGTGCCCATCTGGTGAGTTATTTTCTCATAAAACCACAACTACAGCCTGCAGGCATAGCATTCTTCCCTCTATAGTCTACATTATCTTTTGCTATAAAATGATCAGAAGTTTCTTCCCAAAAAAAAGAGTACAGTACATGCTTTCTCCAGGAAAAAAAAAACACCTCAGACTAAATAGATATCCTCTTATTGGGCTTCCATGTAAATAGAAGCAAATTGGTCACTATCTGTTGCAATACGTGGGGTTATCGTTTGTTGTTTCAACTAGAAGAATAGTGGCTGAATGGCAATTCCTTTATCATATGAGGGAAGGTGGCCGCAATCTTCTTGTTTTTTTTTTGAGCAAAAACGGTAGGGGAAGGGTGGCTGCAGTCTCTTGGAAGGGTAAGCAGTTATCTCAAGAGGTAGGCATGCACTTATCAATGAGTAAACGTATAAGCTCCCAGAACTTTGATTCAAAATGCAGATTTTAGTCAGAGCAAGATTATTTGGCAGAGTAGTCAGAAGAGAGGAAAAATCAGTTATCGCTGGACTAGACTTACATGTGTTCTGCTAAAAATTCGTCACAACAAATAGGAGTCTAGTAGCCTACTAGGCAAATGATTTTTCAGAAGTATGCAAGGCAATAAGAGTATTTCAAGGCAGATAGTAAAGATAAATATCTCCGATGTAAAATCATGTCTTCAGATCTCAAAGTGAAAGAAGAAAAAGAAAAAGGCAACCATGACAAGTTAACCAAGCCCAAAATTTCATGGCTGAAGGATGCCAATGACCACTTATACTTGATGAGCATTGTTTCATATGAATATCACAAAAGTTAAAACAAGACCAAACAATATAACTTACAGTTCAAGTTATTCTTGGACTCTGTTAAAGGTTCCAAAGAAAAAACAATCTTGATCACAGGTCTATCAGTACAAGTACAATGTCTAATGTGTGTTATAAGCTGGTATAGAATTTTAACAAATAGAACAAGCATCAGGTGTTTTTAGCCTCTTAGAGTCAAGTAATCAAATTTACCTTGGCATATCCAGTGCGCCGTTCTAGATTCAAATGCAAGTCCTTGACACGACCAAATTCACTGAAGATGTTGTGCAGATCGTCTTCTTCTGCATCTTCTTTAACTCCACACACAAGAATTGTCCATCCTTCAATAGCTAAGATTTTTTTTAAAAAAAATCAATTAGCACTAGAGGTAAATTGATACAACAACATAGCCTTTAGTCCCAAGCAAGTTGGGGTAGGCAAGAGGTATATTGATAATGAACAAGAAAAATAGATGCACGAGAAATGCATTTTTACTGTACAAACAACGAGGCCAGAAAGCAGAAACCAAGTGCAGCTCAACCATGTAGATTTATATCCTATATGATGGGACAAACAGACCCATTCCTGTTATGCTCTCGTCTGGTTCTTGTCGTAATGAGATGCATCAGAGCTATTAAGTGCATGTTTTTGTTTATTCCTACCTTCAAGCACCTCGTAATATAAACGAGTAATTCTGGCAAAGAAAACCCAGTTCTTTAGAAATGGACAATATCAAACTGCATTTATGAGACACAATCCACAACAAAAAAACAGCGAGGGAAAGAAGAGCATTATTCTGACTCATGCAAGCAAATTAGACTATGTTAACTGGTAGTTCACATTTCACAACGTAATTGCCCACTAGATTGTTCCAAATTTAACCCTGTAGCCCTGTATGTCGAAACATTCTCCTATACCTGATAAACCAAGAGCATATATAAAAGGGAATATCATGTTCTCTACTAGCGACTGAAAAACAATTGCAGGCATGTAAAATGTGTAATTTAGTTCAGAACCAATGTTTGTTTTTATGTGATCCCTAAGCAACACAGCCCATTGCAGCATTTAGTGGTATTGCCTACAAATTTCAAACACTCAAAGAACAATTGGAACTCCTTGTAAAACATAATGACTGATACAAAGTGATCATTGAACATGCATTCCAGCAAACATAATGAAGTCACTCTAAATTTGCTGAATTCGCATTATAAATCAGAAGGATACATACATCATACCACAGCCGCCCTCACTCTGACTAACAATATATGCTGCCAAATAAACTAGTTTACATATATAAACCAACAATCTTCCGATATAAGTGTCTGTTCACCATTAAACCATCAGAGCTTTTTCTAAACCTATTAAACCATCAGAGCTGTTTCTAAACCAATTAAACCATCAGAGAACAATGGGATGAAAACAAACACCCCACCCACTAGACCTAGAGAAGGATGATATAATAATTTTGGCATACAAGTGAAATAATTTTTTTGGCATGGTTCTGTAAGTTTATAAGGAACCACCTCGTGTTCGTTGCCCAAACATCACAGTTTGCAGGAGCTAATCCTTGTAGGACTTCAAAATCTTACAAGCACAAACCGGATTATCCATGAGATCGAATTGTATCACCTTCTGATCAAGCATACACGAGCCCATCAGCCCAAAACCCTACCCCAAATCCCCAATGAAACATCACAACAATGAGCCCTAGCAAAGCATCACTAACCTCGCCCGCAAATTTCCATGAAGAGAACTCCATAGCAACAATATAATTTCGCAAAACTTCGAAAACCAAAAACCCCAACCAAAAGTCGAAAGTCGAAACACAGAGATCATGCCAAAATGGCCGCGCAAGGGGTTCTCACAGCGCTGCGGGCCGTATCCGTCGTCGCCGTCGTCGGTGAGGGAGTCGAAACGGTCGCGGGTGGAGGTGAGGACGGAGGGGCTGCGGCCGACGAAGCGCCCGCGGGTGCGCACCACGGCGGGGGAGACGATGTGGGGCACGGGGAGCGCGCGGGTGGAGCGGCCGTCCTCCTCCATGGCGTCCTCGTCGTCCTGGTCGTAGTCGACGAACTCCATATCCTCGTCCGCCGCCGCCGCCCGCCTCATCGCCGCCACCATGAGTGGAGCGAGAGAATGGGGAAGCGAGTGTGTAGTGGACTAGTGGGTGGCAACTGGCAACGTGAGGGTCTCTCTTATAATGGCGGTAATTACGAGCTAATCATAATTAGTACACAGATAATTTGCAGAAAGGTACCTTAATAATGCATTAATAGAATTAAATCATCAGATCAGGTCGGTCTCGGAGGAGCCGTCGAATCGAAAACGGATGGCCTAGATGATACTCTGGAGCCGACACGCGGCTTCCTCCCCTGCCCAAACAACTTCGGAAGCGTCTCGAGTCTCTCGACTCCATGGCGGCGTCCGCCTCTTCCCCCGCCGCATCCGCCTCCTCCTCCTCCCCCATCGGGGCGAAGGATACGGCGAGCACTACTGCTTTCCGTTGCCCCATCTGCCTCGAATCCTTCAAGGACGAGGCCTACCTCGACACCTGCTTCCGTAAGTCGTCCCCCTCCTATCGCAGAATCTCGCGGATTTTTCCTTGATTTCCGGTATTTAGCTTGCTTCCGTTCGATATACGCTAACTGGTAGAGCATGAACTCTAGGATTTTTAGTGCGGAATGAAATTTGTTGTGATTACTGATTTACTGGTCTGTCGCTCAAAATGAAGTGTGGAATCTGTAATTTTCTGCATTTTTAAGGTTCAGAATAATGATATGCCACTATGCTGGTTAAGTTCGCTCTGAAATTCCTAGCTGCTTCTGCAGATTCTTTTTGCTACAAATGTATATGTCAGTGGGTAAGGATAGTAGCGAGCAAGCATGAACAGCATCTGTCTTCAGTTAGATGCCCACTTTGCAAGGTGAGCTCAACTCTGCTTGTCACGCCACCCGCGATTAATACATTGCTTGAGTGCGTGCTTAGACATGCAATTCGTGTCTCTAAGCGGCTGAAGCATGGTCTTATTTCAAGTATTATCAGAACTTGTTCGAAGGCACGATTAATTCAGTGCCCCCTTGAAAACTGTGTTGTGTTTTTAATAGATTGGAGAAACTGGCAAGGGACAATGATCATTGTGAATCCTGAACATATTTATGTGTTAGCTTCACCTTTGCTATTTTTTTGCTTAATTCTTTTTTATAACTATTTTTTGCTTAATTCTTGATTGGCAGTCACATGATTATTGTTTGCCTGAATTCTGACCAGATAACTTTGTGATGATTTGCAGACTGAAAATCTATCCATCATACATGCTTTTGATGGTGAATCATTTGAGCGGTGGTACATAAATCAGGAACCCAGAAAGAGGTATTCTTCCTCTCTCCTTTTCTCCCTCTAGGTGTGAACAGCTGCACTCTGTAGCTTATATCCCCAAAAAAACCATTTATCCAGATGCTGGAATAGAGATTATAGGCTATCTGCACACCTGATTGTAGACTAAAACTTGCTCTTGCACATGTGAACAATTGCACTAACACTACTTTCCCTTACAATACAGGCGTCTTTCAGATGCACACGAGTTGGTATTGCAATTCTATAACATGAAAGGTATTACACTAATATGATTTCGCTTCTCTATTCATACTTTGGACTTAGGTTATCTACATCTGGATTTATTTTCCTCACCTGTAACCTGTTATTGAAGACTGAACTTTACTGAATTGGGCAGAGATCACAAGTGATATTTCTGCCGTACAGCAATACTGGGAGCAACACAAATATCTAAGGAAGAAAATCTGGCTTGAAACCTGGCTGAGACGGGAAATTCAGGCCCTTACTCGGGTATGATGCTCTGACTGCTGCATATTAGCAATATAATATCCATAGAGCAAGAATCATGTTCCTCTTTGAGTGCTGGGGTATGCGTCCTGGATTTTAGAATGGGATAGTTTGAGCATCAAATGGTTCCTTAATTAGTGTAAGGTTGTTTGAATTTTCCTTGTGATACTAGCTTTCCTTCTTCCTTGTATTTACATGCTTGTGAGGTGGTAATATTTGTACACCAATTTGAACTCCTAAGAGATAGTTATCGGTTTGGTGTTGCCCCTTACTCTTGCTGGTGCTTCTTTTGCTGGCAAAATCATGGTTGGTTTGCACAGCGAAGAAGTAGGACTGTAGGAGCATGATGCATGTTGTATGTTCCATACTTTTGTAATGTTGAGATTTATCTCCGATGCTATATGATATCATCTACGTTTTCTTTTAATAATGGTTAACGTAACTGTGATGCTGCATAGAAGCAAATGCATGCAGAATTACTGTCATACTAATTGTCCAGTGACGCATTGCAATGTTTGGTTTTGCAGGATGAGAATGTTGATACCATAGTGTACCACATTCATGGTGTCATTGAATCCTTCATGAAGAGGCTTGAAAAGGAACACACGTTAAAGAGGATTCCGCCAGGGAAGAGGAGGGAAGAGTTCAGGACATTGCTCTCTGATGCTGCTAGGCCATTCCTCCTCGGCCGAACTGAGCGATTCGTCACCGAGGTAGAGCTGTTCCTGGCTTCAAATCTCAACATGGAAGCGTACAACAAATTGCGTGTTCAGAGATTTCGGGAGTCCAGTTCGCTTCTGACAAAAGAGCAAAGTGCACTGCCTCATGATCGTTCTCTTGAGGAGCACTACTTGTATTTTATATGCAACGATACGGACTGTGATGAGATGTAGTGATCTGCAATGCGTGTCACAAAATGTCCTTGTTCCCTTGTACATCTACATCTGTTAGACAGCTGCAGTTTTGCTCTATCCCAAGTTTACAACACCTTCGTACTGATGAAAGCATGGACTAAGGTAAGCTGCATGAGAACATAATGGTTGGGAGGTCACTGTAAAGGCTAACCTTTGGATTTGAAACTGTTGAAAAACGTAAAAAAAAAGCATTACAGGGTACAGATAGTACACTCGGAATAGTGATACGGGTATGATACTGAACTTTGTTCCATCACCATTTACTCACCACAAGCTATACGTATTCAAGTGTGTCTGAAACAAGCAGCAGCCTTCAACCTTGAGTTTTACACGTTGACAACCTCACCGTCTACAATCCGTTTCAAATTATAAGTAGGTTGGTATTTTTGCCCCAGCAAATATGCTGGTGAGGAGTTATGCCTCTGGTTCCATGTTGAAAGGCATGTTCCTCGGATAAGCAGACTACCCAATGGTCTAACCTAAATCATTCTCATGTAAAAATACCAATCTATCCCTTTTAATTAAATTCAAATAGGCTGGCCCAGGGTCTAGGTTCTTTGTAGTATGTTCCTCTTGGCTTTTAACCGTTAGATCTATACTGATAGACGGTTGTCATTATTTCCAAGCGGTCTAAAATTTCTCTTATCCCTAGTTGAGAAGAGTGCTCTGCCCCTCTAGCGGAGAGCAAGCTATGAACTTGTCTCAAATAAACACAAAAAATTAAAAGAAAACAAATAAAAAATAATGCACATTATCCCAGATAAGAAAACATCCTGTCCACATATTTGAACTTGTATCAACTTGTGTAGAGTATAAACTGAACTACCTTGTCGTACACATTTACTCTAATCACAGGAAAATCAACACACAGGCTAAAATCATCACAAACAGATAGAGCAACAATATTTTCATTGTTCTGTGTCGCTGCTCATTGTTGGCGTTTGAGCCATGTTGACCGAGCGAAGGTTTACTGATGCTTGCTCGTGCATAAGCTTCTCTATTTCGTAGAAGACGCCTTATTTTCCTCGAAGCTTGTTTCCGTGGCATCGTGTACAGAGGGCTCATCACGTAGATCGCGTTCAAAGTAGAATGGGTCAATATGTAGAAGGATCCACATTTTAATCGGTGATCTTTGTACCTTTCCAAGGCGCGACGAATAGCTTCAAACAATGAATTGAAGCTTTTTCGTTGTTCTTTGTAGGCTGGCCATTTTCTCATGCCCTGCTCCCTCAAGTCATAGTACTCTTGTGAGAGAGTTCTTGAGTCGGTGCGTAGCCTGAACTCACGATACAAGGATGTGGTTTTGAGTACGCGCCCATCCTTCAAACTTGTGATGCCATACTCATCGCGGCGGCAGAGTGTAAATCCTCGTGGCCCACCAATGAATTGGATTTTCTTCAAGGATTTTGTTTTCCTGTATGCGTTATAGGGAACAAAGTTATAAAAATTATAAGAATTGACGATTTACCAACCAAGTAACATGTGAGGTGCATGCAACCGAGCTTCCCCTAACTTTCTATTTCCTTTTGGCTAAAAAAAATCGATTTCCTTAGGACATGCATTAGGTAAAAAAAAGAATAATAATAACATGACGCTGAGAATAATCAAACGACGTAAGTACCTCGTGCGTTGGGCACAATGCTTAGCGAGCAAGAATATGCGTTAAGGAACTGATAGCCAATTAATTCCCACCATAAGTCTAGTGAGAACTAAGAAAAAAAATAGAGGTTGACTGATAATTTAATTCGAAGAAACCATCTATCATAGATCTATGGATGGGATTATCCAACTCGATTGTGCCTAGAAGACAAACATGGCGAGGGCTTGGAGGCCAAGAGAGAGACGTACGCACGCACCTGTAGACGAACTCCGCCATCCGTGTACCAGTGGTGAAAGGTACTTAGCTCGTTGATGAAGGTGATTAGGTAAGATTAGGCGCCTCCGTCCGGGTTGTATTCTGTATATATATCATACTAGGACACATGCCCGTGCGTTGCTACGGGCTAAATCTATGGATATATTACTACGCTAAATATTTTAAACTAATCATTATTCAATTCAACTTTTCACTATTCAAATATTCCTCCTCCGAGGAAGGTAATCATATGTTTGATCAACTTTGAATTTTTCGTGTTCTTCTAGTTGTTTATCATCATCAAACAAACCTATTTTGCCATTAATCTGTTGATCGGATTCGAAGTCATTTGATTCAGAGCATTTTTGTTTTCTCAAAGTTGCTTCCTTCAACATTGTAAGGTTCCTTATGGTGCTCTTCTTGCTTATTGCCATCTGATACAACTGATTTGTCATTCATCTCTTTATCTGATTCAAAGTTTCTTGTGCCATACATCTCAGCGCCACTTGAATTAATATTGTCAGTATATGTTACCTGCCAAATAAACTGTTAAGACAGTGACCAATGGACTAAATAAAATAAATAACAAAAGTACTAACCAGAGATAACGGTGTTGGTGACAATGGTGATGGAGATAAGTCACAATCATCCATCTGTTTACATTTTGCTTTTCTTTAAGGGCTGAACCTCTACATCGTCAACATTGTTTGATTCATCATCAGTGTTATGAGGATCCATTTTCTGCAGAAACAACAAAACTTACATTTGTCAGCTCAGTAATAAACTAATAATATGGGTTGATCCACATCTTTATGTTTGTTTTTTTTGGCTAATGGTGTAAACTTCTTTTTCAAACAAATGATTTTGCAGTTTCAAATAAACAAATGAGAAATTTCAGCATTTAACCAGATTAAACTTTATGGAACAGCCAATGAATCTTTTAAGCTCAGATTATACGGTGAATAGAATTTCTAATCAACTCGTGAATCAAAATTTGGAAAATCTTGGATAAGGCAATTGTAAATTATGAAGGGAAAACGAACAACTGATATGTGCAAAATTACATCAAAACAAATACCTTGTGTTCAGGTAGTAGAAGACCCACACGAACTGTCCGTCTGCAGCAAAGGGCGATTCGATGGTGTGCTGTCTTGTGGGCTGTGACAACAACGACAAACTGTGAAGAACTGTCCGTCTGCAAAAGGGCGATTCGATGGTTAGACGTCTTGTGACAATAACGATACAATTCTTCTGCTATTTATTTAGCATATACAAGGAACAAGAACACGACCTCGATTCCAAGTCGGCAAGGATTTGGATACTGATTCTCCATGCCGCAAGTCGTCAAGGACTTCGATACTGATCTATGGCGCGCCGTCTGGTTCCTACTCCGATTAGGGGCAGATGCACTGAGTCCGCCGCAGAAGCCGGTGGGGGCGGGGGATGCGAACGGATGGGATGGAAGTAGGGGAGAGAGTGAGGGAGAGTCAAGCGACGGCGTCGCATGCCGCCATGGCTGCCGCCGAAAGAGGAACGGGAGATGGGAGGGAAGCAGTGGCGGCGACAGCAGCGAGAGCGAGGGAGAGACAGGCGACGGTGCCGCATGCCGCCATGGCCGCCGCCGAGAGAGGAACGGGAGGTGGGAGGGAAGCGACGGCGGCAGCGAAGCGACGGGAAGCGGCAGCGAAGCGATGGGAAAGGAGAACCGGTTCATGGGCCGTGAGAAAAGGAGAACTGGTTCATGGGCCGAGAGAGGAAACAGCCCGCACTACCAGGTATGGTGTGCCGAGAACTTGGCAGAAATTAATCCCACCTCATGGACATAGCAGAAGACGTGGTTAAATACAGGAACGCTTTTGCACTTTCAAACTGGTCTGCTTCATTGGTTGGCTTCTTTTGCACGGGGAACCGGTGGCCTTGCATGTGGGCCATGACACAGATCTGCCATGTGGGCCTCACCTGTCAACACGAAAAAAAAAGGCAGAAACCTTACTTGCTTTAGAAATAGGTAAAGTAGGTAAAGTCCTCGAGCTCCTGTTCCTTACCATCATTGTTTTAAACTAGTTAGGTTGACGCGCGATGCGCGTCTTTACGAAATATGTTAATGATAAATTGCAAATTTGTTATCTTACTTTGCTATTGGATCAACTTTGTTATTTTAACAGTCATCTAGGCACTATATCACTTTTTCTTATAAACTTGTTGACTTTTAGGTGGTAGTACATAATAGCTAATAGATTAATGTGTTATCTTACACTTATTCTTGATTTCGATAGAGAAAACTTTAAAATTAGTAATAAATAATCAATAATTGGATATTATTTTTTGAATTTATGAAATGAAAGCAAAGTAAAACAAACATAGAACTATATGAAAAATAGTATAGAGTATAAAGTTAGTTAAATCATTCATTTTTTTTAAATGATAGAGGCTCTTAATAGTACCATAGGTCCTACTAAGCGGGCCCCACAATGAACATGTGTGGGTCTCACAAATTATATGTGGGCCCCACATGGGTCCCACCTTGGGGTCCCATATGCGGGTCCTATATGGGTCCCATAATGAACATGCATAGGTCCCACATAAATAGTGTGCGGGCCCCATGTGGGTCCCACCTCGTGGGTCCCATCTGCGGGTCCCATGTGGGTCACACAGTAAACATACGTGGGTCCCACATAAATAGTATGTGGGTCCCATGTGGGTCCCACATAAATAGTATGCGGCTCCCATGTGGGTCCCACATAAATAGTGTGCGGGTCCCACATGGGTCCCACCTCGTGGGTCCCACATAAATAGTGTGTGGATCCCACGTAAATAGTAGCGTGTCCCACGTGGGGCCAAAGTTCATGAGAGAGCCTCAAATCTTGGGACTTTAGTATATGTAGTAGATAGCCGGCTAAACTACCGCTATAGCCGGCTATAGCTGCTAGAGAAGAGCTTCCGCTATGGCATTTATCCGGCTATATTCCGATATAGCTGGCTATATCCGGCTATAGCCGGCTATATCCTGTAACGGCAGCCTTGCCGCTAAACGTCTTAGCCCGTTATTTAAAACATTGCTTATCATTAAGGTGTGCATGACCTGACCGCCGATGATGTACGAGGCATTGAGGCATAGCCGGAAGTGAGGTAGACGTAGCAGGACAACCCGGATTTCCTACCCTGCAGGTTATCTATCCATCCCCACCTCGGCGCACTGTTCTTCTTCCTCCTCTCCGGTGGCACGCCCCCGCCGCTCCCGCCACCCGCCGGGGATCCTCTCCTGTCCGGCCGGCGGCGCTCCCGCGCCGCCTCGCCCTCCACCGCCGACCGAACCACCACCTCCGCCGTTCTACCGCCCCCCCGACCTCTACTAAGCCCGCCGGCCATGGGACCCTAGAAGCCCCGAAACCCTAACCGCCGCCACCTCGACCACCACCCTAACCGCCGCCACCTCCCCCCACCGCCCACAATGATACGGCGATAGGGGTAGATACGCCGCAGGGTAGGAGATCATTTTTTCGTAGCAGGAGGCGATCTCGTGGGGCTGCGCGGTGCGTCCCATGGGCACCTTCGTCCCGAACGCGGCCACGATGCCGGGCGGGTTGGCCGCCGGCCGGTATCAGCGGTGTTTAGACGGGCCCCGGCGCGACGGCGTTGACGCGGACGGCGGACGCCACTGTCGGTGAGCTGGAACGTGAGCGCCCTCGTGAACGCCACCACGAGGCCCTTGGACCTTGGTGGTGCAGTAGCCTGGGAACCCCGGCTTCCCGCGGTATGTACGCGTCCACGGACGGACGCCGTGTTCACGATGCTCCCGCCGCTGTCGACATGTGCCTCGCCGCGTGCTTGGACATGAAGAAGAAGGAGTAGACGTTGGTGCGGAAAGGCGCTCGAGCGCGTCCGCGGGGACCTCGGCGACACTGGTGTGGTGCTAGGTGTCGCGAAGCTCTCGCCGGCGTTGTTGACACAAGCACGTCGACGCGGCCGAACGCGGCGGCCGGAGGTCTCCTCAACGGCCTTCCGGCAGCTGTCCTCCGAGCCGACGTCGGCGGGGATGGCGATGGGGTCCTCCACGGTGGCGGCGCCCGAGCTGCCGGTGGCGTCCTTTTTTTCGAACAACTTCGGGGGGAGGATCCCCACCTACTTGCTTTCATTGATCGAAAGAAAGACAGCACAATACAAGTCTGAGTCCTGGCATACCAGGATGAGAGTACATGAGTTCTCAACCATACGGCGAGAGACAGAGAGAAATTATATAAGAGAACACAGAGAGGTCTCTAAGTAGGAAACCTAAAGCCGCACCAGCTCAACCAACAGATATAGAGAGAAAACAAAGAGCGCAGAGAGAGACTAAGAATTACAACCCCATACAGCTAGATAACATGCGGTGACTGTGTATGTCATAGTAGCCATAACCGAGCAACTTGCTTGTCAGGTTCTCCCGAGTCCAAGTGCTCACACCACCCCTCGCAGCTACGCCGCCCGTTGCCACCCTCCAACGACTTGGGAGGGCTTGCAAACAGGATGGGGGCTAATGGCGAAACACTTGGACCAAAAGTCTCTGAAAACGACAACCTCCTTTGAAGCTAAGGCGATACCAAAAGAAGCGCATCCGGGCGCCCCTCACCGTGATCCAACGCCCTTCAGGGGGAGGAAGCCCCAAAGGAGGGATGGCCGATAACGGCAGCGTCCAGCATAAAAAGTATCTCCATTAGCAAGGAGACGGTGGACAAAGTAGAGGCGCCAGCATAACACCCATGACCAACAACCAAGAAAATAGAAATTCCAATTGAGCCGCATAGCAATCCATCGATCTTCAGAGATAGCCAGAGCCGAGCAACTTGCTTGCCAAGTTCACTCTAGCCCAAGAACTCACACCACCCCTCGCAGCTACGCCTCCCCGTTGCCACCCTCCAACGATTTGGGAGGGTTTGCAAACAGGACAGGGGCTAATGGTGGGTGAAGCGCATTGGCCAAAGTGTCCTCGGAAAACGACGACCTCCCTTCAAGTTGGGTCCAAAACCAGAGTAAAGCACATCCGGGTGCTGTCTGCCTCCATCCAACGCCCTTCGAGGGGAGGAATCTTTGGAGGTGGGGTGGCAAGCAAAACGACTCCCAGCATTTGATAGGTATCTTCACCAACAGAAGAGCGTTGACGAAGTAGAGGCGCCAGCTGTGACATGCAAGGTTCACAAAGCTGTATGGGAGGAACACGAAGCACAAACCAATCCATGAAGCGGAATTGACGCGGTGGGTTGATGGACGCCTCCAGGGAGGAAGCGGCATCTGCAGACGTCGTCGTCCAAGCTTTCGCCTCACGCAGCCTCGTCGCCGGCATGCCCGCGACCGAATTGCGTAACCCGCGATCGTGCCCGTGGAGGCCACACAGCCCCGCCGCCAGCAAGCTCGCAACCAAACTACGTCTCCGTCGGACAGTCATCGGTGTCACCGTGGATGACCGGTGGAAGAGAAGGAGCCGGGGCAGTCCATCCTCCCTTCTCTGCCCTGGTGCAGGGCAAAGGAGGCGCCAGCGGCCGCCCGAGCCACCAGAAGGGGAAGAGTCGCGAGCTTGGGGGTAGCGGGCGCGTCGTCGTGGAGGGAGATTGAACCAGGGGTGAGCCGAATCAGCATGGCTTCAGCGTGCGCCAGCCGCCGCGCGCGTCATCGCGCAGGAGATAGCACGCGAAGCAGGCGGCACCCTTCAACAGTCGCCGCCGCGGTGAAGAGCTCGGGCGAGGCTGCTCCACCACGTTGAAGAGCAGGGGCGAGGTTGTCTCCGCCTGCCGGCGGCGGCGAGGTGGTCGACCGAAGGGACTGGTTGTCGGCGGCGTCGACGAGGCGGCGGAAGGGAGCAGCTCGCGATGGTCGCCGCCAGGACGAGTAGTCCCCTGAGCAGTTTCCACGATGGTTGTTCAGCGGCCGACCTGCACGCGCGGCCACCCGGAGGGAGCAGATCCACCCGTGTAGGGCGCGGATCCGGCCACGACGGGACCGGATCTGACCGCTGGCTCGACGGAGGAGGTTCCTTCGCCGGCGTCGCTGTTGCCATAGATGGGAGGGGGAAAACTGAACAAGGGAGAGGGGAGCCTCGCCGCCGCCTTCCTTGTGGCCGCCTGGGCTTCCCGCGGCCACTCGGGCGACGGCGAGGTGACGGGAGAGTGGTGCCGGAGGGTGGCGGCGCGGGGCGCTCGGTGCCGCCCGAGTCGCCCCGAGGCGGAGCGACGCGGGGGCCAAAAGTCAACTTCGATTCGCAGGTGGCGTCCTTGATCACCCGGAAGTGTCCCTGGCGTTCTGGTCCTCCGCGCCCTGGACGTAGGTGAACGCGCCCTCGAGCGCGAACAGCAGGCACACGGCCGGTCCCCAGCGCCACCTTGTCCTTCGCAAAACAACCAGTGGCGTGATTGGAGCTGGGTTCCAACCTCCACTAAAGCCCAGTTCGTTAGAAGCCCATTAGTATTCCTTTCGTCACACACACAGAGTTCGCTAAAAGCCCAACTGGCCCGCAAGACCAGAAGCCCACCAGGATGTTTCAGTTCACTCGTCTTCCTCGTCGGGCCGGCCGCAGCAAGGCTGGGAAATCAGGAAAGGGGGGAAACTGGCGCGAAACCTGGCGAAACTCGAACCTTCTCCCGCGCGCCTTCTCTCGGATCCGTCTCCTTCTCCTCCCCAGTCCCCATCTGAGATCCACCGCTCCAGCCTCTCCCTCTCGCCTTCCACTTCTCGGCTCTTCCCCGGTCCCCCCGCACCAGCTCACCGATCCCTCCGGGAAGAGGAGAGGCCGAGGCGCGGCGCCATGGACACGGAGCCCTTCGACGAGGCGGAGCTCCTCGTCCTCCCGGCGTCCCCCGCCGTCTCCCCGCCTCGCCGCCTCAAGCGGCTCAAGAAATTCTCCTCCCAAACCACAACCACCACCGTCGCTGCCACTCCCGGCCCTCCCGCCGGCTCCCCGCCTCCGCATCCGTCGTCGCCGTCGCAGGAACGGGCGTCACCGGGCGGGGAAACCCTAGCTCCGAGCCCCTCTCGTCCCCCGAACCCCTCCCCGCGGCCGCCGACGCCGTCCGATGCGGATGCGCCGAGCCCGCTACCCCATTCCTCTCCTACCCCCGTCTCCTCCTCACTGCCGCCGACGCCGCCGGATGCGGATGCGGATGCGCCGACCCCGCTACACCACTCCTCTCCTGCTCCAGTCTCCTCGCCGCTGCCGCCGACCGACACCCCCGGCTCCGATGACGAGGAGGATGACGGGCTCGACCCCCTGTTCTCCGAGACCGTGGGCGGAGCCGCGGGGTGGGACCCGCTTGGCTTGCCAGCGGAAGGGGACGAGGAGGAGGAGGAGATGCTGGAGGGTGGGCTCATCGAGGAGCTGCGGAGGGAGTCCGCCGCGAAGAAGCGGCTCGACATGGACGAAGCTGATGGGGGAATTGCTGCGGGGGCGGAAGGCAAGGGGAAGAGGAGCAAGAGGAAGAGGAAGGAGGAGGCGCCCAAGGAGTCGGCCCGGGAGAAGAAACGGTCTGAGAAGGTAACCATTTCTGCCTCATCTGTTCCGGATCATGGTAATTTTGTATAGAGAAGTTCTGGATCGTGGCGTTCTTTAGTTGAATTGCTTGTCAATTTTGTTGATGGGTGGTGTGGGCTCATGCATGCAGGAGAGAAGGGCGCAACTTGATTCGATCCATGCTGAGTCGCAGAGGTTGCTGAGAGGTATAGATCTAAATAGAAATTAGATGTTGAGATTTGATCTTTGTTCTCACGTTTGTCCTTTGTAGAAACGAGGAGTGCATCATTTAGGCCAACTGTCCAGCCTGTTTGCAAGCCCATCTCATCGGTCCTGGAGAAGATCCGCCTGCGTAAGCTGGAGATCCTAAAGAAGTAAGTAATTTAGTTGTTTCTGTGAGGTTTGCATGAATTTCAACTAAATCATAACTTCATAAGGATTGGATCGGAATCCCCCTTTCCTATACATCCTGTAATATGGTCATGTTTACTTCATGTTACTCTGGATTTCAGGTCAAATATTACTATTGAAGACAATGATGACAGTGATTCTGCTTCGGAGCCAGCGAGTGATTCTGCCGTGGGTCTGGATGTACCCCAGGTTAAAGAAGTGACAACAGATGAAAAGGGTTTGAGGATTGTGAGTCTTCGTTAAGGCAGTTCGATTGGATTATTATGTAGTGCCCACAATACTTAAATGGTGCTATAATTGCAGGATGATGTTGACAAGGAGCTTGGGACAAATTGCCATGACCTGGATCAGTGTGATGTTGAAGAGGATGGGGTGAGTTACTTTCTCTTAATTTGTGTGCAGTTTAGTGCCCAATATGTTACTGATGCAGTGGTCTGGCTTGCAGGATGATTTGAATTGCAAGGAGAAAGATCTCCGTAAATCTGATGCCAAAGTTTCATATGAGGTATGAGTTCTGTTGCCCTTTGCAGCAACTGCTTTGTCATGTAGTCTAGTAGGAGGATGCAACGGTCTTCTGCGTCAAGCAATTATAATCACATGTAGGGGTAAAAGAAATGGTACTCAGCAAAGTTGCGCCACTGTAAATTGTGAATGAGAACCTGAAGAGCTACAGAGTCCATGGTTGACAAGTCTTATTGAATAGAATAACGATTTCTAAACATGCTATACATGCACAGATGCAAATACATTCAGCTCATAATTGATATCTGTAGTGAACTGCTTGTTTAACTTTATATCGTTTGGTTCTTCCAGGAAACTTCTGATAAATTGCAAAAGAATCAGGAGGAGAATACCCAGTCAACTGATACCCATAACAATTCAGTAGATCAAACTCAAGTGCCCCCTTCTTCAAGTCCTGCTGAGAGTACAGATGATTCGTAAGTGCAGCATCTTTCCTATACAATTTGCCTTCCACCATCCATTCTCAAACTTTTAGAAGCATTTAATTATTGCATATGTCTTGGCTGCAGCATCAGAGCGAATTGTTTTTGTTACTTAGCCTTGCATTGATTATTTCATGGTTGGCAGGGGGGATGGAGAGTCCTCACCTGAGTGATTTTCATTGATAAGAAACAGGATCGTTGGCACCCTCATTGAATTTGAGTAGTTAAATAAGAGCATTATGTTAACATTACCCTTGGTATTTTGCCATTGCAAACCAGTTTTGACGCCTTGTTAGCTCCATTCATAAAACATGGAGTGACTTGACTTCTTAGCATGTTTTGAAATTTTGATGAAGAGTTACACAATTATGCAGAGGATGAGAGGATAGATGCATATCATTATTAATTCTGTTAGTTCCATTTTGGCCCTGTTGGTCATGCATATTCAATATTGATGTTTTCATAATTTTTTGCTTCAGTTCATCAGAAGACGAAGAAGATGATGATAAAGAGAATATGGATCCCATCGCTCAAAATAATGATGTAAATACCCGAGAACACCTCCAACAGGCTATTGGAGGAGACTCATGTCCAGATAATGCCATCCTGAAGGATTTTCTAGATGATGAAGCTGAGGAAGAAGATGATAGTGATAATGACATGATGAGATTTAAGGATGATGAAGAAGATGACGGAAGTGATGAAAATGAAGTTTTCAATGACCTGATAGCAGCTGGCTATGAAGAAAAAGAAGTAGATCATGAGAAGCGTAATGAACTCCACCAAAAGTGGCTTCAGCAACAGGATGCTGCTGAAACAAATAATTTTATGCAAAGGCTGAAGTTCGGCCATCAGGTGCAGAAAGAATCAGTGCATGAAGATGAAGACGATGACGAAGACGAAGATGTAGAAGACTGTGAAGTCAAATCGGAGAAGGAAATGTCATACGATTTGACTCCAGCAAATGTGGCGCGACAGAATTCTGAGAAGGCAAAACAAATGATTGCAAAGATGTTTGCAGATGATAATGATACTTACGAACACTCAGATGATGAGGAGATAGAGGAGCATTTGGCCCGCCAACGTATTTCAAAGCGAGAAGTAAGTGCTTGATCATTTGAATTATTCATCCATGTATGCATCATGGTATCACTCTTGATGGCTTCCTAGATATTGGTATACTCATGCTTAATGACTGGTATGTGTTTGGTATGGTATACGATTCAAAATAATTTGGCCAAGATTGCCAGTTCTTTCCTTGTAATGCAAATAGTACTGAACTGTCTGTTCATTTTATGCACTCAGTAATTTGAGAGTGACTGAATGACACATTTTTCACAAATAGGTTGATAATAATACATTCATATCTCCGCTGGAAGATGATAGCTCAAGGGAAGTATTTGGTCTAATAAAGAAGCTCAATATCGCTCCTCAGCCTAAGAAGAAAGGAAAGCAATCAACATGTAAGGGTGTCCTTCTGATCTCATCTTTGTCCCCTAATTAATTAGTTTAACAAACCTTCTAATTAATTTACCAACACTTGTTCCAAACATTTCTCCAGCAAATCATGAAATGCTCATGGCCGGAAGGAACAGCAGTGCTTCAAAGGTTAGTGATTATTGACGCCTGTCAGTGGCACTACTTGTTACAGATGAAGGCTTGTGTTCCTAATGTGCAATGTTTTCCTTTGGCAAATTACCGAGCATTAACTCATGTTACAAATTTCTTTTTTGTGTTGGCAACTCTAGGTTCTCTGTTGACTATTGCTGTATGATTGCTCTTAATGTTTCCAACAATGTCATGATATTGTCGCATTGCATCTATTATCCAGATTTTTCATAGTTTTATTCTGGCATATTTGACCACCAAATGACATCACCATGTATTCCTTGCAGTCATCTTTCCTTGGTCGAACTACCAGTGGTTCATTGGTGTCTTCCCATAGATCAGTTTATAGATCTTATGTATTCGGCCGTGATGACAGCAACAGTAGTACCAGGAGCTGCATGTCTGCTTCAGAGAGTATTTCAGATATGGTAAGTTTCTTGACAAACTTGAGTGTGCTATGTTCATGGGTTCTAATCTGCTTAGAAACATGGCGTTCATTTCTTATTTTCGAGTGCATTCTCAAGTAATTCTTCTTTCCATTCTATAGGATCAGACCAATTCAAGCCAACCTAAGAAGGCAAAGTTTAGCAGTTCCCAGTCAAAACCAGCGAGGCCACTGACAAATTCAAAAAGTGGTACAAATTCAGGTGTTTCTTTATTTGAGATCCTGCGTAGGACTTCTTCAGTTACTTCTGATAGACAAGAGTTCAGCAGTCAGGAAAGCTGTAGTACGATCACAGAAAGTCAAGCTGTGCATCAGTTTTCAGCATTCAAATTATCAAGAAGGTTTTCTAGGGTGGGAGCAAAGAACTGACAGCCGACTGCACAGCTAAAACTTGTGGCATGCTATTAGTAAAATGAATATAGTTTCCTTCGTATTTCGTCATAGCAGTTTGTTTCCTGTGTCAGTTTTTGAATTGTTAATCTTGTGTGTTGATCAGCATGCGCTTGAGAATGTACATTGGGTTTCCTGTAACGCTTAAAGTTATCAGGTTTCCTTATTCTCAGTCTATTGGCTCTTCAAACAGATTGTGCCAAATGTATGGACTTGGGTGTTGGCACTAACAATTGTTGTAACTTGCGATCGTAGAAGCAAAATTTTTGTACACGAATACTTGCCGAAATTATGAAGAACGCTTGCAAAGTTCAGACTTCGAAGGCTGCCGCCTGAGAAATCAAATAGGTTTTTTCTTGAGGTGAAGAAATCGAAGAGGCTTTTGATATTTTTGACAAGATATTGTTCCTATCTGGGCTTTTCTCTACGCAGGATTTGCGCGGGCTTTAGGGCCCACTACTACTGCGCGCGCGCACAAGATCCATAAGAAACATTCTAAGGCCCAAATTGAAACCGCCTGCGCGGCGACTACGCCTTTGTTTACTCGCCGTCGTCCTATCCTCTTCCCCCCTCCTCGCTCCCCCAACAAGCAACCCTAATCCGTGGCCGCGGACCCGCCTCAAGCTCCTTCGCTCGAATCGATTGGGGGATTCAATAGAGGAGGCTACGCGGGAATCGGCCGTGCTCGAGATCTCAACCCCAACACTTGAAATTTTGCTATTGCTGTGGCGGTAAGAAGATTCGACCCTATCCCCGCATGATTTCATCCATTTCAATTCTGTAGCCGAATCGGTGCCGCAGGCTTCTGCGATGTTCGAAATTTTTCCTTCGCGTTCTTATCTCATGAAGTTCTTGATTTGATTTTGGAATGGCCTGAGCTACGATTTCGTCTTATAGGATTTTCCCCTTGCTTTTTCTCCGGTGGCGGCAGGTTGAGGTGATGAGATCTTGGGGAGCGCGCCTCGCTCGGTCCTAAGATGCTGGCGGGCTACGGCGGTGGTGGCCGCGGCGTCCATCTCTCCTCCCACAAGGACCTCCTCCTCGGCCGTGGCGGCCGGAGCTTCCTCTTCGGCAACACGTGGTTCCTACTCTCCACCTACCCGGCGCGCCTTCTGCACACCACGGACCGACGCGCGCCCGCCGCTTTCTTCGCCGCGATCCACCGGGCTCCCTGCGTGCGATCGCCCTGCGCGGGGCAGGGCCTGCTGCAGAGAGGTGGCATTGTCATGGCTGCCTGTGGCTATGCTCTTCGGCGAGCTGAACTGGGTGCCACCAAGCGTCAACTAGACAAGGATCCATCTGCAGGGACAGGAGTCTCGCGTATTGCAGCCATGGGAGCAGTGGGGAGTGCACCTCGGCCCGATGTCTCTTTTAGGTATAGAGGGATGGAGTCTTGTAAGAAGTTTGGTGCAAGCTTGAAGTGCCGTGAGCCGTGGGGAAATAGGTCATTCTGGACAAATGCGGTTGGGCCAAGTTGGAAATTGAGCTTTGCAGTTGAGCCATGGACTAGGGACTTCAGCTCGTCATGTGCGGCACCATATTCTGCCGGAGCTACAGAGCATCAATTGTCGCTCGATGAGAAGATGGATAACTCAACCATTGCATCTGATGCGTATGTATCAAATTACTATGCCTCCAATTGCTTTTTCGTTTGACACTGTATATGAATACCACCATGATTCATGTATGTTCTGCTGTGCTTAGTTGGTTAGTTACAATTGTCTATGCCCATGCAGAAGATGCGCATAAATATGCCAAATGAAAAAGCTTAGTGGAAAAATAAGTAATTGAGGTCCATTAATGATAAGGGTTATACAGGGTCACCTTAAGCTTCATTTAGATAAGGGTTATACAGGGTTTCCTTAAGCTTTTATTTAGTTAAGCACTTAAGCTCTGCAAGTGATGTCAATCAAGTCCTAAAATCCTTGTATCAAATGAACCTATAGAAAAGTGAACTTGGAGCTGGGAACTGGACCACATTGCATCAGAGTTTCATAAAATTAAAATAAGGACAGAATTACAAACGTTTGCTTCTATTTCCTCACATAATTTTGTGATTTGGATAGTATTTATTTACAGTCTGCTTCGAAATACTCATATAGGATTTTTCCTGGTTATATTAGGATGGATTGTGTCTGTTTTTCACTTTTTCTATCAGTTTATTAGGTCTAGTCATCTGCTGCTGGTTGACTCTCTTCCCCTTTACAGAAAGGCACCTACTTCTGAAAATCTGAAGCTCGTCTCAGGCTCTTGTTACTTGCCCCACCCCGCTAAGGAGGCAACTGGTGGTGAGGATGCTCATTTTATTAGCACCGCCGAGCATGTGATTGGCGTAGCAGATGGTGTTGGCGGTTGGGCAGATCTCGGTGTTGATGCTGGACTATATGCTAAGGAGCTCATGAGAAATTCAATGAGTGCTATCAAGGATGAGCCAGAAGGGACCATTGATCCTTCGAGAGTTTTGGAGAAGGCTTATACGAGCACCAAAGCAAGAGGGTCATCTACTGCATGTATCATCACTCTTAAAAATCAGGTTAAGCTGTTCTCCCTTTTTTTTAATGATGCTTAGAGCCTGTTTGGTAGAGTTCTCCTAGTGACTTCCAAGGTGATTCCAGGGGAGCTTTGCCTAAGGGCATTTTGCAGATTCTGTATGAGTGATTCCTTCAAATGAGTCAGATGCTAGGAGCTAAAAAAGAAACAGCTTCTCCTGACTCACTTCCAAAGTTTATCTTAGAGAACCAAACAAACCCATAATTTCCTCCTGCTCCATTACTTGTTTGATGTGTACTGGTGAACACAGAAAAAAAATGATTTGAGGTTATTTACTAGAATATGTACAGTTATTAAATAAGTTATTGATCATCTGATAATAGATGTATAATTTATTCAGCTGTTTGGCGTTAGTTCCAGATTCCTACTTCTAGGAAAGTAGGCGTTGTTTGGTCCCTTTGATAGTCAGAAGTGATGCTGCAATTCATTGATGATTTGTACTAACATCATAAAATTTAAACTTGCAGGGTATTCACGCTGTAAATCTTGGCGATAGTGGCTTTGTGGTAGTCAGGGATGGTCGCACTGTTCTCAGATCACCTTCACAACAACATGATTTCAATTTTACTTATCAGCTTGAGAGTGGGGGTGGCAGTGATCTTCCAAGTTCTGCTCAGGTGAGTAATTCTGCCCTTTTCCTTAATTCTGTAGAGAACTATGATAACACAACTCACCTGGGAAGGATACACTTTTACATCTGTTGAATCTGTAAAAGTTAACATGTTCAAAGTACTTGTAAATAATTATGCTCCACATTTGATGCTTCATTAGGTATTCCACTTTCCCGTTGCTCCTGGTGATGTTATTGTTGCTGGCACGGATGGGCTTTTTGACAATTTATACAACAATGAGATTAGTGGCGTTATTGTCGAAGCTCTTAGGGTTGGACTTGAGCCTCAGATTGCGGCGCAAAAAATTGCTGCCCTTGCTCGACAAAGAGCTACGGACAAGAACAGGCAATCACCATTTGCTGCAGCTGCTCAAGAAGCTGGGTACAGGTACTATGGTGGTAAGCTTGACGATATCACCGTCGTGGTGTCATATGTGAAGAGTGCCTGAGCTGCCTGATGCAAGATTTTACTTTTAGATGTAATGTACATAAATCTTGTCCCAAACTTATGGCGCTTATATGCACCGGGGCGTAGAAGCTTGTTCGTAAGTCGTGAAATCTCCTCGTCCCGGAAGCACTTGTGCTGGATTTAGCATGGTTGCTCTTTAGCCCTGGAAGATGTTAGCAAACAATTATGCCATTTTACTGGTTACTGCTGCGAGAAAAAGATAATTCTCTGAAACCTGGGTGGGTTCTTTTTCCTCTTGGACAGAGGATAGCCACCTACTGGAAACAATTTTTGTTGTAAACAGTGTCGATTGTCGAATGATAGTTATAGGCGTGTTTGACTATTTGTGGTGCTGTTTGAAATGCCTCTTGCCTTCGGTTGTCCTGTAACTGGAAGAAGAAACCCAGGCGATAAAACATATTGTGTCGCATAGTCCTCGGCTTTCGCCTGATCGTCTTCACAGTTTGCACTAATTTGTGAACCAGCAAGGCCCTACTCACGTGCAAGAACTTACTAAGGTAATTCTGAATTCAATTTGTGCATTAGGCCACTGTGATACAGCAGCATCCTTGTCTTAGCTCTTCGAGCCCGACTTGTAAGTAGAAACACTGCATCCTTGGATCTACAGTTGCTCCAGTGGATCCACGTTTCTATGAATCGTATTTACAGTTCCTCACAGCAGGTGGCCACATCTGATTGTCTGATACAAATAGCTTACTCAAATTTCACAGCAGGCAGCTATACACAACTCGTAGGCTGTTGGTATCAAAACGATTGTGAGTAGCTTTAGAAAGGGGGTCAACTATGGTTGCATAGTGAAACTTAAAACGATGATGGGCGATGGTGCAGTTAATATTAAGCACCTCATCTCATCCTCTAGCCGTAGCTATATCTAACACCTAGTTCATGGTTGCTACTCAAACTATCCCTAGCTATCACTGTTATTTTTATTGTGATGCTGGCCATTGTTCCCATGGTGTGCCTTTGACGTGTCGATTTGGATGCTCAGAGTTGTTGCAACACTAGGAACCTCAGACTGTTCCATTTCACCCTGCACAAAAAGAAAACGGCAGTTACAATGATAACCTACCTAAAAACGAGTTACTCTATGTGCTTGTGACATAACAATGAGTAAGGGGGGCCAGTTGTTCACCATTAGTTGTGAATTCTCTGCTTCCATGTCTTCACAGGCCTTCTTAAGCTGGTCTAGTTCAGATCTGAGTGCACCATTGAGGGCTGTCAGGTCAGTTACTTTCTGGGCTAGTTCCTCACATTCTTGCTGTCAGTATAAAAAGGACATGAAATCAATCAGTACACAATTTCAATAAAAAAAAAGCTGGTATTATTATGGTAAATCTGAATATTCCAGCTGAAGTAAGTATCCTGAGTATCGGAAAATTAACATCATCAATAATAAAAAAAAGTTTTTTTATTATCCAAGAAAATTTCATTTGTGTGCCAAAGTATATGCTTGCTGAAGTTCAGATTTGATGTGCTCCGAAAAACAATCGTCGACGGGCCAGGTGGGTCATAGCGGCACTCAACTTCCCAAAAGTTCTACACCACGTATAGTAGACTACATTGCTCAAGAACCACGTACAAAAAGTATTTATAGATTCCAATTGTTTGTATTTATCCAACCCACAAGACTTTTCGTGAGCATCCGTGGACCTTTGTACGGCTCCGAAAATTTTTAGAATTGCTATTTTTCAAGCTTTGCTTGTAGCACCATTTATAATCAAATCATTTCCATTCTCTCCCTGTCATAAATAATCACTCTAACTGAGGACAGTACCTGCTTGCGTAGTCTTGATCTCCTTGCTGACTCTCTGTTAGACTGTTTTCTTCTCTCCCTCTTCAGTTCTCGTTCATCCTGCTATAAGAAAGCACATGGCGAAGACGGGATGAAAACATGCTCCATATTCATTAGAGACGCAAAAATACTAAGTGTTCTTGTTGACGCGCATTGTCATTGTATGTTTCTCATACATACCATCTGTGACAAAGCGACGTCATGCTGTGGAAGTGTTGCAGCATTTGTCTCACTCTGTCCAGAGGTCTCTGCTTTAACTGGAGAATTACTCCAAAGATCCATTCCAATGTTCAAGTTCGGTCTGGCATCGGAAATTGCTGCCGTCTCAGGTGTCGAAACTGAGAGTTTCCCTGTAGATCTCCTCTTTGCTGCACTTCGTGTCTCGGCTGCAGCGTCTTGCGTTGTTGCAGCCTGAGATGGCTCACCTGAAAAGTGCCAACCGTCAGGCACACCGGCAGCCAAACAGGGGAATGTACTACTGCATTGTATCTTACGAGTAAACATTACGAATTATATGAGCCAGCAGCCAACCTTGTAAATTTGCACTGCTGGACTTTCTCCTCTTTGCAGCAGGTAATAGCTAGAAAAAAAGTTACAAAATAACAATCAACCAAGATGTTGTGGCCAGAGCTACACTACAGTTAGCTGCATTTAGGAAGTATAGTAAACCACAAGGCACACCTTGTGGTAGGCACTAGCACTCTTTTATCTGATGACTTCTCGCTTCCACCATCACTGATGCATGCAACACGGCAATAGTTTCACGATCAGCAGCCAGCAAAAATGGTTTACATTGATTGGAGCACAAAATGAAACGATACCTTCCAGAAGCGCTACAGAAGGAGGGAGCACAAAGGTTCTTCATCTTGCTCTTCCCTTCCACCGCCGCCACCACCACGGGCTCGCTGGCCGTGTATGGCACGCCCTGCATAGAACCAAAACCCAGCAAGCATTTTCACATTCCAGCTGCAAAGCCTGCAGCGCTAGAACCGACGACGCTGGGACAGAGCATTCCACTCACCGTGGCCATGGCCGCATGCGCGTAGTACGCGGGGTGGAACGACACGGGGAACGGCATCGGCGTCCCGAACGGCGCGCTCGCTCCCGCCGCCGCCGCCGCTGCCATTATGTGCTGCTGCAATCACACCACCGTTGGACGAGACCCTAATCAAATCCCGAACGGCCGAACCACACCACCACTTACCACACACACGTTCGATCGCGACGCGTTCACGCGAACAAGAGAGAGAGAGAGAGAGAGGGAAAAAAGCCATAGTTGTCTTCCATCATACCTGCGCCGCGTGCCAGGCGTAAGGCTGCCCACCGTAGAAGGCCTGCATCGACGCGGCCCACTCCGCGTGCGCCTGCGGCGGCACCACCGCCCCGGCGGACGGGTCCCGGGGCGCGCCGCTCGCGCGCTCGTCGCCCGACGCCGTGGATGCAGACGACGGCATGCTTTCTACGCGCGTGTCGCGTCCTGTCCTGTCTCGTGCTACTTCTCGTGAGCTGCGATGAGAGAGAGACCGATCTGCCACGGCGGGTGCGGCGTCGCGGGAACAGGGGAGGAGAGGCGGTGGCGGTGGGCGCGACGAGCACGAGCACACACGCAGCAGGACCTAGCTGCCAGGCCAAGGTAGCGTAGGCGCGCACGGGAGCAGCGGCAGAGAGGAGGAGAGCGGTGCTCGGGTCAGGCGGGGGGTCTGGTCGCTTCGGGCAAGCGAGGGGGAGGAGGTGGCGGCGCGGCGTTCGGCTGCCGGGGGCAGGACAGAGGGACGACACGTGGATCGGCGCGCGGCGAGGGGTCCAGGTGTCCGTGTAGGTGGCGCGATCCGCCGTGCGGGTAGGGGTACGGGTGCGGGCGCGGGATTGGTCGGGGAGTGGGGCCCGATCGTCGGTGCCAGAAGGGTCCGGGGCTCGCGGCGGTGATGAGTTGGATGCCGCGGGGATTCTCTGCTCACCTGGTTGGCTGTTGCGGTGTGGGGAGAGTTGACAGACAGAATCTAGACTAGAGGTGCATGGGCTGACCTGGGCCAGTCGTGTGCCCTGTTTGTCGATATTGTTGGGCCAATAGATCCGCCATTGCCAGCCCTTTTCAGCTTGGGAGTTCCAACCCATGGCTGTCCCTTTTCTTTTCTTCCCTTTTACGATTTCTGCCGCTACTGAAATTCATGTGCTGCAAATTTTCTGTAAATGTTTCGGGTTTATCGTGTACCCAGGGGCTCAATATTAAAATTGATCAAACGGTTCCAAAATGCTCTTATTGGATAGATTACTATACAAACATTGTTGAGTAGTTGAGTTGAGGTGTTATTTGTGTTTTTTTCTTCTCTGGAAGACGATGGTCTTGCAAAGGAGACACTAGGCAATATTTTTTTTGGTTAAGAATTATTATTGTTAGGCACGGAATAATGATGTTGCACATTTTCTGCAAGTGTGTGAATTGGTGACGTGCTCTAAATCCGGGGATAATTGAATAAAGAATCCAGACATTTGGATAAGATCATAAGAGCATCATAGCATTTTCACCTGGCATGCCTTAAGGGAAACCATGCCAGAATCGCCGGCCGAGATCAAGCACGGAGCAATCACACACAAGTCAAAACATGGGCATCGTGCATCTTTCCTCGGATTTCCAGTCCTGCCCCTCGTCGTTTGGTCGTTGCTTCCTCCAGCCTCCACCCGCGCCACTGGACCTGTAACACCCTAGTTTTAGTCATCACATTAAAATTTACATAGGTAACTAATTTTCCTAGTTTTTGTTTGTTTTAGGGATTATTAAATTGCAAATTAAATCATGGCTCTATAAATATTTAAATATCATTTAAATTAGGGTCATTAAAGTCTTTGTTGCATTCATGCTGATTTGCATATATTTTGAATGTTGTTTGAATTTGAAAAGGTTTGCAAAAGTTTAAACTTAAATTCAAAACCTTTCTTTTCTCTCTCTCTTTCTTTCTAGCCGGCCCAGTTTCTATCTTCTTTCCCGGCCCAGTTCGGCCCAGCTCGCGCGCGCCAGCGGCCCAGCCGTCTCCCTCTCTTCTCTTCCTTTAGCGTCGCTGACATGTGGGCCCGCCCTGTCGGTCGTCTTCTTCGTTGCGTCGAGCTCGAGCAGGACTCGATGGCGAGTCCAAGCCGCGCCCGACTCCGTCTCGCTTTCCCTTGGCGCGCAGGTCTTGGTTTCTCCGGCCTTTATAAGCCGCCGCCGAGCCCCATCGATACCCAAACCCAAGCCCGAGCTTTCCTCGTCGCCCTAGTCGCCATAGCCGCCGTAACCCTAGGTCTTAAGCCACCGCCGCGATTCGAGCTATCGAAGTCGCCGTAGCCGCTTCAAGTTCGCCGTTCCGCTTTGCGTGGAGGTAAGGAACGCGTAGAGTCTCTTTTCCCTCTCTCTCTCGCTCTCTTGAGTCCCCGTCGCGTCGCCGTCGCAACCGCGCCGCCGCTCGCCGTCGTGAGCCTCCACCGTTGCCTAACCCTAGTTTAGATCTCCAAAAACGGATTCGCCATGGTCTCAGCTCTCTCCCGAGCCAAACGCGGCGAGTTTCCGAGCTTCCTAGCCCTAGTTACGCCAACTCCGGCGAGTTTCCCGGCGAGGCGCCGCCGCGCGTCGTCGTCAGCGCCGCCGCGTCGATGCCCGTTCGATCTGAGCCGTTCGATCTAGATCCGACGGTCGAAAACAAACCCGACTCGAGTCAAACCAAACCTTACCGGTCAGCCGTGCCGCTTTTGCAAAAGAGCCCCTCGGTCTTATAGAAATCAACCCGCGGTCCAAGCCAGTTCAAAAGTAATTAGATCTAGGTCCTTTTCTTTTCGGTTTAGCCCCTGATCTTTCTAAAAATAGAACCCACCGTCCTGCCGCGTAGTTTTTCACAAAAGTCCTTCGGTTTTTATATAAAACTACGTTTTAGGTCCCTGGTTTCTTTTGTTTAAGCCCCTGGAGAGTTAGTTTTAGTTCAAAGAAGCCCTAAACCTTGTTTTAGCCATATCTTGATCGTTTTAAATCCGTTTTGAGTGATCTTTGCGCTCACGCGATCGTCTCTTCATCAAGAATAGTTCTAGATACGTCTTTGCGTCTTTAAAAGTTGTTTGGTGTATTGTTTTACTTTTATTGATTGAATGCTTGTGTGAATCGTATAGAGAACGTTCCGTTCGAGGGAGATCAAGATCAAGTCTACGAGGAGGAGCCACCGCAGTACTTTGAGCAAGGCAAGTGGATTTCCCCCTCTGCATACTCTTTTGAACCCATACACACTGCATGACAACAAAATTTATCTTTATTTCGCGATGCATTAATCTGATGGGTCCTATTTAAGGATGACTAGTCTTTTACACCTAAGCCTTGATACACCGGGTTTACTTTTATGTTGGGTAGCTATGCTAGATGCTTAACCTTGGTTTATGATGGGTTCTATCCAACATTGATGAATATCCTTATTGTTTATATCTTGTTATGATAATACAAGATCACCATGTTAATCGGAACATGGAGAACCACCCAGGATTAACCGTACAACCACAATACTATATGGCTCTGGTCTTGGCTAATTAATTAGAAACCTTGGTTAGGAATGATCTTACCGAAAGGGCATGGGGGGTGGCGGTTGACGGTGTATAGCCCGGTTCTCTCGGGAAGTGGGCTTGGCTAAGACACTATACCCGTTAGGGAGGGTTATGCCTGCTTCCGATCCGGAAACCTTAGCGGATTGTTTCTAACTAGGGAATCTTTGTAAAGGCCTCGTAGCGTCCCTATGCAGTCACACCTTGGAAGTGTGGTGCGTGCCTGATCAGCACAGCATGGTTGGGTTTAAAGTTCTTCGGAGCTTTTACGCGAATTGTGGTGAAAGTGTACAACCTCTGCAGAGTGTAAAACTGTTATAACAGCCGTGTTCGCGGTCATGAACGGCCTGGACCCTCACGTGATTAAACTATCGAAACATGAAATCAAATCATTGCGTGCATATGTTGTTGGATATGTTTATACTTTACTTTATGCTTATTATTGTTAATATGGGGTGGTATATACTTATATCTTAGTAAATAGTTGCTTGATAATAAAATTTGATCAACTAAAATGCTAACCGCTGCAAACCAAGCCTCTCCTTGATAGCTTGCATATTTCCCCACTTGTTGAGTACCAACCATAAGTGTACTCACCCTTGTTTATATTGGATCAGAAGGTAATAATGGAGCAGAGTACCTCAGCGATCTTGATGAGTTCTAGGCGTGTGTTCCACCAGTCAGTTGCCTGTGGAGTGCTTTTGGAGATATCGTCTTAGTTATCGTGTGAACCAGTTTATTTTGGCCTTTGAGCCTTATTCGTGAGTGTAATAAATACTTTATTTATTAAATATTCGTTTGAGTACTGTTTCTGCTATTCACTCACGGTCTAGCATATGTGTGAAATTTGATCCTGGCACACATATGAGATGTACTCGGTTTCCTTTCTAAAACCGGGTATGACAGAGTGGTACCAGAGCCGTGCTGACTGTAGGACGCTAGCCTAGTTAGAATGGTCGAAGTAAGGATTCAGTTTAGCAAGCCAAGTCAGTTTCTTTAGAGGTCTTATTTTATTAATTAAAAATTCTTTGAACCACTTCTCTTTCTTTGCTCACCTTTGCCTCTATTTCAATTATCTTTACTAAGGATCTCTCTCTGTTCTTAGATGGCCAAGAGTTTCCAGTCTGAACCAGCGCAGCCAGCCCCTTTTTCACCACAGATGGATGATGATGTGCAAGGAGATCCTGTGTGGATGTGCTATTCTGATGATGAGGATATACCTGATTCTGCTTCACCCACAGCGAATGTTGAAGGGAATCCAGATGGTATTGGGAATGAAGGTGATGAAGTCTATGAGGATGAAAAGGATGATGAAGAAGAGCCAAGGTGGAGATGATCACCTCAATAAATGAGCTTGGTGCTTTCCCACTCTTGCTTGAAGATGTTCTGGAAGCATTGGGCAACTACACCAGGCCACTCTACATAACCACTTACAGTTCCGCTGCAAATTACCAGGAGTATTACCATACCCAAGTTCATGTTAGGGCACAGATGGAGAATGCCTCTCGCTTCAGGACTTGGTCTATTCATGAGTCAAGCCTTTTACATACTTCCTATGAAGCTGCAGTCAGTGACGCCGCCAGGAGGGCAGTGACATCCATCAGCCACCAGTACCAGGAGGAGCTGTCTCGCACCGAGTACCGTCACTTGCCTCGTCGCCGTCCAGGAACTGAGCAAACAGTTGTAGTGGGAGGAGGACCAACAGCAGATCCTCGTCTCAATGTTCTTGCCCGAGTCACTGCAGCACTAAATACTGATCTGGAAGGTGTTATCAATGAACTTGCTCAAGCCCAGGAGCGGATTGCAGAACTCGAAGAACAGCTGTTCCAGCAACCAAGCCAAGAGGATGTTGAAGAGAGGATGGCCAATGTTCGGTCCCCACCTCGGAAGAAGTGTCGCTATGGAGCCCCTTCCTCTGTCACACAGTTTAGGGAATAGGATATCTTTAGGTTTCTTTTGTAAGTTTATCGTTAGTACGGTTTTGTGAGGTCGATCGTTTGTTTAATGCCTGTTGCTTGGATAAATGTGTGAGTTGGAATCTTTGTTTGTGTGTCTTTGGTTGTGGAGTGATGACCACGATTAAAGAAGTATATTAATAAAATATTAGTTGAGTTTAATTCTAGACCCCTCTTATCCTTTGATCTTAGTTCCTTATCTATCTCAAGTCTATCCGGCATCTATATCTTTTATTCTGAAATCTGCTCGCGCCGATATCCGAGACAGCAGTACTGTTTTGATGATTTCGAGAGCTACACAAATCCGTTTGACCTCAAACCAGTGGGGTTAGTTTCAGAATTTGATGAGTGACTTTCTGTGATTTTTCCATAATTTTTGGAAATCTGTGTCGAGGGAAATACACCAAAAGTTGTCAGGTACGGAATCTGTCTTTCCAGCTTGACACAGGTAGCTTGATTATTTTGTATCCGGAGTTTCAGAGGTCCGATTGAGGTGATTCCAGTTGGATTGGATTCATAACTTTATGAGTATTGATCTGGAATTTTGGTATAATTTTTGGATGCACGATTTGACAGTTATGGATGGATAATTAGGGAGGACAGAATCTGAGTGGTGTTGAATATTTAACTTTCCTCTACTTTGTTCCTTCTTCTTAACTTCAATGCTATCTCATACTCTCGCAGTAGAGTCTTTCCTTTACTCTTATCTGTCTGAGTATCATTCTCTGAATCATATCTATCTAACACTCAGATGGTTAACACCAGGACTGGAGGAGGTAGAGACATTCCTAGTCAGAGGCGTGATCACGTGGTGAACCAGCAGAATCAAGCATTCCCTCCACCACCGCCTCCACCCGCAATGGATCCCGCAATGCAGCAGTTCCTAGCAACCCAGATGCAACTCATCCAGCAGCTCACTCAGACAGTGGCCAATTTGCAGGCACAGCAGAACCAGCAGCCACCACCGCCACCAGAACCAGTTCAGCCGCCTAGGGATCATCATAGGCAGTTTTTGAGCCAGCATCCTCCTACTTACTCTCACTCTGCAGATCCATTGGATGCTGATGATTGGCTCAAGAATGTTGCAAAGAAGCTAGACATTGCTCAGTGCACTGATCGTGAGAAGGTCTTGTATGCTTCAGGAAGATTGGAAGGCCCAGCAGCTGATTGGTGGGATGCATATGTAAATGCACATAACGCTCCTGACACCATCACATGGCAGCAGTTCCAGGATGCTTTCCGCACACACCATATCCCAGCAGGTGTGGTGGATCTAAAACAGGAGGAGTTTCGTGCATTGGTGCAAGGAAGCATGAGTGTGTGTGAATATCGGGATAAATTCACTCAACTATCCCGTTATGCACCTGATGATGTGAATGACGATGCGAAGAGGCAACGTCGTTTCCTGAAAGGTTTGATTGGGCCTATCAAGTACCAGTTGCAGACTCATACCTTTCCCAAATTTCAGACAATGCTTGATAAGGCCATTGGTTGTGAGAATACACGTAAGGAGTTGAGTGAGCAAAAGAGGAAGTTCCGGTCGTCGTCGTCAGGACAGATAAGCAATACTCGTCCTCGCTACAATTCTTCACAAGGTTACCAGAATCGTTCAGGAGGTAATGGTGGACATTACCAACAGGGACAACAGGCACAACGTTCTGGTCAACAGATTCAGAGGTATCCTCAGCAGACACCTCGTACTCCTAACCAGCAGCAGAACCGTTCTGGCAATGGCACCCCGCCAGTGCGGACCAACAATCCAGTCACGCCAGTACCGTCTAATGGTTGCTTCAAGTGTGGTGATGTGGGTCATTATGCTAACAATTGTCCCAAGCGTAACCCCCAGACACCCCAAGCTCAGAGGAGCGATGGCCAGAGGTCCGCTCAACCTTCTTCGCAGCAAGGCAACAAGGGACAGCAGAACTATGCTCGTGGCAGGGTCAACCATGTGACAGCTGAAGCTGCTCAGGAAGCCAATGACGTGGTCATCGGTATGTTCTCCATTAACTCAGCACCTGCTACAATATTATTTGATTCTGGAGCATCGCATTCTTTTATTACTGAACAATTTGTGTCTGAGCATAACATACCTAAGTAACCCATGAAAAATATGCTTTTAGTAAATTCCCCAAATGGTGAAATGAAAGCTAGATATGTGTGTCCTCGAGTTAGACTTGAAATTATGGGTATAGAATTTCCATCCAACCTAGTGGTTTTGAAGTCTGAGGGAATTGATGTGATACTTGGAATGGATTGGTTGGGAGCTCATGATGGAGTTATTCAGTGCGCCAAGAAGGCAGTGCTATTCACAAGTCCGCAAGGAGATCGAATGGAGTTTCAGATGAGTCCAGTTGTCCGAAGAGAAGCAACAATTAATCAAGTGAAAGGAAAGTCACTGGAGGATATCAGCGTCGTGTGTGAATTTCCGGATGTCTTTCCTGATGATTTACCAGGTATGCCGCCTGACCGAGACTTTGAGTTCATCATTGAGCTTGTACCTGGTACTGCACCTATTTCAAAAAGAGCATATAAAATGGATGTTAGAGATTTAGCAGAATTAAAGAAACAGATAGAAGAACTTTTAGCTAAAGGTTATATTCGACCGAGTTCATCTCCATGGGGAGCCCCTGTTATATTTGTTGATAAGAAGGATGGTACTAGAAGGATGTGCATTGATTACAGAGCTCTTAATGAGGTGACTATCAAGAATAAGTACCCGCTTCCTAGAATTGACGTTTTGTTCGACCAGATGAGAGGTGCAAAAGTTTTCTCCAAGATTGATTTGCGTTCAGGCTATCATCAAGTGAAGATTCGGAAAGAGGATATTCCTAAAACTGCATTCACTTGTAGATATGGTCCTTATGAGTATCTAGTGATGTCTTTTGGTTTGACTAATGCACCTGCAAACTTCATGTATCTGATGAACAAGGTATTTATGGAGTATCTTGATAAGTTTGTGGTGGTATTCATCGATGATATCATGGTGTTCTCCAAGAATGAGGAAGAGCATGAGGAGCATTTAAGACTAGTATTGCAGAAGTTACGGGAGCATCAGTTGTATGCCAAGTTCAGTAAATGTGAGTTCTGGTTGAAGGAACTATCCTTTCTTGGACATGTCATTACAGATGGAGGAATCATGGTAGATCCGAGTAAAGTGCAGGATGTGTTGAATTGGAAGCCACCTCAGAGTATTGCGGAAATCAAAAGTTTTCTCGGATTGGCAGGTTATTACCGCAAATTTATTGAAGGTTTCTCCAAAATTGCTAAACCCATGACTTTGTTGTTAGAGAAAGGACGAAAATTCAAGTGGGATGATGCTTGTCAACAGAGTTTTGAGGAGTTAAGGAAGAAGTTAACCACTGCTCCAGTGTTAGTGATGCCTGATATTCAGAAAGGGTTCGACGTGTACTGTGATGCTTCACACGTGGGACTTGGATGTGTGTTGATGCAAGAAGGCAGAGTCGTAGCTTATGCTTCTCGACAATTGAGAAAACATGAGAAGAATTATCCTACTCATGATCTGGAGTTAGCCGCAGTTGTTCATGCACTGAAGATTTGGAGGCACTATATGATTGGAAAACGGTGTCGAATTTTCACGGATCATAAGAGTTTAAAGTATATCTTCACTCAGAAGGATCTTAATTTGAGACAAAGCAGATGGCTAGAATTAATCAATGATTTCGATTTGGATATTCAATATCATCCTGGAAAGGCTAATGTTGTTGCAGATGCTTTAAGTCGTAAGAGTCAAGTTAACTCAGTCATTGGGAGGTTGATATCACAAGAGTTATGTTGGGAGATGGAACGACTTAACCTGGGTATCTGTGCTCATTCAGAAGCTGTGACTATGGAAGTAGAGTCAACATTAGAGCAAGATATCAGGAAGGGACAGTTAGAGGATCCGAAGATCGAGGAATTCAGAGCTTTAATCCATTCGGGAAAAACTAAGGATTTTACTGAGGATGAACAAGGAACAGTGTGGTTCAGAAATAGAATATGTGTTCCGGAGAATGATAGGCTACGAGAACTTATATTGAAGGAAGCACATGATTCACCTTATTCCATTCATCCAGGAAGTACTAAGATGTACCAGGATTTGAAAGAGAAATATTGGTGGTATGGTTTGAAGAAGGATGTTGCAACCTATGTGGCTTTGTGTGATGTTTGCCAGAAGGTTAAAGCAGAACACCAACGTCCAGCAGGTTTGCTTCAACCATTGAGAGTTCCAGAGTGGAAGTGGGAAGAAATTGGTATGGACTTCATTGTCGGGTTACCTCGTACTCGTGATGGTCATGACTCTATATGGGTTATTGTGGATAGGTTGACGAAGTCCGCTCATTTCATACCGGTCAACACAACATATACAAGTGCTAAGCTAGCAGAGCTGTATATGTCCAGGATTGTGTGTCTACATGGAGTTCCGAAGAAGATAGTGTCCGACCGAGGTACTCAGTTTACGTCACGATTCTGGTAAAAGGTACATGAAATAATGGGTACACAACTCAACTTCAGTTCTGCTTATCATCCACAGACAGATGGACAGACTGAGAGGACTAATCAAATTCTGGAAGATATGCTTCGAGCGTGTGCTTTGAAACACGGTTGTAGCTGGGATAAGAGTTTGCCATATGCAGAATTCTCCTACAAAAATAGTTACCAAGCCAGTCTTAAGATGTCACCTTTTGAAGCGTTGTATGGAAGGAAGTGCAGGACACCATTGTATTGGAGCCAAACTGGAGAAAGTAAAGTGTTTGGACCCGAGGTACTTCAAGATGCAGAGCAGCAGGTACAGTTAATCAGAGAGAATCTCAAGACTGCACAGTCTAGACGGAAAAGTTATGCTGATACTCGTAGGAGAGAATTGGTCTTTGAAGGTGGAGATTTTGTTTATCTTAAAGTATCGCCTATCAGAGGTCTTCGCAGATTCAAGGTCAAAGGAAAGCTATCACCTCGTTTCATTGGTCCTTTCAAGGTACTAGAAAGGAAGGGTGAGGTAGCTTATCAGTTAGAGTTGCCAGCTCAGTTGTCAGATGTTCATGATGTGTTTCATGTGTCGCAACTGAAGAAGTGTTTACGGGTACCAGAGGAGCAATTGCAGTTAGAGGAACTCAGTGTGAAGGATGATTTGACTTATTCAGAGTGTCCGGTTAAGATATTGGAGACAGCAGAAAGGGTTACTCGGAATAAAGTGATTAAGATGTGCAAAGTACAGTGGAGTCACCATACAGAAGCTGAGGCTACATGGGAAAGAGAAGATGAGCTCAGTGCAGAATTTCCTCAGTTGTTCTCTGATCTTTCCGAATCTCGAGGACGAGATTCTTCTTAAGGGGGTAGGATTTGTAACACCCTAGTTTTAGTCATCACATTAAAATTTACATAGGTAACTAATTTTCCTAGTTTTTGTTTGTTTTAGGGATTATTAAATTGCAAATTAAATCATGGCTCTATAAATATTTAAATATCATTTAAATTAGGGTCATTAAAGTCTTTGTTGCATTCATGCTGATTTGCATATATTTTGAATGTTGTTTGAATTTGAAAAGGTTTGCAAAAGTTTAAACTTAAATTCAAAACCTTTCTTTTCTCTCTCTCTTTCTTTCTAGCCGGCCCAGTTTCTATCTTCTTTCCCGGCCCAGTTCGGCCCAGCTCGCGCGCGCCAGCGGCCCAGCCGTCTCCCTCTCTTCTCTTCCTTTAGCGTCGCTGACATGTGGGCCCGCCCTGTCGGTCGTCTTCTTCGTTGCGTCGAGCTCGAGCAGGACTCGATGGCGAGTCCAAGCCGCGCCCGACTCCGTCTCGCTTTCCCTTGGCGCGCAGGTCTTGGTTTCTCCGGCCTTTATAAGCCGCCGCCGAGCCCCATCGATACCCAAACCCAAGCCCGAGCTTTCCTCGTCGCCCTAGTCGCCATAGCCGCCGTAACCCTAGGTCTTAAGCCACCGCCGCGATTCGAGCTATCGAAGTCGCCGTAGCCGCTTCAAGTTCGCCGTTCCGCTTTGCGTGGAGGTAAGGAACGCGTAGAGTCTCTTTTCCCTCTCTCTCTCGCTCTCTTGAGTCCCCGTCGCGTCGCCGTCGCAACCGCGCCGCCGCTCGCCGTCGTGAGCCTCCACCGTTGCCTAACCCTAGTTTAGATCTCCAAAAACGGATTCGCCATGGTCTCAGCTCTCTCCCGAGCCAAACGCGGCGAGTTTCCGAGCTTCCTAGCCCTAGTTACGCCAACTCCGGCGAGTTTCCCGGCGAGGCGCCGCCGCGCGTCGTCGTCAGCGCCGCCGCGTCGATGCCCGTTCGATCTGAGCCGTTCGATCTAGATCCGACGGTCGAAAACAAACCCGACTCGAGTCAAACCAAACCTTACCGGTCAGCCGTGCCGCTTTTGCAAAAGAGCCCCTCGGTCTTATAGAAATCAACCCGCGGTCCAAGCCAGTTCAAAAGTAATTAGATCTAGGTCCTTTTCTTTTCGGTTTAGCCCCTGATCTTTCTAAAAATAGAACCCACCGTCCTGCCGCGTAGTTTTTCACAAAAGTCCTTCGGTTTTTATATAAAACTACGTTTTAGGTCCCTGGTTTCTTTTGTTTAAGCCCCTGGAGAGTTAGTTTTAGTTCAAAGAAGCCCTAAACCTTGTTTTAGCCATATCTTGATCGTTTTAAATCCGTTTTGAGTGATCTTTGCGCTCACGCGATCGTCTCTTCATCAAGAATAGTTCTAGATACGTCTTTGCGTCTTTAAAAGTTGTTTGGTGTATTGTTTTACTTTTATTGATTGAATGCTTGTGTGAATCGTATAGAGAACGTTCCGTTCGAGGGAGATCAAGATCAAGTCTACGAGGAGGAGCCACCGCAGTACTTTGAGCAAGGCAAGTGGATTTCCCCCTCTGCATACTCTTTTGAACCCATACACACTGCATGACAACAAAATTTATCTTTATTTCGCGATGCATTAATCTGATGGGTCCTATTTAAGGATGACTAGTCTTTTACACCTAAGCCTTGATACACCGGGTTTACTTTTATGTTGGGTAGCTATGCTAGATGCTTAACCTTGGTTTATGATGGGTTCTATCCAACATTGATGAATATCCTTATTGTTTATATCTTGTTATGATAATACAAGATCACCATGTTAATCGGAACATGGAGAACCACCCAGGATTAACCGTACAACCACAATACTATATGGCTCTGGTCTTGGCTAATTAATTAGAAACCTTGGTTAGGAATGATCTTACCGAAAGGGCATGGGGGGTGGCGGTTGACGGTGTATAGCCCGGTTCTCTCGGGAAGTGGGCTTGGCTAAGACACTATACCCGTTAGGGAGGGTTATGCCTGCTTCCGATCCGGAAACCTTAGCGGATTGTTTCTAACTAGGGAATCTTTGTAAAGGCCTCGTAGCGTCCCTATGCAGTCACACCTTGGAAGTGTGGTGCGTGCCTGATCAGCACAGCATGGTTGGGTTTAAAGTTCTTCGGAGCTTTTACGCGAATTGTGGTGAAAGTGTACAACCTCTGCAGAGTGTAAAACTGTTATAACAGCCGTGTTCGCGGTCATGAACGGCCTGGACCCTCACGTGATTAAACTATCGAAACATGAAATCAAATCATTGCGTGCATATGTTGTTGGATATGTTTATACTTTACTTTATGCTTATTATTGTTAATATGGGGTGGTATATACTTATATCTTAGTAAATAGTTGCTTGATAATAAAATTTGATCAACTAAAATGCTAACCGCTGCAAACCAAGCCTCTCCTTGATAGCTTGCATATTTCCCCACTTGTTGAGTACCAACCATAAGTGTACTCACCCTTGCTTATATTGGATCAGAAGGTAATAATGGAGCAGAGTACCTCAGCGATCTTGATGAGTTCTAGGCGTGTGTTCCACCAGTCAGTTGCCTGTGGAGTGCTTTTGGAGATATCGTCTTAGTTATCGTGTGAACCAGTTTATTTTGGCCTTTGAGCCTTATTCGTGAGTGTAATAAATACTTTATTTATTAAATATTCGTTTGAGTACTGTTTCTGCTATTCACTCACGGTCTAGCATATGTGTGAAATTTGATCCTGGCACACATATGAGATGTACTCGGTTTCCTTTCTAAAACCGGGTATGACAGGACCAGCGTCACATCCGGGTGTGAAGAAAAAGGCTCCCAAGATCCGGACAACGCTGACGGAGAGTCCGTAACCGAAACGCAGCGGTTATTGGGGATCTACTGCTCCTGCTTGTCGAGGCGGACTCTTTTCCCAGCTCCAGCATGAGGTGAGCTTCCGATTCCTTTTCTTGTAGAAAGAGAGGTTTTTGTTTGTTCAGTCTTACTAGGCCTCGATTCGTTCGTCTCATGGGTTTCCGGCCCCAGTTCTTGCTAAACGAACCGCTTTGCTTTGGTGCTCTTGTACCTGTGATAATTGCGCCGTTTGCTTGGGGATGCGAATCTAGTGTGTGCAGTCCTGCAGGGGCATCGAGTTCATTGTGTTAATCCCCCTCTTGATTTAGGTCGGAGGAGGATTTTTTTTAGGGGCCTTAGGCGTTCTCTAAGGGTAAAAGTAGGCTGTTGGAGTCGGAGTTGGATTGTCCGCCACTCTGTGGCCTCGAATGGATCGGAGGATTCCTTAGCCTTTCAAAGCAAAAGGACAGATGCGTTTGAGCAATGCCTCTGGCGGTCCAGTATTCAGGGAATATCCTTGCTCACGTTGCGCATGCCATGCATTTGAAGTATCAAATCAAATGTGAATATCCCTCTGATTTTTTTTAACTAAACAAAGTAATTGGAAAGCGTTGGTGAAGATTATACAATGACCTTGAGATTGCAAGGGTGAATTAGCTTTGCAGTAATGCAGTGGCATGCAAAAAGTTATTGTTCAAACTGTCAATCCGGATCCGAGTGCTAACCTCAGGGTAGATTCTGTCGAATGTAGCTTCTGAACCTATTGAGCAACAAGGAGTGCTTACAGTCCCCACCAAATGAAAATAATACCAATTCTGGAGCACCAGCGAGAACTATCTGTTGACTAGCTAGTTTATCTTTTATTTCATTTATAATTATTTTGCTCTGATTATGTAACATCATCAACATTGTAATCTTGACTTGCTTCGTTATTAAATGATTTAGCAGTGCTTTGCTATTTTCAAAAAAAAAAAAGAAGAAGAAGAAGAAGAAAGAAAGAGTTGATGCATGAAGTAGGAAATTTTGATCATTTCATTGCGTGTTCCTTTTTTATGTTAGATGGTGAATCTCATATCACTGCAAGACTGGCTATTGGCAATCTTTGCCGATGTTGAAATATTATGGCACTGACCAGTAGGTTAACTAACATCTGATTGGCTTGTTAATTACTCCCTATAGTAACAAAGGTGATGATTTGGACATGACCACTTCCCCCAAAAAATAACTTTGACCATATTTGAAATTGCAAATTGAAATTCATGAATATATTGCAGATCAAACGCAAATGGGTTTTCTGCCCAAAAACACCTTTGCTGTGGCTGGAGAGAGTGCCCAAGTTCAGTTTCATGGGTCCTAATGTCCTATATTTGAACCTAACAAATACTCCTATATCATTAGGAATCTTCTACTGTTTTCACAGTTTCAACTGAAAAGCTTTTCACCGCATTGTTGCTATTCACTGTAATTTTCGTGTCACATCAGTTGATCTTGTATTTCAGTGCATACAACATTTCTTTTGTCACCAAAAAATGTCCCCAGGATTCTAGGAGCGTCATGTAGCATTCTGAAACCTAGGACACTTAACCTTCCTTTTCTTTGTAATCATACCCTAACAACTTCTCCTTGTATCAGGTCAAAGAAGCTATTTGGTTTCTCCATTTCCCTTATCCTCATCAACCTAGCTTCTATATTGGAACGAGCTGATGAGAATCTCCTGCCAGCTGTTTACAAGGAAGTCAGTGCTGCTTTCAATGCTGGTCCTACTGATCTGGGGTACCTTACATTTATGATGAACTTTCTGAAGTCCATAGCATCTCCCTTGGCAGGTGTTCTTGCTCTTCACTATGACCGCCCTGCAGTTCTTGCATTAGGGACTACTTTCTGGGCTTTATCAACAGGAGCTGTTGGTGTCAGTCAGTATTTTGGTCAGGTTGCATTCTGGAGAGCTGTAAATGGTTTTGGACTTGCTATTGTGATACCAGCACTTCAATCCTTCATCGCTGATAGTTACAAAGATGGCACACGTGGAGCAGGATTTGGTTTACTAGCGCTTATTGGTTCAGTAGGTGGTATAGGTGGTAGTGTTTTGGCAACAATCGTGGCTGGAGGGGATTATTATGGTTTGCCAGGATGGCGGCTTGCATTTATTTCAGTTGCATTTGTGAGCTTTATAATTGGACTTCTTGTATACCTTTACGCTGTTGATCCTAGAAAAACTTCTCCAAGCCATTATGGTGGTGATGAGGATAATGAGAGGTATGGTTTTCTTCTGATGTTTTAGAACATGTCTTCTTCTGATTTTATAAAAAAAAATCTCCTGGCTATTCATATTTAAAAAGTTTAAATGACACCAAGTTGTATTAAGAAGACATTAGTAGCATTACTGCTTTTCTGCTTGGCCACTAGAAAATTTTCATCTGAGTGGAAGATTAATCAAAGTGTGTTTTCTTCTTCCTAGCTAATGTGCTGGATGACTGTGCATACCAGCTTACCATTTAACCCTGTACACCACTGGATTTATTCAAGCAAAACCCTGTACACCACTGGCATTGCATATTTTTAGATTATCATAACAATATATGATCATGCAAATGGCAGGTCACATTTGGTTAGCAATGGAATCCTTCCTCCACATTCCATCTGGAAGGATTCATGGATGGCGGCAAGATCAGTAATGAAAGTGCGGACGTTTCAAATAATTGTATTGCAAGGAATTGTTGGCTCTTTGCCATGGGCTGCCATAGTTTTCTTCACCATGTGGTTTGAACTCATTGGTACGATAGCAAGACTTTTTTCCAATACTTGAACTGATAAGTGTCCTTTTCTTTGATTGAACATTTACACTCTTGGGCCTCATAGGTTTCGACAACAGCAGCTCAGCAGCGCTGAACAGCTTTTTCGCTATTGGATGCGCCAGTGGATCATTTCTAGGTGGCGTGATAGCAGATCGCCTATCAAGATACTATCCAGATTCTGCTCGAATCATGTGTGCTCAGTTTAGCGCCTTCATGGGCATCCCTTTTTCATGGATCCTCCTTACAATCATTCCCCAATCTGTTGATTACTGGTTGGCCTATGCTGTCACACTATTCTTAATGGGCATTACCATAAGCTGGTGCGCTACTTGTGCAAACAACCCCATGTTCGCAGAGGTAGTCCCTCCCAAGCACCGCACGATGATCTACGCCTTTGATCGTGCATTTGAAGGCTCATTTGGCTCACTGGCTGCACCTGCTGTTGGCATCGTCACTGAAAAGATTTATGGCTACAATGCAAAGACTATTGATCTAGCACACGGATCGGTGGATGGAGCTTATGCACTCTCGAGAGGTCTATTGACTATGATGATTGTCCCCTTTGCTCTCTGTTGCATGTTTTACACCCCACTGTACACTGATTTCAAGCGTGACCGAGAAAATGCTAGGCTGGCCAGCATCAAAGAACAGGAGCTCATATGAAAGTTTTCTGACGAGGAATACTGATGCGGCTTATACTATTTTGTTGGTGTCAGTTTGTGGTTTTGATTGTTAACATTTACAACACTGCCAACCTGGAAGTTTTGATCAAGTGGTTTGGTTGATGGCTTGGAAATTCAATTTTCATGTGTCTTCACGGAGTTCAGGCTGATGGCATAGAGGACCACACCTTTTGTATACAAGTGATTGATTGATGACCTCGTCACTCACAATGTAGTCTGTCGATTGTACACGGAGATCATATCTGGAGAGATGATACTGCAATTTCTTTCATTTTCTGTAATCAAATAGGCGGCACTTGCCACGTGCACTCTCATTGTGTTACTATACAAAGTATGTAAACCTGTACTGAATTGTCTGAACCATGATGCCAAACCGATACTGATATCTTAACACAGTTCCTTCTCCCTTCGCCGGCCTTGAATATTTACAGATAACCCCTGGATTGGATCGTGACTAATAATCGCGATCCAAATGTTTACAGAATGCCCCCTGGATCGGATCGTGCTTAATAATCGCGATCCAAATTTATACATAATACCCTCTTATTTGGATTACGATTAATAATCTTGATCCGAATATCTACACATTGCCCCCTGTTTATTTGCAAACATGCCCCTGATTCGGTCAGCAGGCAATCTCGCCCCCTCGGCTTCTCCTCCCGCCCGCCCACCGCCGCTGCCTCCCTCCCCGCCGGAATGGCGAGGCCCCGTGCCACCATTCTCCTGCTCAATCAAAATTTGCACCAACAATCCAACAAACAGGAGCACGATTCATCTCACTCGCAGCTAGAAGTAGAGGCGGAGGCCGGCGCGGCGGTTCGCCGCCTCCGGCTGGAGCTCGCGCGGCCAGGTGAGAATCGAAGCTTGATCCCGGCCTGAACCTGCGAGCTGGAGATTGGGAACCAATCCCGTTTGTGAGGGAAATCACGCTGGAGGAAGTTGTGTTCATCGTGACCTCCGGTGTCTGTCAGCTAAGTTTCCTTGTTTTCCTGTCTGTTTCATGCTGGAACAGATAACTCCATGTACTAGAACATTGCGTTGTTGTCAGACACACATTTTGTATTTCTCATCAGCAGGCAGGGAAGGGTGAGGCTGACAAAATGGTACACTCCATGTCCACAGAAGCAGAGATCCAAGGGTACTAGTATGAGTATATCATCACATTCTTACTGCAGTTTTGACTGAGCCCCAAGCTGCCCAATTTTGTTGATTGGCAAATGGCAAGGCTACATAGGAGTATAGTGTACAAGAGGCGAGGAGTCCTTTTTAATGATCTTTATGAAGAATAACACTGATTTCTGATTGCATAATCTGATTCTATAAATAATACAGTGCAAATATGCTAGCCTTTATATTGTTCCAAGGCATTGGTGATATTCAGTTGACTGTAGCCGCTTCAAAAAAAAGTTGACTATAGCAGCAGTGCGGTAAGCTGAATTTCATTTCATAGTTCTGTCTGCAAAACTTTTGGACGTCTGAAGGGGAAAACAATCCCAATAGTTTGGCCCTCCAGTAGGAGTATAGAATGCAGGCAAAATCAATTTGAAATGCGTGGTTTCAATTTGCCAGCTGTGAGTGACCCATCTATGCATGGTAAGCCATTGCTGCAGCACCATTTGTGGACTGAAGCTAGTTATCACCAGTTGGTTCTATTGCCAAGAATTGCTAAGTTGGATTTATAGCTGTAAATCTGTCCCATCTTCTTCACATACAGAAATACAGAAATGCTTAGCTGGATGTGAACAGATTCCGCATGAAAATTGGCAGTGTAATTACGCCGATATCTATATCCATAAATGAATTCAGCTGTAAATCCCCCATCCCAAGACTCAAAACAAAAACGTCTGCAAATCTTGGGCTATAAAAATGCAAGGCCTCACCGTACCAAAATTCAGCCGCAAATTTCCCATCCCATCCCAAGATCCAAAAGGAAGAAGAAGAAGAAGAAAAACACCATGAGGACCTCATCCCTTCTCCTCGTCGCCATCATTCTCGCCGCCGCCGTCTCCCTCAACTCCGGCGCCGACACCACCGAGCTTCTCGGCGCAGCGGAGAAGACCACCCACCTGCACTTCTTCCTCCACGACACCCTGAGCGGGAAGGACCCCTCGGCCGTCCTCGTCGCCCATGGTGCCCGCCGCGCGTCCAACCACGCCGACCCCACCCCCTTCGGCTCCGTCTACGCCACCGACGACGTGCTCACCGAGGGGCCCGAGAGGGAGTCCAAGGTGGTCGGGAACGCGCAGGGCCTCTACATCTCGTCGGGGAGGCGCCAGCTGTCGCTCGTCCTCGGCATGGACTTCGAGCTCACCGCCGGGCCCTTCAATGGCAGCGCCTTCGTCGTCTACTCCCGGAACAACGTCGCGGAGTACCCCGTCGGGAGGGAGCTCGCCATAGTCGGCGGCCGCGGCAAGTTCCGGATGGCCCGGGGTTACGCCTTGCTCCGGACGCATTACCTCGACACCAACAATGGCGACGCCATCATCGAGTACAACGTCACCCTTCGTCACCATTAAATTGCTTGATGTTTGCGTTGTAGCACAATAATGCTAGATCGATCCCTTTGCATTCTTCAATCTGATTCTGTTTTCGGATTCGTTCGATCGTCCATCGTGTAATGTAACATGGAACTCTAGACATGTTCGTCACAGACTCAGGGTGTCGTTTATTGCATATGCAACAGTACAGAACAGAGTGCTAGCTTATTCTTCTAGAACCTTCTACGGAGAGGGCGCATCAATGGCGGATGGTTCCATTTCATGCACACGCCTCTCCATGTCGAACACAACACGCTTACACACCAACCACACAAACAACTGAAATGGCCATCAATCAATCGACAGGGAAGAAAGTTCGAACGGCCTCCTAGACGACGTGGATCTCCAGTGTCCATCTGTAGAGCTCCTTCTCCGGCACGGGGATGTCGATCACAAGCAGCCCCGTATCGTCGTCGTAGCTGAACTCCACCTCCGCCGCGTCCAGCGTGCACCTCACCGGCCTCCTCGAGCAGTACGCGCCGAACCGGCCACAGCCACGAACTTTGAGCTCCACGACGGCCGCCGCTTCCTGCACCGCCGCGTGTGCCTCGCACCGCTCCACAGCGCCGCCGGAGTTGAACATGTCGAGAAGCCCAATGGGCGCGAACGAGACGCCCGTCGACGCCACGGCCATGACCGGCGAGACATGGAACAGCTCGAACTCGAGGACCTTGAGCGTCACGGGAAGCGTGGCGCCCTTGGGCAGCCTGATGAGCTCACCGGACCGGTGTGTGTACACGACGACCTCGCCGTCCCAGCCTGGTCCGGCGATGTCGGCGATGGCGTCGACGTCTTCGGCGCGGATGGTCCCCGTGAGCGTCCCCGGCGCGGCGTCGTGGACGCGTGTCTTCTTGGTGACGCGGCACCAGCCGGCGCCCTGGCAGTTGAACACGCCCACCACGCCGGAACACTTGTTCACGTTCCAGATCTTTAGCAGTGTGGCGCCGTCGCGGGCCGGGTCGGCGAAGAGGCAGTCACGTGTGGGCCGGCCTGGCAGCTGGGCCCGGAGCACCGAGCCGTCAGGGAGGACCAGCTTCTTGAGCAGCGAGAAGTTGTGGTTGCCTGGCTTGTCGCTGGCGAGACACACAGAGCAACAGAGCGTCAAAGTCAGTTCACAGCTCACACACGGACAGAGACAAGACGGATTGCTACTGTGGCTTGTGTGCCAGGCAACGCCGCCGATGATGTCCTGACGGCGACGGCTAGTCATGGTGGTGAGCTGATGATCGGATCAGCCCGACAAGCCCCGCCCGCGCCGGCGTTGGACGGACTTTGACATGCCACCGTGGAGCAAGGGCAACCCAATCATTCGGCTTCTTCCCCTTCCTCGAGGGATCACCTGGTCGCCATGGACGCAGCGAAGGCGACCTCGAATCCATCCATAGCATACACTACACTACACTAGACTAGACGACGTTCTGAGAGTTGTGGCTCACCTGACGTAGATCGGGCAGCCGCCGATCGCCCTTGCCGCGCCGTGGTACTCTGCCGCCGGGTGCAGGCTCTGCATTCACATTTAATTTGAACAAGTCAGACGATGACATTATTGATGATCAAGCAGCAATGGAATGAAGCACATGCAAACTTCGACAAGACATACATGGAACATGTCCCAGTCGGGGAGCATGAACTCGCCGAGGAAGAGGGTGTTGTACGCAACAGAGGAGATATGAATCGTGTGCGACGCCGGGTCACGAGGGTAGAAGTCATCGGAGGCACGCACAACAGCTGTCTGGCGAACACTGTAGAGCATGTCAGTGTTATGGCACATGCACGAGATGCAACCATTGTCAGGGAAGTTCCTCGCCACGGACGCCTCGAGTGCATGGTGGTAAGCTCGGGTGAGAGAGACACGTCCGCCATGGCCGGCACCCAAGGTCTCGATGATGTTCTGCACGTCGACCTTGACGCCATCGACGCCGCACGAGGCGAGGTACGAGTGGAGCTCGTCGTAGAAGCTGAGGACCTTCCGTGGGTGCACGAGGCCGAGGCCGAGCACGGAGAGGGAGTCCATGACGATGTCAGGTTGGTTCCCCATCACACCCGGCGACTGCACCGGGTACGCCAGCGAGCTCTCGTAGTGCTCCATCCCTTCCGCCGATGGCTTCACGCCGCCCCAGTAACCTGCCATGGCGTGCCACACGTACACGTACTTGACGCCGTGGTCTCGCTTCGCTTCCTCCACCAGTAGCTTCAGCCCCGGCGTCGTCGTCGAATGGCCGCTCTGCTCATCGCCGGCGATGCCCTGCTTGTTGGTTGCCTCCCTCTCGCCGTCGATGTTGTTGTGGTGGTCCTCGTTCTTCTTCTTCTTCTGGAACTTGGCGTTCTCCTTGATCCCCGTCAGCCGGCTGGCGAACTGTGCGCCTTCTTGCACAACGACGGCGTTGGAGGATTCCTCCTCTTTGTTCTCGCTGCCGATCTGCTGCCACCCATCGTCGATGATCAGGAACCGCGGCGGGCGTGCCGCCCTCCGCCAAGCTGCACCCATCCAGCATGATGATCAGGATGTTGATAAAAATATCGATCATTACCGCTACTAGCTCATCAAGTCAAATGCTCGATCAAGCTACCGAATCGAATCCTCAAAGTACAAAATCGAAATTCGAATGATCAAACTACTTAGAAAAGAAAAAAAAAAAAGAAAAGAAAAGGAAAGGAAAACAGTGGTTGGTTACCTCTGGAGGCCCTGCTTGACGCCCTCGGCGGTAACGTCGGTGTAGAAGGCGTCCAAGTGCACCACCCGAACCAGTCCACGAAAGAAGGCAGCTGCACCACCACCACAAACCCAAAAGCTCACAGTTAGCTTACTGCTTGAGTCCCCAGCAATGGCAGCAAAGCAACACCGCCGGGCAACGGAAGCCAGCCAGCTGCTATCCTATTCTCCTATTCCTAGCGAGTCACTCACATGAGTGACCCAAAAAAAGCCAAAAAATAAAAAATAAAAAAATTCTGAAAGGGTCGGTCAGAGCCCAAACCATACGGACCTTTTTCTTGTCCCTGTGGTGGAACGTCTGCATGTGACTCTCCACAACCCTGTGTCATTAAAATTTGACACGCGTGATTAGTTTTGTGTCACCGTGTTTCCATCTCACTGGCACACTAGCAAAAAGAGTAAAAGACGACTTAAACTGAGATCAATTCCAGACAATTCAGAAAGCAACGCACTTGACGGCCTGAGTGATGGTGTCCGAATGGGTTGGTCCCGGCGTGCACGTACACCCATGTACGTCCCCTGCGCCGTCTGCACCGCCTTGTCCCCTGCCAGAAACATCGCC